>CM067907.1:1200000-1800000 GCA_034621355.1 Mycalesis mineus | reverse complement strand
TTACCGTATCCCTTGAATATCGTTTAGATTTTATTTGTTCACTGTCTATAATTTTCCTTTATTTATTAATTTATATTTTTATGTGAATTCGTATAGGTACTTTTATATGTGTGTATGTATGTATGTTATGTATGTATTTATGGTATGTATGTATGTATATATGTTTGCATTCAGTATTTTATGTAAGTATATTTTTATTTGTTAATTTGTTACTATAGTTCCTTTATTTGTGTGTACGTACACCCGAACCTTCTCTAATGGATGCACTTTCCTCTCCGATATTGGTTGTCTGGAAGAGATCGCTCATTAGCGATAAGACCGCCAATTGTACATTGTTTTTATTTCTAATGTATTTTTTAATTTGTAAGCTCTTTTCTTTGGTGTACAATAAAGAATATTTCATTCATTCATTCTATCTCCTACTATTACATACAATAAAGAACTGATTGAATTGTTCAGAATCATGACAGGACAGGACCTCTTATATTTTAACTTTCGCGTAACATCTTACAATATGAACCAAAGTCGTGTCAAGTTTCATTTAAATTAATTCAGTAGTTTCAACTTCAATCGCAGCCGACAAAAATACGGATAGACGGGCAAAAATTAACCCCTGTTACACCCTCGTGCACGAGAGCACGTACGTCGGACCCGGTCACTATCAACATCTGATAGTAATCGTTAATAAATAAAACATTATCACCCTAAGCCCGCCAAATGGCATTGGAGCAGCGTGGTGGGTGTACGCTCCATATCCCCTCTCCTATAAGGAGGGAGGCCTGACCCTGTAGTGGGCCGTCAATAGGCTGATAATGAAGATGATGAAATATTTTATTTTGTATTACAGTATTCAAGACCCTTAATGACACGCGTGAAATTGTCAAAGGTGTTGTGAATGGAGTTATTGTGAGTATTAAGCTTGTATATATAATATACCTGTCTAATAAATAGACAATTATTATTATAAAAACAAAAAACCCGCCTGTTTAGAAGTTATGAACTAAGAAAAAAATATTCCGAATTGTGAACCTCCTCCGTTTATCCATAGAAAGTGGTTTTATTGGTACGCTTTTTATTATTTTTAACCGGCAACAACTACTATTAGTTAATACTTGTTTATTTGAAGCATAAATTAAAGACTACTAGATGGAGTCATAACGCGGCTGTAGGTTCAAGAGCGTGACAGACTTATTTCATTCGGCCTTTATTAGAAAGTGACACAAGATTATTTTTTGTCTCTTTCTCTCTGATAAATAATATAACTTTGCGGTTACGATATTAATTTAAACGTTATCGTGCTATGGTGGGTTGTAATATTTTCGGCTGCAACAGTCGCAGCGAATAGAAAATCGAAGGAATTACGTTTCATACGTAAGTAGGCATAAACTTCATTGATTGATGATTTAAAGCTTAGATATGTTGTTTTTTAGCAAATTTCATGTATTATGCGTTTACTAAACTATCTTATATAAAGTAATATTTCGTATTTTACGATATTTTAAAACATAACGTTTTATGATGTACTTTAAATGTTGAGATGTCATGTCAATAAGGCTGATTTGCTGTCTCACGAGTGGACACGCTATGGGCTCTATCTAGTTGTCTCTTAGATTATGTCAATGAGTTGTCTTTAATCTATGCGCTATGGGCTCCATCTAGTTGTCTTTAATCTATGATTTGAAGTGTCTATTGCCATAAACTTCAATATATGTACAGATTAAATAGAATATTTACAATTAAATAAAAAATGGTAATACTTAATCGCTATATTAACCATAGTATGCATGCATGCATGCATGAATGCATGAATGCATGAATCTCTGTCGAGCGCTAAAGTGCTCAAAGGATGGCAACATTAGCACGTTGAATGGCAATGCTGATCCTCTGACCTAAAAAGAGACCATACCTATATATGACTTGATTCTCTTTATACGATCTTTCATTTGGTACCCATATTGCTAAGATTAAAAAATTAAAATATACACATCCTCGTCTATCTGTTTGTTCCGGCTAATCTCTGAAACTACCGGAGTAAGTTGGATTGTAAAAAAACCTTTTGCATATGATAGCCAGACTCATGACGAGTGACATAGGATAATTTGTATCCAGATTTTCACACGGGAACAGGAACTACACGAGCGAAACCGCGAGCGACAATAAAATAGTTATTTGACGAATGACCTGTGACATTTTTTTTACAGGGTGATTCTTCTTCTACTACCACGACTACTACTGAAGCCACATCGGATTCTAGCTAAATAATGGACCAACGACAATTGCTGCACTTTACCAGAGCCAAGAGCAAAACACGTAATACTGGAGATACTACAGAAAAAACATAATTACCGACCTTTGTCTATTGGATAAATAAAAAAAAACAACGCCACAGATTAAAACCTCAATAATTGGGAATCAGTTTACGATTTTATTTTTTTACAATAAAGCTGATTTAGAAAGTTATTTTGTAATATTTGTAATTTGGAATATCTCCATCACTTTCTGACGCATGTAAATATGTATATTCTTTGTCTCGCTTTTTTGTCTCTGGTTTAGATGTAGCTAAGAAAATAACGCTGCCTAACGAATTTGTTAAAATTGTTTATGAATAACATGTAATTGCAATAAATTTCTCATTGATATCAGTTTGGTTTTATTTCCTTATATTAATTTATTTATGTACACTTCATGTATATTTTTTAAACGACTTCCAAGAGAGAGACGAATATCTTAGCATTCTATGGACTCACCGCGCGGGTGGGGGTCCATCGCGTGGTTGAGAGAACAACTCCGAACAGAGCCCGAGACTTGTGACACGGGTGTAGGTTTAAAAGAGTACTCTTAGTGACGCGCGTCAACACTCACCTCCTCTGTTCAAGCTATTCTCCCTGCACAGCCAAATTCGGAAGGACCCCACGAGAGCAGCTTTTGACACTCGTTACAATATGGAACTTACTGAACTTACTGCACTGCACACACAACTACAGACTTCGCTGGTATACCTCTCGCACGCACTTCTACCACGTATAAATTAACCACATAGCGATTTTTAGTTAGTTCATTAGTAAGGTCATAATATAGCAAGTACTTATCACGGGCGTAGCCAGAGGGGTGGAGTATGAGATTCAAACCCCCTCCCAATTTTTTCTTTTTTATCGACTACAAGTTTGCCCTTGACCGCTATCACCTGATTTAACATCAGGTGTGATAGCGGTACGATGTCGTGTGGGAACCGAAAGGTGTGTCTATTTCATCCTGCTAGTAACAAGTTAGCCCGCTTCCATCATAGATTGCATCATCACTTAACATCAGGTATGATTGCTGTAAAGGCAAGCTTATTGTAATGAATAACAAAATCATTATTATCCGCCTATTAACAGGTCACAACAGGGTCAGGCCTCTCTCCTTACAGGAGAGGGGATATGGAGCGTACAATGCTGGTTGGCGGGCTTAGGCTGATAATGTTTCAATAGGGTCATAATGTTTCATTAACACTATCAGATGTTGATGACAGTGACCAGGACCGACGTCTCTCCGGGGCACGGGGGTGTAACACCACCAACTTCCCGACTCCGAGCTTGGAATGTACTGAAAATTTCATATGAAAAATTTTCTACAAAAAAAAGAACCGACTCAAAACGCACTAAAAAGTAAAAAATAACTGTGTTATTTAGTTGCTTGGTTACACATAAAAAAATATACGTGTCGAATTGAGAACCTCCTCCGTATTTTTTCGTCGGTTATAAATTAAAAACTCAGAATCATTCCGTGACCCTAAACTCGTGCAAATTCGTGCAAAGCCGTAAAAAAAGATAAAATAGTTAAAAAGAAAATTCGCAAGTAAATATTTGCTCTGATAAAACAACATGTATATATGTATATAAGAATTAACTTACAATCCTGGTATCTATAAAAGAGCGGGACGAACTGCAAACTCCATCCAGTTCGGCTGATCCACACGTCCTACACACACCTACATAGACCTACATTAACCTACATACAAGATGAAGGCTACCGTCGCAATCTTGCTCGTCGTGGTAAGTATTTACACTTTTTTTTAAACGACTTCAAAAAAAGGAGTTTCTCATTTTTATATTTATTTATTTTATGTTTGTTCGGGGATAACTTCGTCGTTTAAAAACCGATTTAGATGATTCTTTTTTTGTTGGAAAGGAGATAGTCCGGTGATGGCACCATGACAAGGAAACCAGGATCTGATGATGGGATCCTGGAGAAATCGAGGGGAACTTTCATACTTTACGTTTTTTAAATTACTACAATTTGATAAACGTCTGAAGTCGATCTCATTTTTATTTACTTAGTTTTTTATTTACTAAGTTACAAAGTACGCACTCCCAGAAGAAATCAGATGCTCAAAGTCGCTGACGATTTTTTAAAACCGTGTAAAGAAACACTATCTGACATTATTACAATATATAGTTTATGTATTGGACGGCCTCCGTAGCGCAGTGGTATGTCCTGGGTTCGATTCCCAACGGGGCAGATTGAGATTTTTCTTAATTTGTCTTGGTCTGGCTGGTGGGAGGCTTAGAGTTACCATCCTACCGACAAAGACGTACCGCCAAGCGATTTAGCGTTCCTGTACGATGTCGTGTAGAAACCGAAAGGGGTGTGGATTTTCATCCTACTCCTAACAAGTTAGCCCGCTTCCATCTCAGATTGCATCATCACTTAACATCAGGTGTGATAGCAGCCAAGGGCCAACTTGTAGTCGATAAATAATAGGTACCGTATTAGATATATGTATTTGTAGTTTTACTTACTTTTTCTTTTGTTTTTGCAATTTCCCGTCTCGCAGAATACTTAGAATCATTATGATAGGTTGTGTGGAAGAGATCACTCTTAGTGATAAGGCCGCCATTTGCCAATTAATGCTACTCTGTTTTTTGCTGTGATCATTTTTATAATATGCAATAAAGTTATTAAAATAAAAATAAGTTATCCCTTTCCTCTCACCATTCGTCATTCGTATTTAATGGCAACATTTTACCGGGTTTACCTAAATTCGCGAAAAACATCTTTCACAAAATTCCTATAAAATAGTCCATTTTTCAACATTTCTTATTAAGAAATTGTAAAATATGTATGTTCTAAAGAAATTTAAGTCCAAAGAGACTATAGTAATGCACATAATATACTTTTCCAACCACGAGTTAGTTGCCCTCGTGAATTGCAATAAACATTTTTAGCAAAAAAAATAGAACCGCCTCAAAACGCACTGAAAAGTAAAAAATAACTGTGTCATTTAGTTGCTTTAATTTACTTAAGCATATCTATGAAGTCGGTGCCAGCAAGTTTAAGGTTGTCACATTTATTTAACGTAGTAGGTATACAGTTTGTGGGTTGAACCGTCTTTAAAATAGAAACAAGGTACAACTTTTTTGCTAGAAATTTTTATTTCTTACTTTTTAGTGATTTGTTGACATGTAACCTACTTGTACTATACTGTCATAGTATATTATACGGCACTTGTAGCCAAAAAGCTACCGATACTAACACAAAAACCGAAATCGCAGCAAGTGTGCCTATACAATTTGAAGAGTTCCTTCAATTTTCCCAAGATGTCATCAGCAGATCCTAATATGATATCTATGGGACCATTATTGAATTATGACCCTTTCTAATAAAAAATTGGTTGTCTGTAAAGTCGGTTTACTGACGATAATTGAACGTGATAATGTCTTAAGAAAATACTGATGGAATGGTAGCATTTAATTGGTTATTAAAATTTTTAATTCAAGTATATTTTTATAAATATTAATTTAAATTAATAAAATAATTGATTTTGATTTTATAAATTTATATTTTAAATTTATAATAAATATATTAATTTATAAATATACTAATTTTTAATTTAAAATTAATATATTTAATAGACGGATGTTGAACGCTGCCGAACGCAAAGGCCGATTGTGCTTCTTTGTTGCTCGTTCCGCGCTCTCGCTTGCACTTCAAGCCTTACATGGAACGACGCATGACGTCATGTTTTTTCGTGCGTGCAGCCGGCTCTATCGAATTACAAGACGTTGTCACGTCAAAAAAGAATTAACGACTCGGTAAAAAGTTATGCGTGGTCATACATAAAAAAAATATATACGCGTCAAATTGATAACCTCCTCCGTTTTTTTTGTCGGTTAAAAAGTGTAACTAGCCAGGGTCGAGGCCTCCCACCAACCAAACCTGGACCAGTTCAGAAAATCTGAATCAGCCCTGCCGGGAATCGAACCCGGGGCCTTATAAATCCACAGCGCCACGAAGGCCGTCAGATCAGAATAAACTTTTATTGATACTTACTCGTATTTACTCACTTGCAGGCGATCTTGAGCGTGATGTATGCCACTTGCTCTGCTGGGATACTTAGTGACTTGGATGAAACTAGTAAAAATCTTGGTAAGTGGCTTTCCATGCTAAACCTAACTTTAAATTCTTATTGTCTGTCTGTCTGCACTGTTTATATGTTCTCTTACAACCCACAAACGGCTTTGCCGATCCACGATAAGATGACATATCCTTATAGAAAAGTTTGAGGAGTGTTCTCGGCTACTTCTGAAGTGGGTGTACATTGCGAAAAACACCCTAACGATGAATATGTTTGATGGTATTGTTGATACGAAAACGTTTCTATACTAAAGCCAAACTCGATGGAGAATGCTTGTCAACAAACAAATTTAAAATGAAGGTAGAAAATGCAGCATATTTCATGCCTAATAAATTTAAAATTGTTTGGTTTTTTATAAAATCTTATTTAAAAGATATTAAATATATTAATTAGTTTTAAATTTACTAATCTAATTTATTTTTATAAATTCACCATAGCAGTAAACAATGAGTACTCAAAACCCCTACATTACAATGTGGGGCTGTTTCAAGGTTGCTGCTTATCCCCAATAGCTTTTAATGTAGTCATCAATATTCTAATAGATAAATTAATTGTTCAAGAAAAGAAATGGGGCTATCGGTTTAAAATCAACAATAAATATACAGAGTCCATCTTAGCTTTTGCAGATGACCTTGCTTTACTGACACGAAACCCAAAACACTGTCAGGAGCTATTGAATGTAGTGGATGAGTTCTGCTCATGGACTGGTGGGCTGAGGGTAAAGCCAAGCAAATGTCACTGTCTATGTCTGGGGAGACGAAATACTAAATTTACATCTTATGATCCGGGTCTCTCTATTAGTGGCCAAAGTGTAACCACCATTGCTGAAGCATTGCCTTTTAAGTTCCTCGGTAGAAAGATTGATTACAAAGGACGCACACCATCCCTTGAGGTAGTCGTCGATAATTTCATAAATGACCTCAATAAGGTAGACCAACAGCCCATTAACAATATAAAAAAAGCGTGAGTCTATGACAACTATCTCACTTCACGTCTGACTTGGCCATTCCTCGTTTATGATATAGGCAGAACCCATCTGGCAAAACTAGATGCAAATGTCATAAAAACATTGAAGTCTTGGTTTGGTCTAGCACTCTCGGCTGACCCTTCAACACTATTCTATTCAGAGATTACAATAATTTTGGGTTAAAACTAAAAAGGCCATCGGAACTCTATAAACACCTCAGGGTTACCAGAACGCACATTCTAGTTAAGTCCCAGGACGAACTAGTTGCATCACTTCCTAAAGACGAGGGTGCCGGAAAACTTGACTCTAGGCTTCAATTTTACAAACAATTTATGGCAGGGGCTCAGGTAAATAGAACCGGGTTGGGTGCAAGACGTAAAAAGGAAGACCAAGACATAATAAAATCTTTTCTTAAACAAGATGAGGACGACAACTACAAAGTGCATGCCATGAACCTAGAAATGCAAAACGAGTGGTTAAACTTAGGCGAGTTCTGCATCCCTCTGGCTCTGAAGTGGCGCGCCTTGCTGTACGATTGGTCTCCTGCCTTATTGAAATTTTATCTTAATGCCTTTCAACTGACTCTCCCAGATCAGAGTAACCTAGTAAGATGGGGAAAAGCCTCGGTAAAATCTTGCTATACCTGTGGTGAGGCAGTGGGCACTGCAAGGCACTTATTGGTAGGATGCAAGGTGCTCCTGGACAGGGGTCTCTACTCACGCCGCCACGACAGAGTACTAGAAATCATACGTGAAGCTATAAGCCTTTCAGTAGCTAGGGCTCAAAAAGGGTTGACGACGAATAAAAGACAAACTAACTTCGTTAAAGCAGGCTCAAGTACAAATTCCACCAGCAAGCCTTATTCAATTCTGGGCTCTGCTCCTGATTGGACTATATTAATGGACACATATGATAAGCACTATAAAATCCCGGAAGACTTAGCTATTACGACATCTAGACCGGACATATTTCTTTTTTCCAAACAAATCAAACGTATAGTACTTGTTGAGCTTACAGTGCCGTGGGAAACAAACATCCCTAAAGACCATGTATTCAAAGTGAATAAATACTATGACCTTACTAATGAACTAACCAAAAATGGCTATGTGGTTAGTTTATACGCGATAGAAGTGGGTGCGAGGGGTATACCAGCGAAGTCTCTCTACAACCTGCTAAAAGACCTTGGCCTTACTAGAAGCGCAGTAAGCTCCATATTGGAACGAGTGTCCAAAGCTGCACTAGTAGGGTCCTTCCGAATATGGTTGGGCAGGGAGAATAACTTGAACAGAGGAGGTGAGTGTTGACGCGCGTCACAAAGGGTACCCTTAAACCTACACCCGAGTCACAAGTCTCGGGCTCTGTTCGGAGTTTTTCTCTCAGCCACGCGATGGACCCGGCACCCGCACGGTGAATCCATGGAATGCTAAGATATTCGTCCCTTGTCATTAACTAGTTAATTTAAAAAAAATAGTGATTTCAACCCTCATTTTTAATTTGTTTGTTGACAAGCATTCTCAATCGAGTTTGGCTTTAGTATAGACATAAAATTGGACATTTTGGAAGTGTGCCTTTTCTAATAAAAATAGAATTACCAAAATCGGACGACTCTTTAAAAATTAACATAAAAAAAAAACAAGAAATATACGCGTCGAATTGAGAACCTCGTCCGTTTTTTTTTCGTCGGTTAAACATACGGATAGGCAGAAATGAAACTTACATTTTTGGGTTCCGACCGTTCGATCACGAGATCCTTGATTCGAACCCTGGTTCGGGCTTTTCATTCTTTTCAGACCGGAGTCTGGAAGCTGGTGGTGTTACACCCCCGTGCCTCGGAGAGCACGTTAAGCCGTCGGTCCCGGTCACTATCATCAACACCTGTAAGGAGGGAGGTCTGACCCTGTAGTGGGCCCATAATAGGCTGATAATGATGATGATGAACTATTATTCTGTATTACAGGAAACGACACTCTTGGTATTGTTGAGAGTGTAGCGAATGGAGTTATCGTGAGTATTAAGCTTGTATATACCTCTCAAATAGTCAATATTATTATTAATTACTAGCGGCTCGCAACGTATAAGGGGGCGTCCATAAATTACGTGAGGTGTTTAAGGGGGGGAGGGGGTCGAGTCAAATCTCATCTAATCTTACGATGGAGAGAGGGGGGGTCTCGGCAAATATCACGCAATTTTTTTTCTGATTGAAACAAAAAAAATTTATACTATTTTGGTCTATTTAATCCAGATTGTACATGCTTAATATTACTAAAGAACACTTATAATTAAACTCTCAGCAATATTGATTACTAGTCTTAACTAGTCGTAAATAAAAGGGCGATGCAAATTTGTTTTTTTTTCTTTTTACAATAACAATCCAACGCGTTTACGTAAGAAACTCACATTTTGAAAAATCTCACGTGAGATTCGGGGATGGGGGAGGGGGTTGAATAAAATCTCACGACATCTCACCAGGGGGGGAGGGAGGGTCAGAAAATTAAAAAAACACCTCACGTAATTTATGGACGCCCCCTAAAGTGAAATAATAAAAAAACTTAGGTAATTGGAACATCAATAATTCAAATAAAAATATTTTATTAATTTATTTTAAATCCTAATCTCAAACATTTGGATAAACAATATTTTTTGTTTTTCCATTTTGAGCATAAATAAACAAACGGCTGGGGGGGGGGGGTATACACTTTTCTTTTATTGAATTCATTTATTACAAAAAATGTGGTAAATGAAGAACCACTCGACAGATTATGAGCAAACTTCACATAAACCATCTGCTAATTAGTCCGAATAAAGTCTAAAAATTTGGTTTGGATAGGTGAGCGCGTTTTTGAGTTATAAAACAACAACGAAAAGTGGCATTGATTTTTATATATATAGATTATTATAAAAACAAAAAAACCCGCCTGCTTAAAAGTGAGAACCTCCTCCTTTATTTTCGTCGCTTAAAATCGCTTAAAGTCGCTTATGTTATTGCCTGTTATGTCTGTTATGTTATTGTCTGTTATGTCTATAATGTTATTGCCTGAGACTGATCTAAATACATTCTTTATAGAAAGTGGTTTTATTGGTACACTTTTTATCATTTTTAACCGGCAACAACCATAATAGTTGTTTATTTGAAGTGTCTATTGCCATAAACTTAAACATATGTACAGATTAGATTGAATATTTACAATTAAATAAAAAAAAGGAAATACTTAACCGCTACATTGATGTATGCATAGTATTCCTCCGAACTTCTGTCGAGCGCTAAAGTGCTCAGAAGGATGGCAACATTAGCACGTTGAATGGCAATCCTCTGACCTAAAAAGAGACCATATTTATATATATTGATAATGACTTCATTCTATTTACACGACCTTTCATATGGTATCCATATTAATATACACATCCTCGTCTGTCTCTTTGTTCCGGCTAATCTCTGAAACTACCAGTTGGATTGTAAAAAATCTTTTTGCATATGATAGCCAGACTCATGAGGAGTGAGATAGGATAATTTGTATCCAGATTTTCACACGGGAACAGGAACTACACGAGTGAAACCGCGAGCGACAATAAAATAATTACATACAACCAATTTTTAAACAGGGTGATTCTGAAGGCATATCGGATTCTAGCTAGATACTGGACCAGCGACAATTGCTGCACTTTACTAGAGCCAAGAGCAAAACACGTAATACTGGAGATACTACAGAAAAAACTTTATAATTACCGACCACCACAGATTAAAACCTCAATAATTGGTATTACTGAATCAGTTTATGATTTTAATTTCGGTTAATTTTTATTTAATAATTGTTCAAAAATGTATTTACAACGAAGCTGATTTAGGAAGTTATTTTGTAATATTTGTAATTTGGAATATCTCCATCACTTTCTGACGCATGTAAATATGTATATTCTTTGTCTCGCTTTTTTGTCTCTGGTTTAGATGTAGCTAAGAAAATAACGCTGCCTAACGGATTTGTTAAAATTGTTTTTGAATAACTTGTAATTGCAATAAATATCTTATTTTCTCATTGATATCAGTTTGGTTTTATTTCCTTATATTAATTTATTTATTTACACTTCATGTATATTTTTTTAAACTACTTCTAAAAAAGGAGTTTCGTTATTCGACCGTATATGTAATAGGTTGGGAAGAAATTTCTTCGCATTTTTTATAGGGACCATTTTGTTTGATAATTTGCCATCATAAAGGTCCCGTTGCTGGAGAATGTTTGGGACTTCTGATCAAAATACGTCGTTTTGATGATTATTTTTTATTGGAAAGGAGATAGTCCGGTGGTGGTATCATGACAAGAAAACCAGGATCTGATGATGGGATCCAGGAGAAATAAGGGAAACTTTCAAAATTTGTAGGGATAACTAGTACGTTTGTTGATATTTCCGTTAAATATTTTAAAGCACTACAATTTAATAAAGAAGTGGACTCGATCTGATGATGGAGCCGAATAACAGATGAAAGAACTCCTCAACGATTTACTACAGTTACCTTGTGATCGGGCTTGATTAATTTGTCTCGATAAGAACTTTACATTTAGATGAACTGTGACTGTTATTAGGGATCTGGTGATGATGACAAAGGACAGTTAAGGGAGCTCCTTAACGGTTTACAGTAGCTACCTTGTGATCGGGCTTGATTAATTTGTCTCGATAAGAACTTTACATTTAGATGAACTGTGACTGTTATTAGGGATCTGGTGATGAAGATGAAGGACAGTTAAGGAAGTCCCTTAACGGTTTACAGTAGCTACCTTGTGATTGGACTTGATTAATTTGTCTCGATAAGAACTTTACATTTAGATGGACTGTGACTGTTATTAGGGATCTGGTGATGATGACGAAGGACAGTTAAGAGAGCTCCTTAACGGTTTACAGTAGCTACCTTGTGATTGGGCTTGATTAATTTGTCTCGATAAGAACTTTTCACCTAGATAGATTGTAAGTGTTATTAAAGGATAGGTGATTAAGACGAAGGACAGTTAAGGAGTACCTTACTACTCGACAGCTGGATCGAATTGATTCATTATTTTTTATTTAAATGGGTAGTTTCCAGATGGTTTAATGTTTACCAAGTCATGATCTGATGATGAGATCTTGGGAAACTCGAGGGAACTCTTCAAACTTTATAGGCTCATTTGCAGCGATGTAGGTATTTTATAAATGGAAGCGAATATTGGTCCTCATAGTTTAGTACGAGTAGGTTTTACGTAATATTTTAGTAAAAAAATAAAACCGACCTCAAAGCGCACTAAAAGTAATTGCGTCATTTAGTTTCTTTAATTGACTTAACCATATCTATGAAGTCAGTGCCACCATTCAATTAATTACATACTTACTGATACAAAAACAAATGGCTCATTGGTCTAGTGGTTGGCCTATGAGGCCTCACGAGCCTGGCGATCACGAGGTCCTGGGTTCGAATCCTGGGTGGGGTCACATTCCTGGCCTGGAGTCGGAAAGTTGGTGGTGTTGCACCCCCGTGCATCGTGTCGAGCAGAATTACTCGTAGCGTCTTGCACAGTGGCGTCGTAGTTGAGCGGGACACGGCAGACAATTGAAACACTTGTATTGTATCAATGATTATATTGTGAACGGTTTATAATAAACTATAATTGAATAATTCCCTTTCTCTAAACTACTGAACCGATTAAGATGAAACTTGCCGTATTCCCAAGTTGAACAATTCCTAGTACAACAAAAAAAGAATTACTTAAATCGGACTTGTAGTTTCGGAGATATGCGAACAAAAACATAAAAACACACGTACATACATAGACACATACATACACTCTTATAATTTGGCACATTTGTTTAGAGGCTGATATAGACTAACATTATATATTTTTTTTAATAAGAAATAAGCTATCTTCACCTGATGGTAAGTGTAGATGGGGTCTATGGTGGAGCGCACTTGCTTAGAAGATGCCTAACTCTTGACTCTCGTTTCAAAGATACCCAAGTTATAAGAACAATGTGGCTGTAAGATTTTACCGCGTTGATATCGAGAACGGTAAACTATGGAGGGTAGAGGAAAGGAGAGTCATCTTATATGGGAGAAAAGTTGAAAAAGTGTCCAGTTGTATGCGTTAAATAACAGTTCAAAAATCCTCCACAATCGCGCTGGTGGATGCACAGGGTATGGTATGAATGTAGCAATCGTAGATGAATTGAAGTATGCCGAGTTAAAAAATTTAATGTAATTATCGACTAAAGTAGTTAATCATTGAGAACTTCAACAACTTACGTTGTACAAAATATTGTGGTAAATATAACCTTACAGAATTATAACCGAACGTGCGTTTAGAGTGATTTTAGTTCGTAAACAGTAAATAGTACGGTTATTGATATATAAACATTTAATTTTATGAAAAAGTGAGTGAATAACAGAACAGTTATGGGTAAAATTTGTGTTGTGAAAAGTTGTCCAAGTGGACGTAAATCTCAAAACAAAAAAAATATACTCAAACAACATTTGGCGCTTCTTTAGAGAGTTACTTTGATGCAACTGTGGCGCCATCCTAATTTAATACATTTTGACGGACACTTTTTCATATACACAGATGATCCTCCTTTCCTCTACGCTCCATACGGTAAATGCAAATTGTATATGACACTGACACTCACCCATTTGAGTTTCCTCTCGATACCGCCAGGGGCGCTGCTTCGATTCCATATAAAATTTGCCTTTACGCGAATGTGAAGTTTTCGATTTGTTTTGGTGAAAGCTCACACTAGGCACTCAAGGAAATACTGATCTTGGTAGGGCATTCCAGACCTTAGATGTACGTATGGTGAATGATGACGCAAAACGCTGTGTACGGGTCCTGGGAACATACGAAAACTGGATAATTCTGCAAATATTAGACACATACATACGGATCAAATAACCTTCTTTTTTAAGTCGGTTAATACACACCACGTTTTCACTAGGAGGTTGGCGAAATAAAAGAGGAAGCCACTATTATAAAGTCATAAAGTATATTATAAAATTAGACTGCCGTAATAACTTATTCAACGCGGACGGAGACGCGGGCAAATCTAATGTTTTTAACTAATTAACTTACAATCCTGGTATCTATAAAGAGTAAGACGAACTGCAGACTCCATCCAGTTCAGCTTTCTTACTTTAATAAGTTTTATTATATAAAATTTTATTATATAATAGTACACTAATATCACTTTGGTCCCAGTGAATATTTCTAGCTCCTGTCTTGTTTATATCGGATTATAATATTATTTAGATCTAAGTTGACAGTTTTTTAGTACAATCTACTAGACTATCCTTGTCTTGTGTGTCTGGGAGAATTGCCACTTATTTCAGCTTGAAGGTTACTGATGAAACACAGTTCCGAGTTTGATTTTGGAGCTGTCCTTCTCCTAAACAAGTTGCAGACCAATGCTGATAACGTCTATCTCACCAAAACACACAAGTTAAACTTATTTTAGCTTAGATATTACTTTTTACACCCACATATTAATAAACTCGTTTGAACAAACGAACAAACTTCAAAAAGAATATTCTTACCAAAATGCTGATCCCTATCCAGTACGTACTTGTACGTACGTAGAGTTCAATTTAATTTGTTATGTAATAACGGCATTATCGCGCTTTTTAGAAATTTTGTATTGTCTCCTAAACTATGTAACTACTTAACATACTGTAAAAGGCATATCTTATCGCTATAATATACTTGAGATTACTAAATGATTTATTTTAATAGATAATAGTTACGGCAGCGCATGTGGATAAACCAGATTTAATATATTTTTCGGTTCAATGCGCGCGACAAAAACTTTGATAATTGGGCTAATAGATGGTCCAAAATTGTATGGAGCACAGACTCACTTTCTGTACATAAGTTGAAAAAAACTACATGTATTAATAATCTAGTTTTGATTAGCCAAATCTCTGAATTCACTTTTATTTGGGCGAAATATTATTTATTCTCTCCAAAACAATGCAACACTTTACGTATAATCATGGCGGATCTTAAATAAGTTATATTATCTATGGTAGACATTCTCCAGGTGGCGGATTGATGTTGTTTTGACTTTTACTGTCAGTGTTTATTGACATATGGTCCTTTTGATTTGATGGTTACTGGTTAGGTATATGCACCTAACGGATTATCAGATTAAAATATTAAATTTTGTTCTTATTATAGCTAAGATGTCTGTCTAAAATGTATTATAGCTAAAAACAAAGCCCGGAACACGGAAGAAAAGGCTTGTCAAAAATGACATATTTTGAGTTTGACAAATCAATGTCACCGCATCTTTATCACCTACAGACTAATTTTAGAAAGACGCCATCTTTTAATACCTCAAAAACTAGGAATTTCATTTTTTAACAAACGTTTTTAATTCGTTATTTTTTCATTCATTTTAATGGTATGTGGTACAAACCACATACCATTAAAATGAATGAAAAAATACAAGGATTTTATCAAAAGTAAAATAAGTGAACGAGAGTGATACGGTAATGGACCATCTCCTTTGGAATATACATAGATTATATTTTGTACTAACATATAGACTATTTTTATATTGAAAGTGTAACGGGAACGGGTTCGCAAGAACAAAACTGCGGGGCAAAGCTAGTAAGTAATAATTTTAATAATGAAAAATATTATTGCGCTGGCATCTGTCAGGGTAGGCAGTGCTTTTTTGCGTGTATGAAGGGGACGCCACTGTTAGACAGCATCATTATTTAACATCAGGTATGAATGCAGTCAAGGGCTAAGTTTTTGTGTTGTTTGTCCAGGAAAAGGAAACTCCGTGTTAATAACAAAACCTCTTTATTTATAAACTAACAAAATAATATTTGTACCCAGCAAACAATAATAATATAAACATTTATCATTTAAAATACTACAAAAATACCAACAATATTGTCTAAAAATTTTATACAAGATGGCGATGCAACACAGATCAATGTTAGAAGATCGAAAGCGCTAGAACCCGAATTCAAGCTAATAAAAAAGCGGCTAAATGCGAGTTGGACTCGCCCATGAAGGGTTCCGTAGCAGCAAGTAACATAATATAAAAATTCTTGTAATTTTGATTGATTTTTAACCAACTTCAAAAAAAGCAGGTTGTCAATTCGACCCGTATGTAAGTAATATTTCCAGAACTGCCCAGTTTTTGTCTATATCAGCGTCTGAACAAATGTGCCAAAGAACAATGGTCTGATATTTGTTGATGGAATTCGTAAGCGTCTACAAATGTAAACTATTACAGTTAACATAAAATAATTTATTTAATTTTTTCAATCAGTGTTCAAGATCCAAATAAGTCCTTTAAATAAAATAAAATATCAATAATTACATTATCATAATTAAGTATGACAACCACGCAATAATAAAACATAAAACAAATATTCAATATGACATCTGTCGGCCAGCTTGGGACAGAGTATCGATACTGTACATAAGTAGTATCGAAAAAGTATTGTATTCGTGTAACGATCTAGCCAAATCGATACTTTTTATTAGTTAAACTAACTCTTTTGTGTGCCGAACTACACGTGTTCAATGATTTCAGCTTAGTTTGAGTAGAAGAAACTTATAGTAATTATAATGAAGAATTACTAATTCTTATTTTGAAATATCAATAAATATTTTGATTTTTAAACGCGTAATGCATTTTATACTATACTGATAATTGTAATTATTTTAACTTTTTAATAGTAATTATTTAATTTATTAATTGTAATGTGTTTTGACCAGTGAATATCACAGTGTTTAATAAATTTTCAATGTTGACGAGTGTTATAACGAATAAGGATGAATGTTGTTTCAACGGACTTTGGTATGCATCTAATTGTTTTTTAATTTATAAATTCATAATTTAATTTTTAATTTATTTGTTTAGTTGAAAATTTGTAAGCAAGTTTGAAGAATGATTTCTTTTCTTTGTTTAAGGCTTGAAAATGACTTCGCAGAGTGTCGAAACGTCGCCAAATCAAAAAATAAAAAAATATCACCTCTATGAGTGTTTGGGTATTTAATAAAATTAGATAAATCCCAATACATTTTCGTTCCGATTGGTCAAAATACCTAAATGGTTTCTGATACTTTGAGAATAATAGTATCGCGGAACGCTTGGGTAACCCTTCATATATAATATACTGATAAAATAAACAAATAATAGTCAAATATGTCATGTATGAAAAGTACACAGTAGGTTATACTTTTAAGGAAAGGAAGAGAATCATGATAAGAACAAGCGTTTTAGACGTAATTTAATGTATGTTAATTAAATTTTAAGTCATTTCCTGAAAACTATCGAGTGACTGTATCGAATGTACTCGATACTCCAAAGTATCGATGCTTTTTTGTGTAAAATATCAAACATAAATATCTTTAATTCCAGACTTCGCACAGTACTAAACCTTAATAAAAATTGTTCAGAAATAAATTCTCTATAATTTTATATTTTTTACATTCATAGACGCAAAAAAAAATCGTCAACAAAAATTTGTTAGGAAATTGACCATTGTTCTTTCAATAGTGTATTTATGTATCCAAGATTTCCACATTAAGGACGTTACCTAGAACCTACAAAGTGCTTTGCTTCGTATAAACGTTTCCTAAACTTGGGTGGCATCAGTTTCAGAGATAGATAGAGACATAGAAGTAAATTAAAGTAACTAAATGATGCAATTATTTTTACTTTTTAGTGAGTTTTGAAGTCGGTTTAGTTTTTTATTAAAATTTTAATAGTAATGTACTTTTGTAACGTATCAAAACGATTTTTTGAAAACGAGCACACTTTGAAAGTATCTCTTGCGCAAACTATTCAGTTAGAAAAACTGATATTAGAAACGTCAATATCATTTTTGAAGATCTAACCATCAAATGAACAGACAGATATGACGAACCTATAAAGGTTCCGTTTTTGTCTACGGACCCCTAAAAAGCGTGTAATACAACGCCATCTAGTACAAAGAAAATATACTATACTAAAGCCAACCTCGATTGAGAATGCTAGTCAACAAACAAATTAAAAATGAAGGTAGAAATCACTAGTCATTTTACACCTATTTTATTTTAATTAACAAGTTAATGACGAATTCATGATAATAAATTAGATTAGTAAGCTTAAAACTATTTAATATATTTGTCGGCGAGGTGGCGCTTCGATCGTGCGATGCTATGACATTGACAACTGTCATCGCTTGGGATTGGTCTGTGCTTGGTTCAAAATGGCATTCTAACGTCAGCCGCGAGACAGAACGGACGCAAGCGCAGAATTCTCCACGTTTCGTATTGCAATCCATCTACATTGCATTAGTTACCATATTTCATGTAAATTACTAAGTAAATCTATTAAAGAGGTTGTTTGTAATCAATCTGCGAATTTATTCCGAAGAAACGTCACCCACACTACCCAAGATGGCGAACGAAGATGAACCAAACTCTCCGACGATCTGCCTCGTCCCTTCCTCCCTCATATTCAATATCTTTTAAATAATTTATAAAATAACAAAACATAAATTTAAACTTATTTGGCATAAAATGTGTTGCATTTTCTACCTTCATTTTTAATTTGTTTGTTGACAAGCATTCTCAATCGAGTTTGGCTTTAGTATAAAATAAATAATTTAGAGTATTTGTAGACTAAGAGTTATGGTTGTTAAGACCTTCGTTATTTTTTTTTAGAAGAAAACGAAATGGTGACGTCAACGCTCAAAGCGCGGGCTGTAATTAACAACGTGTTCCTGTTTTTAATAATTCTTATTAACTCTTAACATAATTTAGCATATCGATCGTATCTATCGTTATCGATATGCATTTCTACAATTCTAACGCAAATAATCTACCCCATATGATCTGTAAGCGCGAGCGAGATGGACATATAAATATGATTTATACGAAGCCTCAATTCATAATGCGTCGACTATGACGAAGGTGTGCTACCACAACCTCTCCATGTATTACCATAGACCAAGTTAAGTTATTAACCGACGAAAAATACGGAGGAGGTTCTCAATTCGACACGTATATATTTTTTATGTATGACCACGCATAACTTTTTACAGAGTTGTCCGATTTTGATAATTCTTTTTTTATTAGAAAGGGCACACTTCCAAGGTGGTCCTATTGTCATCATGTTAGGATCTGACGATGATATCCTGGGAAATTTTAAGGAACTCTTCAAATTGTATAGGCACACTTGCAGCGATTTCGGTTTTTGTGTAAGTATCGGTAGCTTTTTGGCTAGAAGTGCCGTATAATATACTATGACAGTATAGTACGAGTAGGTTACGTGGCGATAAATCACTAAAAAGTAAGAAATAACAATTTTTAACAAAACATAGAACCGTCTCAAAGCGCACTAAAAAGTAAAAAATAACTGTGTCATTTAGTTGTTTTAGTTTATTTAAGCATGTCTAGAAGTCAGTGCCAGCCAAGGTTTCTACTTTAAGGACATTACCTAGAACCCACAAACTGCTTTACTACGTAAAATAAATCTTCCTTAAACTTGCTGGCACCGACTTCATAGATAAAGCAACTCCCTATCTCGTGGTAAATTTATAAATAAACTAAAAAATAAAGATATCCATTAGTAAGATTCTACACGGTTCGACCAATCACAGAAGAGGTTTTAGTTTTAGCTGGCGGGTTTTGTTATCTTCCGGTGACATATATACTTTTTAATCTTTTTTATCTATCCCATTTGTAATAATAAATTGATCGATCTGTTTTTAATGCTCCATTATTTTGTTCATAGTCTTGACGCTACATACTCGGGCTGAAAAAAAAAACATTTAACAAGCATTACTAATAATGTTGAGTCGACGATTATTGTTCCTATACTCGTTTCAGTCAATAGTCTTATAGCGACCAACATCTTAAGGCCTGTGTGCACCAAGATTTCGGTTATCATAACCAACGGTTAACATAAGCTAAACGTAAAATTTACTGTTCACGACAACCCGTACGCCGGTTAAGGACGTAAGCTCGGTTATGATAACTGCCCGTTTTACGTCCTTAACCGGTGTACGGGTTGTCGTGAACAGTAAATGCCGAGGTGCCAGAAAACTTGACTCTAGGCTTCAATTTTACAAACAATTTATGGCAGCAGGTAAATGAGGACGACAACTACAAAGTGCATGCCATGAACCTAGAAATGCAAAACGAGTGGTTAAACTTAGGCGAGTTCTGCATCCCTCTAGTTTTGAAGTGGCGCGCCTTGCTGTACGATTGGTCTCCTGCCTTATTGAAATTTTATCTTAATTCCTTTTAACTGACCCTCCCAGGTCAGAGTAACTTAGTAAGATGGGGAAAAGCCTCGGAAAAATCTTGCTATACCTGTGGTGAGGCAGTGGGCACTGCAAGGCACTTATTGGTAGGATGCAAGGTGTTCCTGGACAGGGGTCTTAACTCACGCCGCCACGATAAAGTACTAGAAATCATACGTGAAGCTATAAGCCTTTCAGTAGCTAGAGCTCAAAAAGGGTTGACGACGAATAAAAAAAAATTAACTTCGTTAAAGCAGGCTCAAGTACAAATTCCACCAGCAAGCCTTATTCAATTCTGGGCTCTGCTCCTGATTGGACTATATTAATGGACACGTATGAAAAGCACTATAAAATCCCGGAAGACTTAGCTATTACGACATCTAGACCGGACATATTTCTTTTTTCCAAACAAATCAAACGTATAGTACTTGTTGAGCTTACAGTGCCGTGGGAAACAAACATCCCTAAAGACCATGTGTTCAAAGTGAATAAATATTATGACCTTACTAGTTAACTAACCAAAAATGGCTATGTGGTTAGTTTATACGCGGTAGAAGTGGGTGCGAGGGGTATACCAGCGAAGTCTCTCTACAACCTGCTAAAAGACCTTGGCCTTACTAGAAGTGCAGTAAGCTCCATATTGGAACGAGTGTCCAAAGCTGCTCTAGTAGGGTCCTTCCGAATTTGGTTGGGCAAGGAGAACAACTCGCACAGAGGAGGTGAGTGTTGACGCGCGTCACTAAGGGTACCCTTAAACCTACACCCGTGTCTCGGGCTCTGTTCGAAGTTTTTCTCTCAGCCACGCGATGGACCCGGCACCCGCACGGTGAATCCATGGAATGCTAAGATATTCGTCTCAAAATAGTTAACCGTTGGTTGTTAATGATAACCGAATTCTTGGTGCACACAGACCTAAGAAGCTTTCGCTTGGCTGTTGGATCAAGGGTCGCATACAGAAGGCGGTAATTCTTGAGGCGCGTAATGTGAGGAGGTTCCTCACTCTGGAGCCCTGACCACCGGTTGCTTGGGCCCTCAAAGGCCCCGCGAGTGGAGGAGCAAATTTTTATATAAATTTTTAATATTTTTTTTTATATTTTTTTTAAGATTTAAGTTAAATGTAAATAAAAATGAGAGAAAAGTAATTTAAGGCTAAAGTTTGTATGTATGGATTACTCTTTCACACAAAAATTAATAAATTGATTTTGATGAAACTACACAAAAATACAGCATATACACCAGAAAAACGGACTCCGTGGAGCTGTGGTATGCACGGTGGATTTATAAGACTGAGGTCCTGGGTTCGATTTCCGGCGGGGGAGATTGAGATTTTCTTAATTTTTCTTGGCCTAGTTGGTAGGAGGCTTTTCTCCGTCTTATAAAACCATCGCGGATGCCACTGCGCCACAATTGTCGTCATTATTATTAGTAAAAGTTACAGTAGCTTAAGTCTTCCCCTTCCATTAACGCTCGCCTCATAAATCTTTTTTGGAACGAAGTTCCTTATCGCGCGTTGTGAAAGGGGGCTAGACGGAAAAAATTCGTACGAAAAGTTGTCACGACACTTTTTGATCAAAGGATCTTGCCGCCGCCTTTGATGTGTGTGCGCGTGAGCGGCGGGCGGCGCCCGCGCTGTATGCTGTCTCGCGCTCTCGTGGCGCCCCCTGGTGTTTCGGTGTACAACAACAAATATTATTATTACTTAAAAAAAATAAAATTTTATTCCAATTCCTTCACTAATTAATCGAAAGGAACTTCGTTCCATCCGGGTGTCCCTTGACACCTCTCAACTTTTTGTTATTCTTCTTTCATCCATTCTCTCTACTTGCCCAAACCATCTAAGTGTCCCTTAGTATAGTGAGGCCCGCCATAGCGGATGCACTTCAACCTTTTTGGGTCTTTTGTACTCGCCCCGCCATCACCTCTCCTATATCAGTTCAAACATCCACTCTAAGAGTTGGATAACCATCCAGCTTTTTTTTTTTTTTTAATGACTACTAGTTGGCCCTTGACTGCAATCACACCTGATGTTAAGTGATGATGCAGTCTAAGATGGAAACGGGCTAACTTGTTAGGAGTAGGATGAAAATCCACACTCCTATCGGTTTCTACACGACACCGTACCGGAACGCTAAATCGCTTAGCGGTACGTCTTTGTCGGTAGGGTGGTAACTAGCCACGGCGAAAGCCTCCCACCAGCCAGACCAAGACAAATTAAGAAAAATCTCAATCTGCCCCGCCGGGAATCGAACCCAGGACCTCCGTCTTAAAAATCCACCGCGCATACCACTGCGCCGCGGAGGTCGTTGCTTTTAGATTGGAGGCACAGTAATCGTCTGGTAATAGATAGGCTACCCCCAGAAGATCCATTCGCTTTCTAGCCAATCTGTCGGGTCCAAAATGTGTCATTACAAGCCCTGCCGATAGGAAAAGCATTCCTTAGCATAAAATACTTACTGAAGCGAACCAGTAGGAGTTCTTCATAAATATCATCCGGGCAATGGTCCCCATCTTGGACTCCGGTGCAATAGTATGCAGGTGCAAATGTCTAACACTCCTGAAAGGAGGCCAGTGGTAGCCGAACCTCGCATCTTCTACAGATAGATTATTCTTGGATAGAAGCTCTTTAGCCGTTGACAACATCTTCTCAACTGTGAACAAATATCAATCTATCATTATCATCACGGCCAAGTGGCAAAGAGGGTAGTGAGCCTGCTTCTGCGTCCTAAGCTGTGGGTTCGATTCCCATGTCTGGAGAAATGTTTGTGTGATGAGCATGGATGTTTTCCAGTGTCTGGGTGTTTAACTATATATTGTAAGCATTTATGTATAATATGTACAAAATATTGATCAGTTATCATAGTACATAACACAAGCTACCTACGCTTACTTTGGGGCTATAGTGATGTGTGTATTTGTCTTATAATATTTATTATATATTTATTTAACATCAGTATCAGCCTAGTAAAATAAATGCGGTAGAGATGAGAGCATTGAGGAGTATGTGTGGATTAAAACTGTGTGACAGAGTTAAAAATAGTATGATAAGAGAAAAGTGTGGTGTAAAAGAAGATGTAGTGACTAAAATTGAGAAAGGGATGCTTAGATGGTTTGGACATGTAGAGAGAATGGATGAAAGAAGATTAACAAAAGAGATTTACAAGGCGAGGGTGAATGGAAATGTTGGAAGGGGAAGGCCTAGGAATGTTCCTGGACCAAATTCAGGACATTTTAAATAATGGCCAGGTGGCGAGTACCCTAAACCGACGAACTTGTATGAAAGGATTAATGAGAGTGGAAGAAGCTAAGGAAGTATGCAAGGACCGTGGCAAATGGAGGGATATGGTCTCTGCCTACCCCTATGGGAACAAGGCGTGATGTTATGTATGTATATATCAGCCTATTAACGGCTTACTACAGGGCCAGGCGTCCCCTTGATAAGGGAGGGGATAACGAGTGTCGACCCACCCCACTGCTCCAATGCGGGTTGGCAGGCTGAGGGTGATAATGTTTCATTTGTTAAAAATCAAAAAAAGAAAACTAGATTATTTTTCATAAAAAAAAAATTGGTTGTCTGTAACGGTTTACTGACGATAGTTGAACGTGACAATTTCTTAAGAAAATACTGATGGAATGGTAGCATTTAATTGGTTATTAAAATTTTTAATTTAAGTATATTTTTATAAATATTAATTTAAATTAATAAGATAATTGATTTTGATTTTATAATTTATATTTTAAATTTATAATAAATATATTAATTTATAAATATATTAATTTTTAATTTAAAATTAATATATTTAATAATTATATTTAATAGACGGATGTCGAACGCTGCCGAACGCAAAGGCCGATTGTGCTTCTTTGTCGCTCGTTCCGCGAATTCTTGCACTTCAAGCCTTACATGGAATGCCTCAAAGCGAGGTAACGACGCATGACGTCATTTTTTTCGTGCGTGGAGCCGGCTTTATCGTATTATAAGACGTTGTCACGTCAATATTTTTGGAAGATTGCAACACACTCATATCTCTCATATTTATCACGCAGGCGAAGTTGTGGGCGCCTGCTAGTTTAACAAAAATAATATCTAACCTAATAATATATTTATATGGGTCATTCTCATTTAAGAGGGACTTTCGATGGCAAGGACAAAAAAATGCCTTCTTTTTGCACTTATTTCCTTAATAACCTATTTATTGCTTAAAACTAAATGTTTTCTACATGGTCACTCAAATATATTACAGTAATGTAAGTAGTTTAGTCACAATAAGTTCCAATATAAGAAAAAAGTCTCTCCCCTGGTCTGTCCCTAAGCCGACTTTATTTGTAAACCAGTTGTTATCAATGTATTAAAATTTAATAATTACATTATCATCTTTAAATTTATACAGAACAATAACTTAGTCACAGTGTCTTATAAGTAAAACTACCTATATTACAATTTTTCATAAATAATATCAACGCCGAAATTTGTCCTTCGTATTTTGAGTCTCGTCCCCTGGCTTTTTGTTTTCGTTTAAAAATCAGTTTTATTTTGCTAGTTTGTGGAAGTTGTAACCTTGAATGCATAGAATGTGACTTGAAGCTAACAGCAAGCGGCACATAAGTAAAATGTGCAGCCATTTTAACGGCCATTGTGGTCACGCCGCTCGCTGGGTGTTGAAAAGTTCAGTGAATCGAGTCTTTCCTCTGGTAAGTTTTATTTAGCAATTGTTTGTTAAAGTACTTATATTAAATTCAATATTCACCATGAATGGTGCATACATTGTTAGATTTGGTTGTGAATTGCGTGTGAGAAATACTTTTGCAGATATTTTAGATATCAATCGAAAATGTATCTCCCCTGGCATATTTCCCCTGGCTATTTTAATGACAGGGGAGACTCTTAACGCCCAGGGGAGATAATTTGTATGCGTTTTCATGAATACTTCTATATTTTTATCTAAACCTTTACTTGTCATTATGTATATCTTAACTTTACAATTTAATATGACGTTTTTACAGAAAAAATGGCACCTAGAGAAGAACGGCTCGAAAAGTAAGGGATATGACTACGATACCAAAGAATTAAAAGTGACCAAGAGAAGTACGCTCAACAAAAAGTTAAGGAAAGGGAAAAATCTAAAAAGAAGAAAGAAAAAGGAGATATCAAAACAGTCAAGCAAATGGCTCCCAGAGACCAGCGGAAAGCTAGAAAAGTATAGAGAGAAAAAGCAAAAATTCGTAGACGTCGTTTAGCACTCCAAGCAATGCTCCTGAAACACCACCATGTACGGATAATGAAGACTCACCGCATTCTCAAAATATAAACATACGAGCACAGGTAGCACATCAAAAGTCAGTTCAACCACTGACTTTTGATGTGCTAACAACACCAGAAGAAGCCTCAAGAAATACTACAGCATTCTATACATACCAGTTTTACAACCAAACTACACAAAGATGATTCTAAGCCCTCAACATCTGGAAAGGAAAAATTTGGCAGCGGGGACTTTGTGCTAGTTAAACTTCAAGATGCAAAAACAGAATATCATTATGTTGGAATGTGCACAGGTATTGATGATGACAGTGAACTTCAAGTTATATTTTGTAAAATCTGTAATGGAACTGGAAAACAGTTCAGAATTAATGATGACGTTATTTCTTTCATGAAAGGGCAGCGTATTTTTTTTTATTGAATCTATTGATGTCTTTGGAATGTTGGTTTTAGAAAAAGATTTTGTTTATTTTCCTTTTAATTAAATAGTTTTTATAGTTTACGTACAAGAAAAATTTGATACAGTTGAGGTTTTTCTTTCTTTTAATTTCATTATTGACTTATTGAAAGTTGTAGTAAAGTTATAGATATCTTTGTTTTGATAGAAAGGAAAAGTAAAAACCTTGTACCTTGTACAAATGTTTTGTACCTAGTGCTTAAGAAACATTTAATATTATAAACAAACACTGCTAAGAAATAAAAAATCTTATTATAAATAATACATAATTAAAATTTAAAATAAATAAATAAAGTTGATTCTTAAAAATAACCCTGTTTTAATATGTCTATTTCTATTTCCTGTCTATAAAGTATCTACTCCTATGCATCTTGTCTCTACCCTGTACTGAGTATCTACCTTGGTCGCTTATAAAACGAGAAAAACCCAAAAAATTGTCTAGCCACTTTGTAAACGTTTTGAACTTAAAAGTTTCCATATGAAAAATGTAAACTTAAGTAAAAATGCAAAAAAAAATGCCATGCCGTCACTTCCATACATCAGGTTACCTCTTAAATGAGAATGACCCATATATTATGTTAGGTGAGAGAGAGTTTAGAAATAATGATTTTAATCACACTATTACTATGGCGAAAGTTTGTGAGTGTGTATGTTGAATGACTCGTTGGTCTAATGGTTAGCCTATGTGGCTTCCATCACGAGGTCCTGGGTTCGATCCCTGGGTCGGGTCATGGAATAATTCTGAGCTTTTTCATTCTTCTATGAAATGTTCAGTACATTCCAAGCCCAGAGTCTGGAAGTTGGTGGTGTTATACCCTGAGCCGAGAGCACATTAAGTCATCAGTCCCAGTCACTATCATCAACATCTGATTATTATTAGTATGGTGAGGCCCGCCATAGCGGATGCACTTCGACCCTTATGGATCTTTTGTACTCGATCAACATCTGATAGTGATCGTTAAAACATTATCACCCTAAGCCCGCCAACCCGCATTGGAGCAGCGTGGTGGGTGTACGCTCCATATCCTCTCTCCTGTAAGGAGGGAGGCCTGGCCTTGTAGTGGGCCGTTAATAGGCTGATAATGATGATTATGATGATGTTTGTTACTCCTTCAAGCTGCCATAATCAATAGACCCGACTATACCCTGCATTAAAGTATAGGCTTAATTTTATCCCAATAATTCCATGAGAATGAGTGAAACAGCAGGCATAGGCTAGTTTTAGAATAAGCGGCCATTGATTCTATTACCTGGTACCTACGACTTCAATTTGCACTTTGGACTATGATAATAATTAGAATAAGTACTTACCTAACTCCTTATCAGCGGACGTTAAGCTTTTTGCATCTTCGATATGCCTTTTAGGTATCGTAAGTATGTGATAATCACTTGCCGGTTTAATGTCCCTAAATACACAAACGTCGTCATCTTCGTATAGAATTTCAGTATTTTCTAGTTTATTCACGATATTACAGAAAATGCAGTCAGTTCTTTCGATTCTGGGCATATCCGAATCAATTTTGGTCATTTTCGCGACTGTGTTTACGTTTTTTGGAAATTTGGAAACTGTCAATGTCAAAACTTTTGCAATCGGTGCCGTGATTAAATTCCTGGCGAAGGCTGTTGCGCATGAAGCCATGTTCTAGATCTAGACTCAAGAAATAGCTATCTCAAATGAGTGATATAGAATATACGTCAGGCTAAAGGATAAATAAACTCGATTGTTAAAATATTGTCATATTATGATGTAGTAAATCTACAAAATCTATTAAAAATATTATTTTTAAAAAAGTAAAAAGTTACACAAATAGGTACAAAGTTCAACTATTAATACATGTAGAGCAAATAATAAATTCATTATATAGTGTCTACCACTGTTAACGGTAAAAAAATTAAAAACCAAACATACCTATTCATTATTATTAATTTATCCGGTTTTTATTTATGAGCTTTCTTCATATTAATAAAAATCACTTTTGCATATTTGCAATAAATCCTCTGAGGTAGAATTATAAAAAAAACCAAAAATAACTCTGTGGTGTTATTTATCATTTGTCATGATGACAGTTACAATAAGTTTTGAAGTGGGTTTCGAAATCGTATATTTGATAACGTAAAACTTTAGAGATAGTTTATTTCAACAAACGCACGCCTTTATTTTCTAAAACAAGTTTGTGTTTAAAAGATATTACACAAAGACTAATATGTCGAAAATTGCAGAAATACGTATGCTATTCGATGCGAAAGTAAAAGACGGTATCCCCGATCCACCTGGGTGCTTCGATAATCGGGACTTAGAAAGAGTCAAAAGTGATAAATATTTGTACAGAGTGTTGGAACATTGTCAGAATAATGTTCAACTCGCTGTGGATATGCTTTACGACATAATGTTGTGGCGAAAACAAATAGGCGCGAACGAGATTACTCACGAAAACGTTAACTTGGATTACCTAAAAGAAGGTGTTTTCTTTCCACACGGCAGAGACATAGACAGCTGTCTATTATTCATAATGAAGGCCAAGTTATACGTTAAAAGTCAAAAAAACGTTGAGGAAGTCAAAAAAGTCATCATATACTGGTTGGAACGTATTGAGAGGGAAGAGGACGGTAAAAAGATAACTCTATTCTTTGACATGGACACTTGCGGGTTGAATAACATGGATATAGAGGTGATAATGTTTATGGTTACTTTACTAAAGAATTATTACCCTAACATGATTAATTATGTCATAGTTTTCCAATTACCATGGATGTTGACCGCTGGTTTTAAGATTGTCAAAAATTTACTGCCATCCGCAGCTGTGGAGAGATTACGAATGGTGAACAAAGATAAGTTAAAAGACTTGGTAGCGCCTGAACAGGCGCTCACAAGCTGGGGTGGTAAAGACAACTATGTTTTCCAATTCATACCTGAAAATCTGGTACTTGATAAAACACCAAAACATGTAAGCTTTGCTAAGGATTGTGTGTCGAGAGAAATGCTTCTATTAAGCCCGAGCAAAGTCTTAATTTTTAGCGAAGAAAACAGCAAAATTACAGCGCATCTAACTATCACCAACATGGTGGAAGGTTGTGTAGCATTTAAAATAAGAACAACAGCTCCCTTACGGTATGTAGTACGTCCATGCGTTGGGACTTTAAATAGTAAAGCATCGCAGACTATTAATATCTCTGTCAATTCTGGATTTCCATTATCTATGGTTGAGATGGATAGATTTTTAATTGTGTCTGTCAAAATTCCAAATTCAAATATCAACCAAAAGGACTTATCTGATCTGTGGAAGTCAGATACAGCTAATACTGACAAATATAGATTAAAATGTGCAGCACTTGAAATAGGAAATAGTGCTGTGAAAAATGAAAAAGATGAAAATACAAATTCCGTTGAATACAAACTCAAGAATATTCAAGAGAGTCACAAAAAGTTGGTCAAGAATTTGAATATAGTGAAATTATATGAAAAGTTAACTATATTTTTTAGTTTTGTCAGTCTTGTTATAGGTTATTGTATATATAGGAATGTCAAAAATGGATATCTATAAAAAAAAACTATTTTTCGAAAAGTATTTTCCATATTAATGGCTGAAATTCATGTCAATGTTGTCAGAATAAGCCCAACTATACTAAAGTCAAACTTGATTGAGAATGCTTGTCTACAAACAAATTTAAAATGAAGGTAGAAAATGCAACACATTTTATGCCTAATAATTTTAAAATTGTGTTTTGTTATTTTAAAAAATCTTATTTAAAATAGATTGAATATATTAATTACTTTTAATCTAATCTAATTTATTGTAATTAATTTGTCACTAACTAGTTAATTTAAAAAAAGAGGTGTAAAGTGACTAATGATTTCTACCTTCATTTTTAATTTGTTTGTTGACAAGCATTCTCAATCGAGCTTGGCTTCAGTATAGTTTCATGTATTAAAGAATATTAGTAATTACTGCTTCGTTGACCTAGTGGTTTGCCTATGTGGCTTCAATCATAAGTTCCTGAGTTCGTATCCTGGGTTGGGTCATGGAATCATTCTGTCATTTTCATTCTTGTATGAAATTTTCAGGAAGTTTCAAATCCGGAGTCGGGAGCTGGTGGTGTTACACCTCCATGCCTCAGAGAGCGTGTTAAGTTGTCAGTCCCGGTCACTGTCATCAACATCTGATAGTGATCGTTAATAATTGAAACATCATTACCCTAAGGGGTGCGTCCCAGTACTACCTCATACCGTAGTTCTATAGAACTGTTTGGATATTTTCCGTGCTGTCAAATTATATCCCAACAGTTCTATATAGAACTGTAGTGTAGTTTTTGCTTTTGAATTTACTTACAGCATATAAGTTATAAACTTTATATTATTTTAATTGATATTTCATTTTGTTTTTAACAAAAAAATGCCCCTTGCGACAATAGCTAAGTTGTTAAAACCAAGTAGTAGTCGTATCTAAGAAGTTACAGGGGGGCCACATTTTACCACTTTGGAAGTATCTTTCGCGCAAACTATTCAGTTTAGAAAAAAAATTATATTAAAAACCATTTTAAAGACGTTTTGTGCAATTTAAGCAAAGCTGTATTCGATATAGTATGTTTATAGATACTCTCAAATTTAAGTGGACATTTATTTACGTAGACGTTACATATTTTATATGTAACGTACAAACAAGATGTTGATATCAACATTTAAACTAAAATTAGGAGGTACTACTGGGATGCACCCACCCTAAGCTTATAAATTCGCATTGGATCAGCTTGGTGGGTGTACGCTCCATATCCCCTCTCCTATAAGGAGGGAAGCCTGACCCTGTAGTGGGCCGTTGATAGGCTTATGATGGTGAGTAATGAAGATGAAACATCAGGGAGTCGTACTACACCTACATTTGTCTCAGCCCCTCTCTCAGTGCACGCTACATGTGCTCACTGTTTGCTTTAAGTTGCATTGCGTTTACAAGCGAGTTCAAGACAGTCCTCTGTATGGCTTTGAAACTAATCAGGCATACTCCAACAAGTTTTTTTTTTTTCTCCTACAATATCTACGATCAGTCGTTAGACTATAAGCAGATGAGTTGATGCTTATTTTGGATCACAACACTCCGACAACACTGACGTGAGTTTCAGTTGTTTATATTTTAACATGTTGACAGACAGTTACGTCACAGATTATGCGTGCTGCGACAGTACTTTTTGCAACACATTGCCCATGGGAGTTTCACAACAATTATTATTATAATATGTGGTAACATTATGTGGTGACAGTCTGAATTAAACCTTTGGTGACACTACAACATGCGCTTCCTTACCTAGCAAAGTAAAGACAAGACAAGACGACCTCCGTGGCGCAGTGGTATGCGCGGTGGATTTATAAGACGGAGGTCCTGGGTTCGATTCCCGGCGGGACAGATTGAGATTTTTCTTAATTTGTCCTGGTCTGGCTGGTGGGAGGCTTTCTCCAAACGATTTAGCGTTCCGGTACGATGTCGTGTAGAAACCGAAAGGAGTGTGGATTTTCGTCCCACTCCTAACAAGTTAGCCCGCTTCCATCTTAGACTGCATCATCACTTAACATCAGGTGTGATAGCAGTCAAGGGCCAACTTGTAGTCGATAAAAAAAAAAGACATAATTTTTAGTACCGATTTAATGAACAAAGAAACATGACGTCGAGGGGCGTACTGTCATAATACCTTTGACTCATAGATTAAAGACAACTAGATGGAGTCATAACGCGGCTGTAGGTTCAAGAGCGTGACAGACTTATCTCATTCGGCCTTTATTAGAAAGTGACACAAGATTATTTTTTGTCCCTTTCAGCGTGTTCGTTTTTATTGTTTGTCAAGAGTGGAGTTTGTGACAAGCAAGGGACATACCTGAGCAATTATTAGCTTTTTATTAAATTTGCTGATAAATAATATAACTTTGCGGTTACGATATTACTTTAAACGTTATCGTGCTATGGTGGGTTGTAATATTTTCGGCTGCAAAAGTCGCAGCGAACGGAAAATCGAAGGAATTACATTTCATAGGTAAGTAGGCATAAACTTCATTGATTGATGATTTAAAGCTTAGATATGTTATTTTTTAGCAAATTTCATGTATTATGCGTTTACTAAACTATATTATATAAAGTAATATTTCGTATTTTACGATATTTTAAAACATAACGTTTTATGATGTACTTTAAACGTTGACATGTCATGTCAATAAGGCTGATTTGCTGTCTCACGAGTGGACACGCTATGGGCTCTATCTAGTTGTCTTTAATCTATGGGATAGAAGGAGTGCAATATGTTTATCTAATTAATCGCATTTAGTTCACATCTGCCGTGAGCAATAGCGATTTAATGAGCAAAGACACTTAGATATTGAAGGGCGTACTGTCATAACACCTTTGACTACTTGACGTCCACAGACGGTACTGACTACTGTCTGTCAACATGTTAATAATTAAAGAACTATTGTACAAAGTTTATCAACACTGTTTCCAAGATATCTTGTTACTTTTATACACAATTAATGTAATAGTTTATTTTTGTATGTAGTTATTGATTTGTAAATAAAATATACTGTTCTTACTTAACTTGGTACCTGGCTGGAAACATAAATAAATAAATCATCATCATCATCATCATCATCATCATCATCATTATCAGCTGCTGGACATCCACCGCTGGACATGGCCCTTTTTTAGAGACTTCCAAACAATGATCCTGAGCTGCATTTGCCCAGCGGCTTCCTGCAACATGTTTGATGTTGCCAGTCCACCCGGTAAGGGGAATAAATAAGTATTATAGGACAATTACACACATGAGAGAGAGACGAATATCTTAGCATTCCATGGATTCACCGTGCGGGTGGGGGTCCATCGCGTGGCTGAGAGAACAACTCCGAACAGAGCCCGAGACTTGTGACACGGGTGTAGGTTTAAGGGTACCCTTAGTGACGCGCGTCAACACTCACCTCCTCTGTTCAAGTTATTCTCCCTGCACAGACACATTCGGAAGGACCCTACTAGAGCAGCTTTGGACACTCGTTCCAATATGGAGCTTACTACACTTCTAGTAAGGCCAAGGTCTATATAGCCCCAAAGTAAGCGTAGATGTGTTATGTACTATGATAACTGATCAATATTTTATATATATTATACATAAATACTTATAATATATAGATAAACACCCGCACACTGGAAAACATCCATGTTTGTCATACAAACATTTTTCCAGAAGTGGCAATCAAATTCACAGCCTAGGACGCAGAAGCAGGGTCACTACCCACTGTGCCACTCAGCCGTCAAAATTTGATTTGTATAAAAATTGAAAGGGGTGTGTGAACAAGTTATCCCATTTTCATCTTAGATTGCATCATCACTTACTACTAGGTGAAACTGCAGTTAAAGACTAACTGGTAAGAAAACCATAATTATAAATTCTAGCCAGTTACCAAGTCAAATTAAAGGACTATATATCTTGTTGTTTTTTGGGTATTAGTTAATTATTTTTGGAAATATGTAATTTATACAAAACTGTAAATAAAATTATTATTATAAAAACAAAAACCCGACTGCTTAGAAGTTATGAACTGAAAAGAGAAAAACAAGGATCACTATATCTGTATAAAATTCTAAATACTTTATGGTGCTGCAAACAGGGACAAAATACTTTAACCTGCGGGGAAAGAAAGATCTACCAAAACTACGTTTGTCCCCGCCTGCAGCACCATAAAGTATTTAGAATTTTATATAGATATAGTGATCCTTGTTTTTCTCTTTTCAGTTCATAACTTCGACTAAGCAGTCGGGTTTTTGTTTTTATAATAATAATTTTATTTGAGACTTTTTAGTTTTAGTTTATGGTATAGAAAGGAGATGGTACATTTAGTACACTTTTTGCCATTTTTTGTTAAAAAAATAAAATGAACATGATGTGATATTTATATTTTTGAAATGGTCGTTTTACGACCTTTCAATTGGTACCTATATTGCTAAGATAAGAGAAAAAAATACACACATCCCCCCTTTTTTCCCCCATTTGCAGCCGCCATTTTGAAAATTTATATAGCCTATGTCACTACCACAATTTTGACAAACTCAAGGACACCTCACATGTCAAAATCCGTTTAGCCGTTTAGGCTGTAGCGCGTGCCGAAGAAATGGACATACATACATACATACATACGCTCGAAAAACATAACCCTCCTTCTGACGCAGTCGGGTAAAAACATTATGAACACAGTAATTTTTTAACCGACGAAAAAAAACAGAGGAGGTTCTCAATTCGACACATATATTTTTTGCAGAGTTGTCCGATTCTGATAATTCTTTTTTTTTTATTAAAAAGGGCATACTTCCAAGATGGTCCCATTGTCATCATGTTAGGATCTGATGATGATATCCTGGGAACATTGAAGGAACTCTTCAAATTGTATAGGCACACTTGCAGCGATTTCGGTTTTTGTGTAAGTATTGGTAGCTTTTCTGCTAATATTGTAAGTGCCGTATAATATACTATGACAGTATATTACGAGTACGTTACGTGGCGATAAATCACTAAAAAGTAAGAAATGAAATTTTTGACGTGACAACGTCTTATAATTCGATAGAGCCGGCTGCACGCACGAAAAAACATGACGTCATGCGTCGTTACCTCGCTTTGAGGCGTTCCATGTAAGGCTTGAAGTGCAAGCGAGAGCGCGGAACGAGTGACAAAGAAGCACAATCGGCCTTTGCGTTCGGCAGCGTTCGACATCCGTCTATTAAATATAATTATTAAATATATTAATTGTAAATTAAAAATTAATATATTTATTATTATATTAACATATTTATTTTGATTTTATAAAATCAAAATCAATTATTTTATTAATTTAAAGTAATATTTATAAAAACATACTTAAATTAAAAATTTTAATAACCAATTAAATGCTACCATTCTATCAGTATTTTCTTCAGACGTTGTCACGTTCAACTATCGTCAGTAAACCGACTTTACAGACAACCAATTTTTAACAAAAAATAGAACTGGCCCAAAACGCACTAAAAAGTAAAAAAAATTTTAACAAAAAATAGAACCGACTCAAAACGCACTAAAAAGTATAAAATAACTGTGTTATTTTCTAAGGATTAATTGTCCTTAAAGTAGAAACCTTGGCTGGTACCGACTTCTAGATATGCTTAAGTAAATTAAAGAAACTAAATGAAAATGACACAGCTATTTTTTACTTTTTAGTGCGTTTGAGTCTGTTCTATTTTTTCTTAAAAAAATTTATTTGGAAATATTTATTTTATATAAAACTGTAAAAAACATTATGAACACAGTAATTTTTTTAAATGTATCCTAAAATTATCTTTAACATTATGAATACATTATTTTTTTAATATATCCTTACTAATATTATAAAGGGGAAAGTATGTATGGATGTTTGTTACTTTTTCACGCAAAAACTACTGAATGGATTTTGATGAAACTTCACAATAATATAGGTTACATATCAGAATAACACATAGGCTACATTTTATACCGAAATTCCCACGGGAACGAGAACTACGCGGGTGAAACCGCGGGCGTCCTCTAGTATCCTTATATTATTTTTGACATTATAATGAATAATCACGATATCTGAATCAATATCTTACGAGTCATGATATATTTTTTTATATTGCTTTATTTTAGTCGAAGGTAGTTTGTCTTTAACCTGCTAAAAGACCTTAGCCTTACTAGAAGTGCAATAAGCTCAATATTAGAACGAGTGTCCAAAGCTGCTCTAGTAGGGTCCTTCCGAATTTGGCTGGGCAGGGAGAATAACTTGAACAGAGGAGGTGAGTGTTGACGCGCGTCACTAAGGGTACCCTTAAACATACACCCGTGTCACAAGTCTCGGGCTCTGTTCGGAGTTGTTCTCTCAGCCACGTGATGGACCCCCACCCGCACGGTGAATCCATGGAATGCTCGTCTCTCTCTTGTTATAGTACATATCGTTGTTAAATTATAGTATGCAAACGCAAAGCATACTATAGTTCGTTCGGTAAAGAATGCAGTGACTCGTCACTGTACGCCGGCCTACTCCCTAACCAATAAAATCTTCTTAAATTACGCGCGTCGCGTTTCAACTGGTCACTGTGTACTTTGAAAAGATTTGATTGGTGAACTTTAGATGGCCTTAGTGGCGCAGTGGTATGCGGGTAAATTTGGGTGAAAACGAAGGTCCTGGTTTCCATTCCCGGCGGGGCAGATTGAGATTTTACTTAATTTGTCTTGGTCTGGCTGGTGGGAGGCTTTCACCGTGGCTAGTTACCACCCTATCGACAAAGACGTACCGCCAAGCGATTTAGGGTTCCGGTACCGGTGTAGAAACCGAAAGGGGTGTGGATTTCATCATACTAACAAGTTAGTCCGCTTCCATCTTCGATTGCATCATCACTTAACATCAGGAAAAAAAAGATAACACGCCCCTGACAGCCAAAGTAAATGTTAATACACTGTTAAAGACCTGATTGTGTTTTGTCTGCTAATATTTTATTATTAAATACGGGTGAGGTTAAATCCTACTAAACACATCGCTTTTAATTGGAACGAAGTTCCTCATCGCGCTTTGTGAAAGGGGGCTAGACGGAAAAAAATCTCACGAAAAGTTGTAACGACACCACTGCTCTGTGCTGTCGTTGTCTCGACGACTTTTTCAACCTATACGCTGTTGTGTTTACGAAGTCGATAGAGTATTTATATATTTATAACTTCGTTCCATCCGGGTGTCCCTTAACACCTCTCAACTTTTTTTGGAACGCGTTCCTTATCGCGCGTTGTGAAAGGGGGCTAGACGGAAAAAATTCGTACGAAAAGTTGTCACGACACTTTTTGATCAAAGGATCTTGCCGCCGCCTTTGATGTGTGTGCGCGTGAGCGGCGGGGGGCGCCCGCGCTGTATGCTGTCTCGCGCTCTCGTGGCGCCCTTTACGAAAATTGAGCCTACTGATTAAGTTTATATAACATTATATTTGTTAATAATAAAAAAATATTATTATTACTTAAAAAAAATAAATTTTATTACAATTCCTTCACTAATTAATAGAAAGGAACTTCGTTCCATCCGGGTGTCCCTTGACACCTCTCAATTTTTTTATTATTGTAGAGATACGCACGTATGTGCGGGTTAAAAATGTGAGACGGAGTTAAAAATAGTGTGATAAGAGAAAAGTGCGGTGTAAAAGAAGATGTAGTGACTAAAATTGAGAAAGGGATGCTTAGATGGTTTGGACATGTAAAGAGAATGGATGAAAGAAGATTAACAAAAGAGATTTATGAGGCGAGGGTGAGCGGAAATGTTAGATCTTCTCCCGCATCTAATAAAGATTTTAAATGAACCCATTTGGCAGTCTTTACGATCCCATCTTGCGTGAACTTGAATTAGTTTAATTAGAATAGTTAACAAATTTCTCAAACCTTTCAATAAGTGCGGTGCATCGTATAGTGGAAATATTTCTTTATATAAAACTGCTCGTTCTTTTTAACCGACGAAAAAAACGGAGGAGGTTCTTTTTTTTTTATGTATGACCACGCATAACTTTTTACAGTGTTTTCCGATTTTGATAATTCTTTTTTTATTAGAAAGGGCATACATCCAAGGTGGTCCCATTGTCCTCATGTTAGGATCTGATGATGATATCCTGGGAAAAATGGAAGGAACTCTTCAAATTCTGGAGGCACGCTTACAGCGATTTCGGTTTTTGACTCGGTATCCGTAGCTTTTTGGCTACTAGTGCCGAATAATATACTATGACAGTATAGTACGAGTACGTTACGTGGCGATAAATCACTAAAAAGTAAGAAATAAAATTTTTTAACAAAAATAGAACCGACTTAAAACGCACTAAAAAGTAAAAAATAACTGTGTCATTTAGTTGCTTTAATTTACTTAAGCATATCTAGGAGTCGGTGCCAGCCAAGGTTTCTACTTTCAAGGACGTTACCTGGAACCCACAAACTTCTTTACTACGTAAAATAAATGTTCCTTAAACTTGGCTGGCACCGACTTCATAGATATGCTTAAGTAAATTAAAGCAACTAAATGACACAGTTATTTTTTACTTTTTAGTGCGTTTTGAGTCGGTTCTATTTTTTGTTAAAAATTTTTACTCTATGCCTTCGAATGAGCGATTTAATTTCCTGGTCTGATCATTAATTTGTTCAGAGTTGCATCCCCATGACCTAATCTAAGATAATAAGAAAGAAAGAATAAATAATTCATTGAAAGAAAGAAAGAATACAATACTTATTTTAATAACAATACAAATGATGCCTATAACTGTGTTTAGTTAAAAGGCCAGAAACCTAAGCAGTAAAACTGATTAAAGGAAAATGAATAGTCCTAATAAGGATATTTTGCAATAATTATTTTGAAGCAGGATCTTCAAAAAAATAGTATAATAGCTGTAATTCGTTTTAAAAAAATGGAGTATTTTTCGCATACTATTCAACAATGAATACTTTAAACTTAAAGTCATATTTGATTAAGTTACTTTCAATACAATAAACTTTTTTATATTTCCAACAGGCAACATTCCCACAGAATGTCAGTGTCATTTCGATCAATTGCATCTCATCTTCTCAATAAATCGATTGATTTGGTTTGGTACCTACTTTTGTAATAAAGTACGTTACATAGTGATTATATACTCTTTGGTACGTTATTTAGGTACCCTAAAAAGCACTAAATTAATATATCCTATTCAGCACCGATTATTCATGTGTGTTCACAACTATTTTAACATCCCAATCAGTAGTGAGGCGTGGTAAAAATGACGACTGCCGATTTAAAAGCGTTAATCGAGACGAAATTGAAAGAGGTTCCCGATCACGGTTTTCATCCTTTGGACGTGGATAGGATAAAAGATGAAAAATACCTGCTGCGCGTGATGAGACACTGCGAATATGACCCGAAACAAGCAGCCGATATGCTATGGGACATATTCACTTGGAGGAAATCGATTTCGGCGAACGATATCAACGAAAGCAACATTAAAATGGATTATATACACGAAGGTGGGTTGTTTCCACACGGCCGAGACATCGATGGCTGTTTATTACTAATAGTTAAATCGAAAAAACACGTCAAAGGCACTAAAGATTTTGAAGAACTTAAACGTGTCATCGTATATTGGTTCGATAGAATCGAGAGGGAGGAGAACGGCGATAGAATCACTCTATTTTTCGATTTAGAAAACTGCGGCTTGAATAATTTGGATATGGATCTGACGAAATACTTGATATCGCTTTTCAAAAGTTACTATCCCAGCTTTTTGAACTATATATTGATTTATCAAATGCCATGGGTGCTATCGGCCGCTTTTAAAATAGTCAAGAATTTGTTACCGGCACGAGCGATTGAGAAAATGAAGTTTGTTACTCGAGAGACTTTAAATGAGTTTGTCACACCCGATCAAGCTTTGGTTTGTTGGGGCGGCACAGATAATTATGAATATGAATTTGTACCAGAAGGTAAGGGTCTGAAGAAGGTTACATTTGCTGAACAAGGAAATCACTCTTTAGGCGAAATGCTGAGCTTAAACCCGAACAACTTAATTGTCTTCAAAAATGAGAATGAGGACATCACTGGTCAATTCACTATAACAAATATGGATGATAGCGCTGTCTCTTATAAGATCAGGACGACATACCCAGATAAATTCAGAGTACGACCCACGGCAGGGGTTTTAGCTAAAGGCGCATCCCAAACGATAGTTATAGTCGTCCAACCTGGAGTCCAAGTGCGCAACGTGACACGAGACATGTTTCTAGTCATGTCGGTACAAATACCAAAGACGGATTTAACTCAAAAAGAGCTGACCGACATATGGGCGAAGTCGTCAGGCAGCAAAGTTGACGAATACAGGCTGAAATGTCACTTCCCGGTGAAGGATTTGCCTAAAAACGGTACTGAGAACATTGTAGTCGAAGACAAAACAGAGTCTATAGTGAACGCGTTAAACGATTTGCAGAAGGACTACAATATGCTCCACAGGCAAGTCGATAACATTAAGATGTTCCAATTCGTTAATTTACTAATCACCTTTGTTGGGTTGGCTTTGGGGTTTTTGGTGTATTTGCATACGGCGGAGAATGGCTACTGCTCTCGCATCTAGCAGTCGAAGGTCGCTCATGTGTATGACAGTGTCACAAACATTATCTGCTGTCTTTTAGTAATTTTTGCCTTTGGAAACTTCGTTAGAACTGCGAGGTATATTTCTATGGAGCTGTTTGGCTTTCGTTTTAACTTTTGGTATAGTCTTATTTTCTGTATATTTTTCTTCAGTTATTTTTTGTTTGGGCATATAATTTATATATATGCAACTATAGCTATGAGAAAATAACTACAAAAATTTAATTAAAAAATAATGCTCTGTAAAAAAACATAAACTTGTCACCAGATGATTTAGTGTTCCAGTATGATGTCGTAATGACTTTAAAATTTTAATTTAAAATAACAATTATATTTTAAAAATACTCTGTTAACACCCTGCCTACATAAATGTACCACCACATTATTTAGTGTTGCTTTATGACTATGTGTAGAAACCGAAAGGGGTGTGGATTTCAACCTCCTAACAACTTAGCCCGCTTCCATCTTAGAATGTATCATCACTAAACATCTGAGTGCCGAGTGTGTTTGTTACCGAGCGACTGCGTAAAAACGTAACGCAAATTTGTATGGAATTTTAGTAGCGCCATCTAATTATAGCGAGAATAACGCTTTTTTTGCTATATAATTTGACGTTATGACTACGTTTTATGCAGTCGCTCGGTGAAAAACTCACACTTGCCCCACAGGTGTGATAGCAATCAAGAGCCAACTTGTAGTCAGTAAAAAAAATCTGAACACTCAAAGGATATTGCTAAACCAATAAGGTAGTTGTAAACTTATTGGTTTCAACATAAAGTATATTCATTTCCAACAGAAAGGACAGCCAAAAATTGTATATTCATTTCCAACAGAAAGGACACAGCCAAAAATTGAGAAGTCTGCCCCAGAGATGTCCAGAGACGATATCTATAACATTAAATATTACAGATCTTTTATTCACATAATAACAAAGTAACATGGAACTATGCAGTCGCTGATACAAGTTGATTTTTCATACTTTGACGACGGTCATGTGATTCAGAACACAAAAAATCAATTGAAATACTCAATTTTTTGATATATTTACAGTGATTGCTATGAAACATAGGTAGTTGTTTAAAATTAATTATGTATTTAAATAAAATACTTAAATATGAGCATACGTAGTGCACGTACCTCCGTGGCGCAGTGGTATGTGCGGTGGATTTATAAGGCGGAGGTCCTGGGTTCGATTCCCGGCGGGGCAGATTGAGATTTTTCTTAATTTGTCTTGGTCTGGCTGGTGGGAGGCTTTCGCCGTGGCTAGTTACCACCCTACCGACAAAGACGTACCGCCAAGCGATTTAGCGTTCTGGTACGATGTCGTGTAGAAACCGATAGGGGTGTGGATTTTCATCCCACTCCTAACAAGTTAGCCCGCTTCCATCTTAAATTGCATCATCACCTAACATCAGGTGTGATAGCAGTCAAGGGCCAACTTGTAGGTATTAAAAAAAAAAAAAAACGTTTGGACAGCCTGGGGCAAATTTTGGCAATGTCATTCAAGTCTATGTTCCTAGTACCTAAGCATGTGTCATAATATTAAAAATTTATTAATTTTAAGTTATCAGAGACTATTCTATGTAATTATCCATATGTTATTTGTAACTTGTAGATGTATGTTGAAAATAATATATATATCTATTCATCCACACTACAGTTTGTTTTTATGTATCAATGTTACCAAATGTTACTCAGTAACATTTGGTAATATTTATTGTTACTAGATGTTGCCATGTCACTAAATGTTGTGGAATTTTGTCCAAAACTATACCGATAATTAATGTGAAATGTATATAAATAAATTTAAAATGAAGGTAGAAAATGAATCATTTCATACCTATTTCATTCAAATAATGTATTGCTTTTTACAAAATGTTATAAAAAAACATTACCTGTTTTTACCCGACTGGGTCAGAAAGAGGGTAATGTTTTTGAGTGTATGTATGCCCATTTCTTTGCACTACAGTCTAAATGGCTGGACGGATTTTGACATATGAGTTCGTTGATTTTGCTAAAATTGTGGTAGTGACATGGGCTATATAAATTATTTTCTTCTTAATTTAATTTTTTGTTACAAGTCATGATATATATTTTCATTTATAATTTGTTTATTTTATAACCATGCCAAATTGAGTATAGATAATAAGATTTTATAGATAGTGCCTAACATTCAATGTTACAAAATGTTACCCAATATGTAACATGCATGGATAGATCTAATAAGTTCAACACCAAATTGTATTCCTGATTTTTTTTTAATATTTGGTTTTGAATTCTCTCCCACTGTATATGCTTAGGTGTATTTATATTTTTTTGTCATTGTAATCATGCCATAGATATTAGAGTTTATCGATAGTACCTAACGTTAATGTTACAAAATTGTTTTTTTTTGTATGTGTAATCTGCGATTAGACCCACGACTTTAAGCAAATGTGTTGCGAGAGTCATGTCTTGTGGAGGTCGATCGTCATTAGGAGTCGGCGCTCGTTTGGTCACATCTGGCTTCAGCTGTCCAGGTTGAGTATAGATTTTTATTTGAGACGCCCCGGACAAACATCTAACAGCAGTCCATTTGCCAGTATATTGAAATGATTGCTGAGTCTTTTCTTATATAAATGTTACAAAATGTTAGCCAATATCTAACATGCATAGATGTGTCTCATATAAGTTAAACACCAAATTGTATTCCTGAATATTTATTATTATTTTTCTTTGAATTCTTTCCCACTGTATATCTTTAGGCGAAGTTTTTATACCTTCATTTATAATGTGTCTATATATAGATGTTAGATTTTATAGATGGTATCTAGCTATAAATGTTACAAAATGTTACCCAATATGTAACATGCACAGATAGATGTAATGTTAATTCTTCTTTGTTTTGAATTGTCTCAGACTGTATTACTGTGGATATAAACTTTTTATTTATATTACAGTTTGTGTAAAAACTGTTTTTATAATAAATACATTCCTTAAATGTTTTATAGAACGTAATGGCTCTGATTTATTATACCATATAATTTATAAACTTTATATTATTTTAATTGATATTTCATTTTGTTTTTAACAAAAATATATGTTTAAATGTTATAATAAATGTTTAAATGTTGTTTACCACACGGACGTAGCCAGGGGGTTAAGCAAAGCTGTATTCGATGTAGTATGTTTATAGATACTCTCAAATTTAATGGTTTATGGGGTCCCCCCCTCTATAACTTCAGCTTACACTCTTCTCGTTATCGTCGTAATGATCGCTGCACGCACAAAAAACACGACCCGTTGTCACGTTCTGTCTAAGCCGAATTTGCAAGCGAGAGCGTGGAACAGGCTATAGAGAGACGTTTTTGATGTGATAACGTCGATATATATTGAATTCAAACGTATTGACTGTGAATTCTCTCTGCACGCACAAATAAGTATAAGATTTATTCATATCGTTGTCACGTTTTTATAATAAATGCATTCCTCAAATGTTTTGCCGGCTAAGCCGAATTTGCAAGCGAGAGCGTGGAGCAAGCTATAGAGAAACGTTTTTGATGTGATAACGTCGATATATATTGATGATTGACGGCTGCACGCACAAATATGCATGACTCGTTGTCACGTTCTGTCTAAGCCGAGTTTGCAAGCGACAGCGTGGAACGGGCTATAGAGAGACGTTTTTGATGTGATAACTTCGATATATATTGATGATTGAAGACTGCACGCAGAAAAAAACGTGTCTCGTTGTCACGTTCTGTCTAAGAGTGTGCAAGCAAGAGCGCGGCACACGCGATAGAGAGACACGATCGGCCTAAGAGTTCGGCTAAGTTTTATTACGATTGTTTTCGTCCATAAACTAACTATACTAAAGCCAAACTTTACTGAGAATGCTTGACATCAAACAAATTAAGAATGAGGGTAGAAATCACTATACTAAAGCCAAACTCGATTGAGAATGCTTGTCAACAAACAAATTTAAAATGTAGGTAGAAAATGCAACACATTTTATACCCAATAAATTTAAAATCATGTTTTGTGTTTTTATAAAATCTTATTTAAAAGATATTGAATATATTTATTAGTTTTAAGTTTCCTAATCTAATTTATTGTCATGAATTCGTCATTAACAAGTTAAATAAAAATAACTAGTGACTATATATAAATAACTAGTGAAAATAACTAAAAATTAGATGTAAAATGACTAGTGATTTTTACCTTCATTTTTAATTTGTTTGTTGACATGCATTCTCAATCGAGTTTGGCTTTAGTATAGTGATTTCACACCTATTTTTTAATTAACTTGTTAATGACGAATTCATGAGAATAAATTAGATTAGTAAGCTTAAAAGTAATTAATATATTCAATATCTTTTAAATAAGATTTTTTAAAATAACAAAACATAATTTAAAATTTATTAGACATAAAATGTTTTGCATTTTCTACCTTCATTTTTAATTTGTTTGTTGACAAGCATTCTCAATCGAGTTTGACTTTAGTATAGATAACCATTTTTTAATTAAAACTGGTTACGCCCGTGCATCTCGTATTTCTGAATGTTTAGAATTAAGGCATGATGTTTTCTATTAAACCTACATATTTTTTGTGATTTTGATTTCGAATTTATTGCTGTCGGACTTTTCAGGGTTCCGTAGTCGTTTTGTTAGAGTCCACTTTTGAAGGTTTCGAATTTTTGGTTTTAAAAGTAAGGTTTTGGTATGTGTGTGAACTAAAGAAGTGGTAGCAACTCAGTAACGGCTGAAAGCTTTGAGGGTCTCAACGGATTTGTAAGATGGAGTCATTGGGTTCGATTCCCGGCTAGAGCGACTGAAATTTTCTTCATTTCTTTCATTCGCCTTGATGTCACAAGCTTAATTTAGTATTTTCGGTTAATTTAGGGCTAACGCTAAAACACGGGCGAGTGCGGGCGCGGGCCACAAATCTGCGAGCGGGCACCCGCCGCGTGCGCTCGTCTTAGCGCTGCTAGTATAATTTTGATCTCGAGCGTGTAACTGTACACGCTCGGGTCAAGTATATTCCCATGGATTATTTACTAATTTATTATTTGGCAAAAAGACGTCAACGGAAACAACGTCGACTGCATAACCTGTTCTTGATAAGTAGGTTACTCAGCGGAGAATTCGATAATTCATTAGTCACATCCCATAATACTGGCCGAAATTGCACCTCAATTATTACGCGCTCTGTATCGATGTTCATGATTGTACCTAGCCTCCGACGCGTGTGACCGTGGCATCTAGCGGCGCTCGTCCGATTTGTAGAAACAAACCCGCTCGCGTGTGCCCGCCGCCCGCCGCGCGGGTGAGAATCCGCCACCCGCGCCCGCGCTCCGTCGCACGCGCCTGCGCTGTCCAGACTATTTTTCATTATACACCCGTGAGCGTGCACCCGCGCAAGTTTTAGCGTTAGCCCTTAAAAATGCATTTCCGTTGCGCTAACGTTTCTTTAGCTTACATACACAAACAAACGGACTTCCTGAAATAGATTACACTTGTTTGGTATTTACACTTGTTTGATTATTGTTGTGTATAAATTATTTATTATTTACATACCTAAGTCTAACTTTGTAAAGTAAAAAGAGTGGGGATTATTTTGAATTTATATAAAGTGTGATAAAAAGATGGTTAAACTTAAGAAATATATTAAATTATTCTGAATGTATTTTTGTTTTTTATTTATTGGTGTTTTTATGGTTTTATTTATGGAGTCATTTATTATAAAAAAAATTAAACAAAAAATAGAACCGACTCAAAACGCACTAAAAAGTAAAAAATAACTGTGTCATTTAGTTGCTTTAATTAACTTAAGCATAACTATGAAGTCGGTGCCAGCAAGTTTAAGGAACATTTATTTAACGTAGTAAAGCAGTTTGTGGGTTCAAGGTAACGTTCTTAAAGTAGAAGCCTTGGCTGGCACCGACTCCTAGATATGCTTATGTAAATTAAAGCAATTAAATGACGCAGTTATTTTTTACTTTTTCGTGCGTTTTGAGTCGGTTCTATTTTATGTTAAAAATTTTTATTTCTTACTTTTTAGTGATTTATTGTCACGTAACGTACTCGTACTATACTGTCATAGTATATTATATGGCACTTGTAGCCAAAAAGCTACCGATACTTACACAAAAACCGAAATCGCTGCAATTTTCCCAGGATATCGTCATCAGATCCTAACATGGTAAAATGGGACCACCTTGGAAGTGTGCCCTTTCTAATAAAAAAAGAATTATCAAAATCGGACAACTCTGTAAAAAGTTATGCGTGGTCGTACATAAAAAAAAATATGTGCGTGTACTAGCGTACACTCGTAAGAAGTGAAACTTTTTTATGACGTTATTTTTAAAAAATAATTGACTATATGCAACTTTACAGAAATTGGTTAAATAAAGTTAAATTAGATAAAGTTTAATAAAAGGCTTTTATTATCATAGACATAAATACAAATTCTACAATTATTTCATTTTAGCTTATTACTACAAAGATTATTATTGAATTTCATTAATTGTAATAGAATTATTACTGTCATTGATGTCGTAATTACTTACTTTTTTTTAAAAATTCACTGGAATTAGAATTAAAATAAACCCTTTGATTTTGCTGATCACTTCAATATAACACATATATATATATATATTTATCACGTCACTTCCATAAGTCAAAGATGGCGCGTAACGGAAAAATGTGACCCGTAACGAAAAAATGTTACTCTATTTTTTTTTTATTTTTTTCCAACCCCGATAAAGAAGTTCACTTCAAAAACAATTCAATCAATATCTACAATACAAAAGAAAAAACTATTTTTCATTCAAAAAGAAAAACCTGTTCATTATTATCTTAGATTAGGTATACTAGAGATTATTATACAAAACTACCTGTACCTACCTAGTGGATTCATCTGCGTAAGTCTAGATCCAGGTCCTGTAATAATATCGAAAAATCCATTCTTACATGACAATAAGTCATGCTTTTTTTGCGTGAAGATGACGTTCATCAATTTATATTTTTATATGACCCTAAAGCTAAAGCGTAGTGTATGACGACAAAGGTAAGTGATATAAGTGTGGTTAAATATAAAGTGCTGAGGCTAACAGTGTCACATAACACACGTTGTGTACACCTTTATTTTATTGTACTGTGTTATTTTTTTGCGCGGGCAATATATGAATTCCAGATTTAGAAAGGCCGTAAAGGGCATGATTCCTGGGCGTTAAGTAAATATTAAAAAAGAGGTGTACGCGTAGACTCGTATATGGAGAGTAAAGGTAAGGAGGACAATCTTATATGGGAGAAAAGTTGAAAAAGTGTCCAGTTGTATGCGTTAAATAACAGTTCAAAAATCCTCCACAATGGCGCTGGTGGATGCACAAGGTATGGTATGAATGTAGCAATCGTAGATGAATTGAAGTATGCCGAGTTCAAAAATTTAATGTCATTATCGACTAAAGTAGTTAATTATTGAGAACTTCAACAACTTACGTTGTACAAAATATTGTGGTAAATATAACCTTACAGAATTATAACCAATTTCAAAAAAATTATTTCAAAAGCTTTATTTTGTATTTGGCGCTTCTTTTGAAAGTTACTTAGATGCAACTGTGGCGCCATCCTAATTTAATACATTTTGACGGACACTTTTTATATACAGAGATTGTCCTCCTTACCTCTACTCTCCATAGACTCGTAGAAGTCGAAATAAAGGCAAATTCTGAAGATTATCTGACTGACAGTTCACCTAAGGCTCCAACGTCCACCTGCTGTTGAAACCACGTGCCTTGCCCATTGACACTTCAGTTCTGCGACTCACTGAGCTATCGGTTACTTTTGCTCGTGCAGTTCTCATACATAACATGACGCCTTATTCCCGTAGGGGTAGGCAGAGACCACATCCCTCCACTTGCCACGCTCCCTGCATACTTCCTTAGCTTCTTCCACTCTCATTAATCCTTTCATACAAGTTCGTCGGTTTAGAGTACTCGCCACCTGGGGGACGTTCAAGTATTACGTAAGCAGATTTATTATAGTTATTTACCCCCCCACCCCCATTGTCAGCAAAAGTAAGCAAAGCTCTTACCCCCTCCCCCCATGCTTACGTAAACATTTTTAGATTCTTTTTAATTATAATTTAAAAAAAAAGAAATTAGACTTTGGATAGATATTATATTTTACTGATTAGGTATTCAACATAGATTAAGGGAAAACAATATTATAATCTTACAAACATAACAAACTTATTAAAAAAATTTGGTTTACATTAAATTAAAATTAACAGTCTTCAGTCCATGAAACCCGAATCCATGAGTCCAGGTTTTGGATGACATTGGATTGCTGCTCAGTGTTGTGAGTCTCTTCACTTTCATCCGATTTTGGAATGTCTACGTCGTTCTCATCGAGCCATTCAACATCATGGTGCTCTAAATTTTGAATAATGCACATCAATTCATTAGTACGTCGAGCAGCGACTCTTACAGGTCAACTTTCTTCTCAGTGTGCGTATTTACGTTTTTTATGGATCTTGTCGATGTGACGATTTAGTGACTTAACGGAAGCATGATAAAGACCACACATTTTGCATGTTCGACTTGATAGCTTCAATTTTACCGTTGGACAAAAATAATCGTAGGGCATTTGCAGAAAATCTTTAAGTGAAGCACTTAAGCGTAGAGCCAAATTGACTGGAAGATTGAGAAAATGCCCTCCTTCATCCAAAACCAAGTCATCGACTGTTTGTTTTACTTTTACAGGAGGTGGAAGAAACCTGTTGTCTAGTAATCTAAATAGACCACTTCTTGGACGACAGCATTCTGTATTTCTACATTTTACAATTTGAAGCAAGTATTGGCTTTCACCGACATGTTCTGAATACCATTTAATGTCTGTAAAATCAGGAAGATCTGGTTCATCTGCCCCAATATATTTTGCAGTAACATTATAGCCATCAATTTCCATTGAATTCCATACTTCAGCCAAAACATTTCCTGCAAATTCGAAATTTGATCTTTCTAAATGTTCATCGATTGTAACGCCACGTTCATCCAAATGAGACCCAAAATGGTCATGAGGTAATATTAAACCGGCCAGTTCCCGACTAAGAGGAGCCATTCTGCGCTCTACTCTATTGTACGCACTTTTTCCAGGGGCATTGGTCGCTAAAAATAAAGCATCGAGATCATGTTGTTTGAAGTGCTGTATAGCAAACCCGATGACTTTTTGATACCGCGGATTTTCATCTGGCCCTCCATCAACCGTCATGATCACCACTGGTTTTACAAGTCCATGTGCAGTTTTAGCTAGTTGTCGAAACTCTTCAAGTTCGAGAAGCGTTTCGAAATCCTGAGCATGAGTATTAGCAGTAGATGAACTATGCTTTCCACTTCGAATAGCGATGTATGTTGGTCCAGAATATCCAACGGCTTGCGGTTGTCCTAGCATACTGGGAGCGATTTTGATACCAGCATAAACAGATGGTATTAATTTATGACGCTCAGCGATTACCCAATCATGATCAGGCAATTTAATTCTATACTCCATGTGCATTAGGAGAGGTGCTTGCTTATTTGCCGCAGTTACGCCAATAGGGACTCGAGCTTTATCATCTTGGGATATGAAAAATACTTGATCTGGTCCGAGTATGGATGCTATGTATTCTAAATAATGGAATGATGTTTCAGCGAACTTGCTATCTAAGTGGCTCTTGTGGTGATCAGTTTGAGCCCGAATGAGCTTAACAGGAACTGTCGATACATGTCTTCGTCCCTCTGTAGAATTAGATTTTCTTGGAATCAAACGCAGATATGTCGCACTGCGGCTAATGTCAAATCCTATTTTACGTAATTCTTGTGTGAGTTCATCAAGAGTTTTTACGCTACGAATAGATTCCGTTCGTCTTCTGTCATCTGCTGCACTCCCAAATAAAGCTATATCCGTAATTGTTTTTAATAGAAACGGTTGATTGCTTTCAAGATTAGGATGTCCCACTGAATCCCTCAAAGATAGTTTTTTTTTTATTTCTGGATTTTCATGACAAATATCTTCTAACTTTCTTTTCATACCATCCCTGTGTTTTTTCTGGGCAACTGCGTTTTGAACCTTCCTATTAAAGACTGTTTTGTTGTTTTTATTTCCTCGCGCAACTTAATGATCTGATTGTCAACTTCAGCACGGCTTGGCATAGTATCTTTGGCAGAATACAAAACATTCAGTTTTTTTTCGAGTAGAGCAATCTTATTTTTCGAAGCTTCCTGAGAAGGTTTTGCTCTCTGTTTATCTGTATTTTCATTATTTTCGCATTGCAGTTGTGAATCACTATCGGGTTTTATTTTATCTTCTTCCTGTTTAATAATATTTGAAGCTGGCTGTACAATTTGTGTTTTTTCTACAGGTTTACAGGTAGTCGTTGCCTAAAAATAAAAAAAAATCTATTGGTTCTGCTGAAGATTATCTGATTAAGCTATATAAATACAAAGTATGCAATAAAAAAACTGCATTTAACGATTATTGAAAGCCTTTAACTAATCTTTTAAGTTTTCAAATCAAACCCATCACATATAGAAAACTAACACCCTGTATTTTGCGACCAATTAACGGAGTCAATCTTAAAAAATAAATCTATACAATGAATATTACTTCTTTAATTACTTTGAGATGGGCCATAATAATAATATTATCTAACCATAAAACAACTAAATTATTGTTATAAAATATAAAGAGAACCTTTTTGGCGATTTTTAATGTTTTTAGTATTCACTAGCTGATCCCCGCGAGGATCCCGATCGATATTCTCACGAGAACGGGTCCCGTGAGAATATCGATTGGGGTAAAAAGTAGCCTATGTCCTATTCCGGAGTATAATCTATCCCTGTGCCAAATTTCATCCTGATCCATCCAACCGTTTTGGCGTAATTGAGTAACAAACACCCAAATATCCAAACATCGTAACTTTCGCATTTATAATATTAGTAAGATAAGATTGGTATACCTAAAATGCTATCATCACTCACCTTGGAAAAAAAATGTAGTAGATTGGATTTATTCTTAGTCGCCGTTTGCAATTCTTCTCCAATTCTCTTAGATACAATAATATCTAGTTCCTTGTTGGACTTTGCTTGTAATTTATAATTTCGCCACACTTCATTAACTAACTTTTGTACATTTTGTACTTTCGTATTTGTATGAGATTTTTTAAAACTTTCAAACAATTTTTGGTATAATTTGGATTTGTCTATTTGAAACGACATCTTTATTTAAGCATTAAACTTTGGCTAATAGAATCGACGGCAACACAAATGTTTGCTCTTGCTTGGCTAAGCTTACAATACGTCTATCTACTCGCTGTAGTATCCAAATAAAACTATACACTGACAGGGGAAATTTAGTTAGACAAAAGAATAGCGCGCGGTAATTTCCCTACTCGGTTCTAAAACAAGTGCCTAAACGTTAGGGATGTCGATGTCGATTATCGCAGATCGATCTTTATTAACCCGATCTTCGATTTTTAACCGACTTCAAAGAAACGAAGGAGGATGTTGAATCTTTATTGATATTTTCGATACAAATGCTTAAATATAAATATTGTGTATCCTTTACCTTTAGCTACATTTTTTTTTATGCAAAGCATTATAATGATTATTATCAATTTATAACTTCGTCAGTGTAATAAAATTTTTCGTACGAGAATCGAGATCGATTTTTAATAGATCTATCTTATGTCATTTCGTTAGTTATGTGTTCGAATCGATTCCTAAGATCGATTTTTTTGTCACAGCTCGGCAACCCTACTAAACGTATGCATTTATTTGTAGGTAATTCCCCGAAAATACGTTTCGTTTTCAAGTAAACAGAATGTGAGGGTTGCCATTTGTGTTAAAAAGAAAATAATTATCGATGACGTAATCATCATCTAGACTCCCCCACCCCCCATGTCATCCAAAATAAGCAGAGCAAAGACCCCCCCCGCCCCCCATAGTGCTTACGTAATACTTGAACGGCCCCCTGGCCGTTATTTAAAATGTCCTGAATTTGGTCCAGCAATATTCGCCTATGCCTTCCCCTTCCAACATTTCCATTCACCCTCGCCTCATAAATCTCTTTTGTTAATCTTCTTTCATCCATTCTCTCTGCATGTCCAAACCATCTAAGCATCCCTTTCTCAATGTTAGTCACTACATCTTCTTTTACACCGCACTTTTCTCTTATCACACTATTTTTAATTCCGTCGTACAATGATAAAAAAAAATTGAGAGGTGTTAAGGGACACCCGGATAGAACGAAGTTATAAATATATAAATACTCTCTCGACTTCGTAAACACAACAGCGTATAGGTTGAAAAAGTCGTCGAGACAACGACAGCACAGAGCAGTGGTGTCGTTACAACTTTTCGTGAGATTTTTTTCCGTCTAGCCCCCTTTCATAACGCGCGATAAGGAACTTGGTTCCAATTAAAAACGATATGTATAATAGGATTTAACCTCTTCTGTATTTAATAATAAAATATTAGCATACAAAACCCAATAAGGTCTTTAACTGTGTCTTTTAACATTCACTTTGGCTGTCAGGGGCGTGTTATCTTATCTACTACAAGTTGGCCCTTGACTGCTATCACACCTGATATTAAGTGATGATGCAATCTAAGATGGAAGCGGGCTAACTTGTTAGGAGTTCGATGATATCTAAACCCCTTTTCGGTTTCTACACGACACCGTACATTGCAAAATTCCTATAAAATAATATCCGGCCCATCTATCCATATTTTCTAAATGATTGTATATGTCAATTTCCCAAATATTAGGAATTGTCTTAGTAATAGCAACACTTCAGTTAAGTATTGCTGTTTCATGTGCGGCCACGCGGTGGCTACATCTATAGGTATTTTATCTAAGGGTCAGACTGAATAAAAAGCAATCGATTTTAATAATAATAATAATTTATTACATATTTTTTAAATAAATACAATTTTACAACTTTAGCTTAATGCCTTTTTATGCTTGTCTCATAAGGAAGTTGTCATGTGATATTATTGTATTTTTTTCATAACTCTGTAACACCATGGGTTCTAGCCTTTTAAGCCTGATTTTATTTATTTAACGGCATGCAATCAAGTTCTTTATGGCCTTGATTTACTTCTTCTTAATTTTCTAGCCTTTTTGAGCCTGAACTATTATTATATTTCTTTTAAATTTATTCAACAGCCTGGAGATTTATTATATCTTTTCAAAAACCACAGATGACACAACGCTGCCAACTTTCCCGCCAAACTTGAACTGTGGGGTTGGTATCACGTATTTCAGCTTCATTTTTTCCGAGAAGTGCTTTAAAAGCTCACTTTCCGTCCAATTACATGATGTTATGACGAAGAGACCTAAAACAAATAAGTTTCATTTTAATCTTCTTGTAGGAAAGGGACAAACGTACTTTGGTAGACAGTAATGTTTAGAATTTAATATAGATAGATATATGTAGTGATCCTTGTTTTTCTCTTTCCATTTCATTTTGTCGACTAGGCAGCATACATTCAACGATGTCTCTGTGATTAATAGGGTCAAAACCGGCAGTGATCACCGACTGGTAAGAGGCACGTTGAACATCAATGTACAGCTCGAACGGTACCGACTGTTGAAGCCAACGCTCCGACCTACTCGTGCCCACATCCAAAACCTCGAATATTTTCAACTGGAACTCCAGAACCGTTTCGATTGCCTAGCACATTGTGTTGATGTGGACGATCTGAACAACAGGCTGGCAGGAAACTGTCCATTCGGTTGGGTCTAAGTTCTATAAGACCCGCAAAAACCAACAAGAAATTCTCTGACCAAATACTCAAGCTTATGGGAGAAAGAAAGGAATGCGATAACAGTCTTTAGGGGACGCTCTGAAATACCGACGCGCTATTACAACACCGAATGTATCATAGATACAATAAAACACAACCGTAGCTCGAAAGTGTTCGCAAAAGATCTGTCTATTGGACGCAGTCAGTTGACGCGTCTGAAGACCGATGACGGTAATCTCATTTCTTCCAAGCCCGAGATCTTGGGTGAGGTCGAGAAGTTCTATGGACAGTTATACACGTCAACTCAAAAGCCTGTTGACAATTTGGCCGAAGACCCCAGAGCCAAATTGACCCGACACTATACCGAAGATATCCCGGACGTCAGCCTAGACGAGATTAGTATAGCTCTCGAACACCTAAAGAACAAGGCGCCAGGTGATGACGGAATCACAGCAGAACTCCTGAAAGCGGGTGGTAGACCGATACTTGAAGTGCTTCAGCGATTGTTCGATTCCGTCATTCACGAGGGCAAGACGCCTGAGGCGTGGCACAGGAGCGTGGTTGTTCTGTTCTTCAAAAAGGGTGACAATACCTTGCTGAAGAATTACAGACCAACCTCGCTGCTGAGTCATGTCTACAAGTTGTTCTCCAGAGTCATCACGAATGTAATAAATCTTTTACCACTATCAGTGAGCATGTCATAAATCTGTTGGATGTACGTTTTTTTTATCGAAAAAAGCGGGCAAACGAGCATGCGGGTCGCCTGATGTTAAGCGATTACCGCCGCCCATAAACATTTGCAACACCAGAAGCATTGCTCGTGCGTTGCCGGCCTTTGAGGAAAGAGTTGACACACCCCTTAAATACCCCCATATTAAAATTCCCAGGAAAAATCCGGGCGGGAAGTTGATTCCACAACAGGTTCGCGGAAGAAAAGTTCTGGAGAATCTTGATGTCGTAGATGACCAACCATCAAGATGGTGAGAATGGAATTGGTCTCTACGACGCAAGCTCCGCTGCGAAAAGACATAGTGGTATCAGTTCATACAACTCCTCAGAACACTCGTACGTCAGTCTGTTCTGCTTCGCGTTGTCGGGGTTCAGGCTGATAGCGTCGTACGTGCCCTTGTCGTGCGCCAGACCGAACTTGCAGCCCAGTTGCTGTACATCATATAAATAAATCTCTTACCACTATCAGTGAGCATGTCATAAGTCTGTTGGATGTACGTCAGTCTGTTCTGCTTCGCGTTGTCGGGGTTCAGGCTGATAGCGTCGTACGTGCCCTTGTCGTGCGCGGTGCGCCAGACCGAACTTGCAGCCCAGTTGCTGTGCATCATATAAATAAATCTCTTACCACTATCAGTGAGCATGTCATAAGTCTGTTGGATGTACGTCAGTCTGTTCTGCTTCGCGTTGTCGGGGTTCAGGCTGATAGCGTCGTACGTGCCCTTGTCGTGCGCGGTGCGCCAGACCGAACTTGCAGCCCAGTTGCTGTACATCATATAAATAAATCTCTTACCACTATCAGTGAGCATGTCATAAGTCTGTTGGATGTACGTCAGTCTGTTCTGCTTCGCGTTGTCGGGGTTCAGGCTGATAGCGTCGTACGTGCCCTTGTCGTGCGCCAGACCGAACTTGCAGCCCAGTTGCTGTACATCATATAAATAAATCTCTTACCACTATCAGTGAGCATGTCATAAGTCTGTTGGATGTACGTCAGTCTGTTCTGCTTCGCGTTGTCGGGGTTCAGGCTGATAGCGTCGTACGTGCCCTTGTCGTGCGCGGTGCGCCAGACCGAACTTGCAGCCCAGTTGCTGTACATCATATAAATAAATCTCTTACCACTATCAGTGAGCATGTCATAAGTCTGTTGGATGTACGTCAGTCTGTTCTGCTTCGCGTTGTCGGGGTTCAGGCTGATAGCGTCGTACGTGCCCTTGTCGTGCGCGGTGCGCCAGACCGAACTTGCAGCCCAGTTGCTGTACATCATATAAATAAATCTCTTACCACTATCAGTGAGCATGTCATAAGTCTGTTGGATGTACGTCAGTCTGTTCTGCTTCGCGTTGTCGGGGTTCAGGCTGATAGCGTCGTACGTGCCCTTGTCGTGCGCCAGACCGAACTTGCAGCCCAGTTGCTGTACATCATATAAATAAATCTCTTACCACTATCAGTGAGCATGTCATAAGTCTGTTGGATGTACGTCAGTCTGTTCTGCTTCGCGTTGTCGGGGTTCAGGCTGATAGCGTCGTACGTGCCCTTGTCGTGCGCGGTGCGCCAGACCGAACTTGCAGCCCAGTTGCTGTACATCATATAAATAAATCTCTTACCACTATCAGTGAGCATGTCATAAGTCTGTTGGATGTACGTCAGTCTGTTCTGCTTCGCGTTGTCGGGGTTCAGGCTGATAGCGTCGTACGTGCCCTTGTCGTGCGCGGTGCGCCAGACCGAACTTGCAGCCCAGTTGCTGTACATCATATAAATAAATCTCTTACCACTATCAGTGAGCATGTCATAAGTCTGTTGGATGTACGTCAGTCTGTTCTGCTTCGCGTTGTCGGGGTTCAGGCTGATAGCGTCGTACGTGCCCTTGTCGTGCGCGGTGCGCCAGACCGAACTTGCAGCCCAGTTGCTGTACATCATATAAATAAATCTCTTACCACTATCAGTGAGCATGTCATAAGTCTGTTGGATGTACGTCAGTCTGTTCTGCTTCGCGTTGTCGGGGTTCAGGCTGATAGCGTCGTACGTGCCCTTGTCGTGCGCGGTGCGCCAGACCGAACTTGCAGCCCAGTTGCTGTACATCATATAAATAAATCTCTTACCACTATCAGTGAGCATGTCATAAGTCTGTTGGATGTACGTCAGTCTGTTCTGCTTCGCGTTGTCGGGGTTCAGGCTGATAGCGTCGTACGTGCCCTTGTCGTGCGCGGTGCGCCAGACCGAACTTGCAGCCCAGTTGCTGTGCATCATATAAATAAATCTCTTACCACTATCAGTGAGCATGTCATAAGTCTGTTGGATGTACGTCAGTCTGTTCTGCTTCGCGTTGTCGGGGTTCAGGCTGATAGCGTCGTACGTGCCCTTGTCGTGCGCCAGACCGAACTTGCAGCCCAGTTGCTGTACATCACCCGTTATTATATCGAACACCTGAAAAATATAATGTTGACCACTGAAAAGGACATAGCCAAAAATTGTATAGAAGTCTGCCCCAGAGATGTCCAGAGATGATATCTATAACTTTAAATAGTACAGATCTTTTATTCAAATAATAACAAAGTAACATGGAACTATGCAGTCGCTGATAAAAGTTATAAAAATTGAAAAAAGTTGATTTTTCATACTTTGACGACGGTCACGTGATTCAGGACACAAAAAATCAATTGAAATTCTTAATTTTCAGTGATTGCTATGAAGCCTAGGTAGTTGTTTAAAATTCATTGTGTATTTAAATAAAATACTTAAATATGAGCATATGTTTAAACAACCTGGGGCAAATTTTAGCAATGTTCTTTGTCTATCTACGCTACAGTTCTTAAATGCCAAGAATTGGGCTTCGAACTGTATTAGGACTTATAACGGGCCACTGCATAAACAAACGCCTTTCAATTCTAGGTATGACCGACAAGTCCTCTGTGCCGAGCTTGCATGGAGGAGAACGAGACACCGATACATGTAATGCTTAGATGCAGTATTGGAACAACGAGCAGCTTACATTGGTTGCTCAGCAACTCTCCAAGAGGCCATCGGCAACCTGAGTGGCCTGCTAAGTTCCTGGAGCGAGCTCAGCTGGTTGGAATAAACCAGAGGGGACCTACGCCGGAGGAATCACGCACAACGGCCAACATCATGGTGGAAGATGACGATGGCAGAATGGGACAAAGTAGAAGGTCTAAGGCACTCAAAAAAGTTCATGAGTAATATAAAGGCAGGTTTTCTAGCGAAGGTAAGTCAACTGAGCAGGAAACAGCTGGGGTATGCCATAGCAGCGTACACAGGCCATTATAGCACCAGGTCTATGCTCTGCGAAATGGGTATTTCTGAGGATCCTATCTACAGGGCTTGTAATGAAGACACAGAGTCCATGGAACACATTTTGTGTGAATGTGACGGATTGGCTGGTAAGCGAATGGATCTCCTGGGGGTAGCCTATCCACTACCAGAAGATTACTGTGCCTCGAACCTAAGAGCGACCATCCAACTCTTAGAGTGGGTGTTTGAGCTTATATAGGGGAAGTGAGGGCGGGGCGAGTACAAAAGATCCATAGGGGTCGAAGTGCATCCGCTACGGCGGGCCTCACCATACTAATAATAATAATAATCATGGTGGAAAAGAAGGGAAGAAGAAGAAGGGCTTGGAAGAGTTACAAAGTTGCAAGCCTCCCACTTATTAAGTAGAAAAGTAAATTGTCGGATTTTCGAAATACACAGTTGTCAGCTAGCTTTTGACGACCTCCGTGGCGCAGTGGTATGCGCGGTGGATTTATAAGACGGAGGTCCTGGGTTCGATTCCCGGTGGGGCAGATCGAGATTTTTCTTAATTTGTCTTGGTCTGGCTGGTAGGAGGCTTTCGCCGTGGCTTGTTACCACCCTACCGACAAAGACGTACCGCCAAGCGATTTAGCGTTCCGGTACGATGTCGTGTAGGAACCGATAGGGGTTTGGATTACATCCTACTCCTAACAAGTTACCCCGCTTCCATCTTAGATTACATCATCACTTAACATCAGGTGTGATAGCAGTCAAGGGCCAACTTGTAGTCGATAAAAAGAAAAAAAAAATAGTAACAAAACCGACCGAATTCTGGGTTTTTTATTCTAAGACCTCCGTCTTATAAAGCAGCATTGGAACAACGTGGTGGGTTTACCGTATCCCCTCTCCAACAAGGATAAATATAAATACACACATCGCTATATAGCCCCAAAGTAAGCATAGGTATCTTGTGTTATGAGTATTATGATAATGATCAATATTTATATATATATTTTACAGTAATAAAACTCAGAAATGGCTAAAATATCCATAATTTATACAACTTTTTAAACTTTGTTAAAAACTAAAATCAATTACGCAATACATCAGTGACAGTCTCGTGACTTTTCTTTTGACAATGACAGTTCTTTGACATTTGACGTAGCTGTCATAGACTAAATACGTAAATTTGGTTTTTATTCCTTATTATACATAAATACTTATAATATATAGATAAACACCCAGACACGGGAAAACATCCACGCTCATCACACAAACATTTTCCCAGATGTGGGAATCGAACCCACAGCCTAGGACGCAGAAGCAGGGTCACTACCCACTGCGTCACTCGGCCGTCAAGGAGGGAGGCCTGGTCCTATAGTGGGCTGTTATAGTCTGATCACTTACCTGAAACTTCAATGAAGGGTATTCACTCTTGGCCACCTTCTCAGCCAGGGTGACGGCTTCCTCACAGTAGTCTACGCCCAGCAGATTCGTGAACCCGTTCTTGGCTAGTTCTGTTAGTGTGTAACCGTTGCCACAGCCTGGAAATTGTTAAGAATACTATTTATTAAAGTTTCACATAGCCGCGGGCCTCAAAGAAGGTTTGAATGTCAGGCCCACAGGGGTTAAATGCCGCATGGCAATCACGGGATCGAGAGGGCAGACGAACTTGCACGACGAGCATCGACACTGAAGGTAATAGGACCAAACCCATAGATTAAAGACTACTAGATGGAGTCATAACGCGGCTGTAGGTTCAAGAGCGTGACAGACTTATTTCATTCGGCCTTTATTAGAAAGTGACATAAGATTATTTTTTGTCCCTTTCAGCGTGTTCGTTTTTATTGTTTGTCAAGAGTGGAGTTTGTGACAGACAAGGGACATATCTGAGCAATTATTAGCTTTTTATTAAATTTGCTGATAAATAATATAACTTTGCGGTTACTATATTAATTTAAACGTTATCGTGCTATGGTGGGTTGTAATATTTTCGGCTGCAACAGTCGCAGCGAACAGAAAATCGAAGGAATTACGTTTCATACGTAAGTAGGCATAAACTTCATTGATTGATGATTTAAAGTTTAGATATGTTATTTTTTAGCAAATTTCATGTATTATGCGTTTACTAAACTATATTATATAAAGTAATATTTCGTATTTTACGATATTTTAAAACATAACGTTTTATGATGTACTTTAAACGTTGACATGTCATGTCAATAAGGCTGATTTGCTGTCTCAAGAGTGGACACGCTATGGGCTCTATCTAGTTGTCTTTAATCTATGACCAAACCCCATAGTTCCTATACCCCTCACAGGCAATCAAAAATGTTTCTGAAGTCATACGACAAGGAGAAGACAGCGCATCTACTGTCACAAAACAGCACATAGCACTAGTAGTAGGCATGACAACTGGGCATTGCCTGCTCAATAGGCATCTCAAGATAATGGGAATAAAGGATGATCCTTCGTGTCCAGAGTGTGGCGAAGAGGAGACCAGTTATCACTTCATAGCTGAGTGTCCCATGTACGCGCTGGTGAGATGGGAGATACTAGGTAAGGATATAATTAGTGAAGCAGACCTGACGAACCGACTGACGGCTTGTGGGGGGGGGCACTGTCAAGATACCAGTGAACCTGTGTCTCGATCACGGGAATTGGGTGGAATGGTTCCAAAGAGGACTGATGGTCAGTCAGTAAAACCAATACCTAATCTGTATTTCTCATATATGAAGGAATGCCTCGCCCAATCATTCAGAACTAAAGAGGCACCCAGCCCAGGTGACATTTTCACATTTCACCCATGCCTACCAGACTAATAGGCTGATAAGGACAATGATAATACTTACCTAAATCAATAATGGCAGTGTCCTTATCAACTCCACTCTTGCATATCCAGTCTATGACTCGCATAGCACTGTCCTCTCCGAACCATACGTCCCCCGGGTCTCCGTGCTGGTCAAAGTTTGTGATCTCCTTCACATAAGCTTCCTTCCAGTACTGATGGGTGCCCAGCTCTGATGGGTCTAGCTCACCATCCTCCATGATGAACCTGTAAGAGGAATCTTTCGTTTTTAACCGACGAAAAAAAACGGAGGAGGTTCTCAATTCGACACGTATATTTTTTTTTTTTATGTATGACCACGCATAACTTTTTACAGAGTTGTCCGATTTTGATAATTCTTTTTTTATTAGAAAGGGCATACTTCCAAGGTGGTCCCACTGTCATCATGTTAGGATCTGATGATGATATCCTGGGGAAATTGAAGGAACTCTTCAAATTTTGGATGCATGCTTACCGCGATTTCGGATTTGTCTCGGTATAGGTAGCTTTTTGGCTACTAGTGCCGTATAATATACTATGACAGTATATTACGAGTACGTACGTGGCGATAAATCACTAAAAAGTAAGAAATAAAAATTTTTAAATAAAAATAGAACCAACTCAAAACGCACTAAAAAGTAAAAAATAACTGTGTCATTTAGTTGCTTTAATATATTTAAGCATATCTAGGAGTCGATACCAGCCAAGGTTTCTACTTTAAGGACATTACCTAGAACCCACAAACTGCTTTACTATGTTAAATAAATGTTCCTTAAACTTGCTGGCACCAACTTCAAAGATATGCTTAAGTATATTAAAACAACAAAATGACACAGTTATTTTTTATTTATTAGTGCGTTTTGAGTCGGTTCTATTTTTATTTAAAAAATTTTATTTATCATCATCATCCTATTTGACGGAGTGGCGCAGTGGGTAGTGACCCTGCTTCTGTGTACTAGGCTGTGGGTTTGACTCCCATGTTGAACATATTTGTGTGATAAGCATTGATGTTTTTCAGTGTCTGGGTGTTTATCTATATATTATAAGTATTCATGTATAATTTATATAAAATATTCATCAGTTATCATAGTACATAACACGATGTGTGTGTTGTCTTATAATATTCAATGTTAATGGCACACTTTAGGGCTGATATGAGCGATGTGTGTATAATCATGGCTACATAAACAACTATAAATGCTTATACTATGGCCAACACAACAGGGCCGAGCCTCCAACTGCTTAAGGGCTGGATATGGAGCGGTAGGGCTTATAACAGGCCACTGCATGTTAAACAAACACCTGTAATTTTAGTTGATGGGCTTAGGGTGTAGGTGGCACCAACACAGATCACAGATATGGTAATAGTGATCGGGACCAATGGATTAAAATGTTCTTCGAGGCACAGGGGTTGATACCTCCAACTTACAGATTTTTTTTTAAAGTACTAATATAGAAATAAAATCCTCCAAAACAATGTATGAATTGATTTATAATAACTCAAAGAGGTCAGGCAAGGTTTTCAATAAAAGCTGCTAGGTGGAGCAAAAATATCATCATACTTGAGCCAATTTAAATAAAATCTTAGCAAATTATATACTAAAACGTTCCTCAGGCACCGCTCTATCTATTAGTAAAAATCTGTTCAGTTTACTGCGAGCTGAGGGATAAACAGACATGCAGCATGGGACTTTGTTTTATAGTTTGTTCTGATATTTATATCCCTTCTTTTATAAGGAAGGGTGTCTGGCCTTTACCTATTGTGGACCCTTAACAGACCGATAGCCATGATGATGACGTAGTAAACACATATAATATAGTTTAAACTGAACGAAAAAAATGTTTAATTTTAGATGACAACTTTTTCGACAGGTGTTCACTAAATTGTGTAAAAGTTATAAATGAACTTTGCCTTAGATGCAAGCATAATTTGAGTAGCTGCAAACACAAATAGCTACACTACAACAGTCATTCAAAATTAATTAATGATACATAATAATAAAATGAAAATTATAATGTCTAACCTCTTGTACTTATTCACGAAGTGAAGTACTTTTTACGTTAGTTGATTTCTATTTAACTTAGTAGCTTATATGTCTTGTATTACATTAAATCTTGCAAGTACATTAAATATAAATATTATTTTTTAACAAGAAGTAACCAAAATAGATAAGTAAACAAAACCCATTTCGAAACTTTGAAAAACAAGCCACAGACAATATTTAGAATGTAAACGATTTTTATATTCACGGTTATGGGTTCTAATTCTTTTGAGTCTTTAATTCGTAATCGGTAAATGTCAGACAATTATTTTTAATTTTGTTTTCTCAAAATATGTGATCAAGAAAATTAATGTAATAAATAAAAATAGCAAATAATGAAAAATCTGGATTCAAAACAATACAAAAATAATGTTTTATCTATGTTTATTTCAGCAATTTTTATTTTTTACTAATGGATACACAGTTATTTACGGTAGAGATGTACTTCCTGCAAAAAAGATTTTGAAATCGATTTCATTTGAAATCTAAAAAGTGGCTACGACCAATTTCTCAAAACAAAACTTTTTGGGAATATTTTTTTTAATGTTTTATTATTACATAATTTATTTAAATCCAGAAACTTTTCTAAAAAAACGGATAACAAACGATCTTTTGTGATTTAAGCTTATTACAATTATTTTAACAAGTAAATTGAAGTGGTTTAATTGTGTTGAAGTTAGCATAAAAGCAAATTTTATGCTTATGGCTTGCGATGTCTACAAACATTTAGAATTTTCACTTAATTTCTAAATGATATGAAAAAGACATTTTTGATCACACAAATTGAAAAAAATCCAATTTTACAAAAGTGTCAGCTTCACATACACAAGCACAAATAGCTAAATCTATAGAAAAGAAAAAATTGTAATAAATTAATAATTATTACAATTGTAATAAGAATAACTAAAATGCGTACGTAGGTAAACTATGTTGTACATAATTACATTATACACACGACCGAAGTGCAAATTAACAGAGAATCCAGTTGCTGTTGCTGATTTGCTGAACATGTTAGAGAAGTGATGATGATGGTTCGTATCAGAAAAAGTGAGATAATAATAATATTTGTTGTTGTACACCGAAACACCAGAGGGCGCCACGAGAGCGCGAGACAGCATACAGCGCGGGCGCCCTCCGCCGCTCACGCGCACACACATCAAAGGCGGCGGCAAGATCCTTTGATCAAAAAGTGTCGTGACAAATTTTCACAACGCGCGATAAGGAACTTCGTTCCAATAATACCGAATCTCAGTTCTTACTGTGCTAATATCCATTTAACAATCGATTTTCTACTGTGAAAGATCGACTCTTCCAAATGAAAAATCAATTCTTCGATTAATCGATCCTCATTCTCATGCCTAATTTACGGTATTCGCATGTCAAAAAAAAAATTGCAATAAAAATTAAAAAATCATTTTGTCACCGCATTTGTTAGGTCAAGTAGCTACTTATTGCTTGTGTGCATAATAAATCCCAATTCAATAATCAATGAACTATAAAATTATTATAACGAAAATTTGTGATGACTGTGTGTTTTCATACAAACTTTGTCAAAAAAATCATATTCGACGCAATATCAGGACTTAAAAGGGTTTAATTGAAGTGAATTAATTCAAAAAGACTTAGAAATCGATACTGTGTGTGCAGTGTTTAAATATCATGTTTATTATATTGTATGTATAGTTTAGATCAAAGGCGTGTGATCGAGTGTGCTCATTAAAATTCAGCAAGTGGTGTGTTTTACGTAATTAACTCGTTTATTGTGTATTGGAAACGGTATCTTGCAGTTTAAATAGGTGAGTGCGATATATTAAAAGTACTGACATAGTCGGTTTTAATTATAGAATTTGTTTTGTATTAAATAAGATCGTCTTTTGAAATATATTTTTTTTTATATTCTACCTATTCGGTTTTCAAAATAATCGAAGATGTTGCGTTTTGAATATGATTTTCTTTCATTGAATAATTTTTTTGTAAGCTTGAATTATTTTATTTATGTACTAGCGTGTGCTCGCGAGTTCGTCCGCGTAGACTTAAAATAAATAAGATTACGACAGTAAAAATAGCCTAAGTTATTCCTTATAACTTATTATTATATTAGGCCTCAAAGATGAATCATTTTCCACATTTTGCACTGATTCTTTGCTCCTATTGGTTGCAGCATGACATTATATAGCCTAAAGCCTTCCTCGATAAGTGCACTATCCAAAACAAAAGAATTTTTCAATTAGAACTAGTAGTTCCTGAGATTAGCGAGTTTAATCAAACAAACAAACTCTTCAGCTTTATATTATTAGAATAGAGATTGATTATTGTGACCTGACAGTTTGTTATGTCCAAACATTGATTATTATTATTATCAATGTTTATAATTAATAATTATTTAAGTATCATCATTATCTGTAGATAGAGATAATGATGACACCTCCGCCTCTCTCTCTGCCTCAGAGAGCATCTATACTAAAGCCAAACTCGATTGAGAATGCTTGTCAACAAACAAATTTAAAATGAAGGTAGAAATCACTAGTCATTTTACACCAAATTTTTTAAATTAACTAGTTAATGACGAATTCATTGCAATAAATTAGATTAGTAAGCTTAAAACTAATTAATATATCCAATATCTTTTAAATAAGATTTTTTAAAATAACAAAACATAATTTTAAATTTAATAGGCATAAAATGTGTTGCATTTTCTACCTTCATTTTTAATTTGTTTGTTGACAAGCAGTCTCAATCGAGTTTGGCTTTAGTATAGATAGATGCTCTCTGAGGTAAAGTGGTGTAACTTCATCTACTACTCTGTTTGAACTGAAAATTTGAAACTCACATCATTGCTGTCAGGGTAAACAGTTTGCTTCAAGCAGAAGGCCCCTGTGGCACAGTGGATTTATAAGACGGAGGTCCTGGGTTCGATTCTCAGCAGCGCAAATTGAGATTTTTCTTAATTTGATTTTCTTAATTTCTTCCATCCTCAGTGTTCCCACTATCTTATAATTTGGGGATTTTCAAGGGGAGAGTAAATAAACACCTCAAAGGCCGGCAACGCATCAGTGGCGCCTCTGGTGTCGCAGTTGTTCATGGGCGGCGGTAATCACTTAACATCAGGTGATCCACCTGCTCGTTTGCTCGCTATTTTTATTAAAAAAAAAAATTGTCTTGGTCTAGCTGGTGGCAGGCTTTTGCCTTGGCTAGAGACAAATAGCTTAGTGTGGCTAAGAGAAAAATGCCGAATAAAGTCCAAGACTTGTGACAAAGATGTAGGCTATAGAGTACTCTTTATGATTAATCAATGTTCACCTTCTCCGCTCGAATTCTCCCTGCCCAGCCAAATCTGGTAGTCTCCTGCTAGAGCAGCGCAACACACTCGTTCTAGAATAGAGTTTACTGCAGCTCTAGTCAGGTCCAGGTCTTTGAGTAGGTTGTAGAGAGATTTCGCTGGTATACCTCTCGCACCCATTTCTACTGCATATAACAAATAGCCATTTCTTGTTACCCGACTGCGTCAGAAGAAGGGTTATGTTTTTCGAGTGTATGTATGTATGTATGTATGTATGTCCATTTCTTCAGCACGCGCTACAGCCTAAACGGCTGAACGGATTTGGACATGTGAGGTGTCGTTGAATTTGTCAAAATTGTGGTAGTGACATAGGCTATATAAATTTTCAAAATGGCGGCTGTAAATGGGGGAAAAAACGGGGGATGTGTGTATATTTTTCTCTTATCTCGTTCTAGAATAGAGTTTACTGCAGCTCTAGTCAGGTCCAGGTCTTTGAGTAGGTTGTAGAGAGATTTCGCTGGTATACCTCTCGCACCCACTTCTACTGCATATAACAAATAGCCATTTCTTGTTACCCAACTGCGTCAGAAGGAGGGTTATGTTTTTCGAGTGTATGTATGTATGTATGTATGTATGTCCATTTCTTCAGCACGCGCTACAGCCTAAACGGCTGAACGGATTTGGACATGTGAGGTGTCGTTGAATTTGTCAAAATTGTGGTAGTGACATAGGCTATATAAATTTTCAAAATGGCGGCTGTGGGAAACGGGGGATGTGTGTATATTTTTCTCTTATCTTAGCAATATGGGTACCAATTGAAAGGTCGTAAAAAGACCATTTCAAATATATTAATGTCATATCATGTTCATATTAATTTTTTAACAAAAAATGGCAAAAAGTGTACTAAGTGTACCGTCTCATTTCTATACCATAAACTAAAACTAAAAAGTCTCAAATAAAATTATTATTATAAAAAAAAAACCCGACTGCTTAGAAGTTATAAACTGAAAAGAGAAAAACAAGGATCACTATATCTATATAAAATTCTAAATACTTTATGGTGCTGCAGGTGGGGACAAAAGTAGTTTCGGTAGATCTTTCTTTCCCCGCAGGTTAAAGTATTTTGTCCCTATTTGCAGCACCATAAAGTATTTAGAATTGTATACAGATATAGTGATCCTTGTTTTTCTCTTTTCAGTTTATAACTTCTAAGCAGTCGGGCTTTTTGTTTTTATAATAATAATTTTTAGTTCATTAGTAAGGTCATAATACTTATTTATTTTTAATGTATGGTCTTTAGGGATGTTTGTTTTCCACGCCACTGTAAGCTCAGAGAGACGAATATCTTAGCATTCCATGAAATTCACCATGCGGGTGCCTGGTCCATTGCATGGCTGAGAGTAGGTTTAAGGGTACCCTTAGTGACGCGCGTCAACACTCACCTCCTCTGTTCAAGTTATTCTCCCTGCCCAGCCAAATTCGGAAGGACCCTACTAGAGCAGCTTTGGACACTCTTTTATAGTGTTTTTTTTTTATCAACTATAAGTTGGCCCTTGACTGCTATCACACCTGATGTTAAGTGATGATGCAGTCTAAGATGGAAGCGGGCTAACTTGTTAGGAGTGGGACGAAAATCCACACCCCTTTCGGCCAGACCAAGACAAATTAAGAAAAATCCCAATCTGCCCTGCTGGGAATCGAACCCAGGACCTCCGTCTTATAAATCCACTGCGCATACCACTGCGCCACGGAGGTCGTTTAGTACGAGTTGCTTGGACATCCACCACGTAAGGGTGCCAGTGTTCACGTCGTCTTGCTGTTCTGTGGTAGAAAGGGGAGGGAGGAACAAGATCATGCAGTTCCTTCGCACACTTCCCTAAGTATATCCGGCAAAATTATTATTATAAAAACAAAAACCCGACTGCTTAGAAGTTATGAACTGAAAAGAGAAAAACAAGGATCACTATATCTATATAAAATTCTAAATTCTTTATGGTGCTGCAAACAGGGACAAAATACTTTAACCTGCGGGGAAAGAAAGATCTACCAAAACTACGTTTGTCGCCGCCTGCAGCACCATAAAGTATTTAAAATTTCATACAGATATAGTGATCCTTGTTTTTCTCTTTTCAGTTCATAACTTCTAAGCAGTCAGGTTTTTGTTTTTATAATAATAATTTTATTTGAGACTTTTTAGTTTTAATTTGTGGTATAGAAATGAGACGGTACACTTAGTACACTTTTTGCCATTTTTTATTAAAAAAGTAATATGAACATGATATGGTATTTATATTTTTGAAATGGTCTTTTTAAGACCTTTCAATTGCTATGTTAAGAGAAAAAAATACACACATCCCCTCTTTTTTCCCCCATTTACAGGCGCCATATTGAAAATTTATATAGCCTATGTCACTACCACAATTTTGACAAATTCAACGACACCTCACATGGCAAAATCCGTTCAGCCGTTTAGGCTGTAGCACGTGCCGAAGAAATGGACATACATACATACATACATACATACGCTCGAAAAACATAACCCTCCTGACGCAGTCGGGTAAAAAATCGATAAACAAGCAACAATGCGACCATGCTGCAAAGATTGCAGTTTAGCCTGTTTTATCGATTCATTACCAATTATCCTTCTAGCTTGGTGATCTATTGAGTCCAATTCTTCTTTCTTTTTTGTATGCAATCCAGTATCTCTGGGCTTTCACATTCTCTGCATCACAATGATATTTAATATGATATAACGATGATAATGACTTCATTAACATTATCACTGTAAACTGGCTGGTGGAAGGCTTTCGCCGTCGCTAGTTACCACCCTACCGACGAAGACGTACCGCCAAGCGATTTAGTGTTCCGGTACGATGTCGTGTAGAAACCGAAAGGGGTGTGGATTTCATCCTTCTCCTCACAAGTTAGCCCGCTTCCATCTTAGATTGCATCATCACTTAACATCAGGTGTGATAGCAGTCAAGGGCCAACTTGTAGTCGATATAAAAAAAATAACTTGTCTGAAGTTTAGTAGTTAGAAGTAGTATTGACGACCCCCGTGGCGCAGTGGTATGCGCAGTGGATTCATAACACGGAGGTCCTGGGTTCGATTCCCGGTGGGGCAGATTGGGATTTTTCTTAATTTGTCTTGGTCTGGCTGGTGGGAGGCTTTCGCCGTGGCTAGTTACCACCCTACCGACAAAGACGTATCGCCAAGCGATTTAGCGTTCCGGTACGATGTCGTGTAGAAACCGATAGGAGTGTGGATTTCATCGTACTCCTAACAAGTTAGCCCGCTTCCATCTTAGACTGCATCATCACTTAACATCAGGTGTGATAGCAGTCAAGGGCCAACTTGTAGTCGATAAAAAAAAAATAAGTAGTAGTTTATCAGTTAATTCATGTTGTTTATCCAAGATTATATTCTGATAATATGGGAAAGATATTATCCAACACGCAATTAATTATAGACTGCCTCGTTGGTCTAGTGGTAAGCCCATGTGGCTTCGACCACGAAGTCCTGGGTTCAATTCCTGGGTCTGGTCAGGGAATAATTCTGAACTTTTTCATTCTTCTATAAAATGTTCAGTACATTCCAAGCCTAGCTCTGGAAGTTAATGGTGTTACACCCCCGTGCCTCGGAGAGCATGTTAAGCTGTCGGTCCCGGTCACTGTCACTTACATCTCTAAGCACTCCAACCCGCATTGGAGCAGCGTGGTGGATGTACGCTCCATATCCCCTCTCGTATAAGGAGGGAGGCCTGACCCTGTAGCGGGCCTTTAATAGGCTGATAATAACGATTATCGAACGAACGATTTTCACGATTTTGTCATCCACGTTTGGTCAAATTATATAAATAGAGGCTAGGTAATGTTTGCCCAAAGATTATATGCAATTTATACATGAGATAATAATAATTTAACGCCCTACCCCGCCCCGCTTCGCGGGGCTCCTAATTATAGGTGGTTTACAAAAAAAATAACCACGTACCTTCTAACCTAACCTATCCTAGTAGGGGTATAACTAGTTTACGATATGATCAAATAATTTTGACCACTTCATGAATTAATGAAACATGAAACGCGACCATTTCATGATCTACTCAAACATTTCATGAAACGCGACCATTTCATGATCTACTCAAACATTTCACGAAACGCGACCATTTCATGATCTACTCAAACATTTCATGAAACGCGACCATTTCATGATCTACTCAAACATTTAATGAAACGCGACCATTTCATGATCTAGTCAAACCTTTAATGAAACGCGACCATTTCATGATCTACTCAAACATTTCATGCAACGCGACCATTTCATGATCTACTCAAACATTTAATGAAACGCGACCATTTCATGATCTAGTCAAACCTTTAATGAAACGCGACCATTTCATGATCTACTCAAACATTTCATGAAACGCGACCATTTCATGATCTAGTCAAACCTTTAATGAAACGCGACCATTTTATGATCTACTCAAACATTTCATGAAACGCGACCATTTCATGATCTACTCAAACATTTAATGAAACGCGACCATTTCATGATCTAGTCAAACCTTTAATGAAACGCGACCATTTTATGATCTAGTCAAACCTTTAATGAAACGCGACCATTTCATGATCTACTTAAACATTTAATGAAACGCGACCATTTTATGATCTAGTCAAACCTTTAATGAAACATTTCATGATCTACTCAAACATTTCATGATCTACTCAAACATTTCATGATCTACTCAAACATTTCATGATCTACTCAAACATTTCATGATCTACTCAAACATTTCATGATCTACTCAAACATTTCATGATCTACTCAAACATTTAATGAAATGAGACAAATTTATGATCTGTCAAACCTTTAACGAAACGGGACCATTTCATGATCTACTCAGATATTTCATGACAACGACCATTTCATGATCTACTCAAACATTTAATGAAACCGACATTTCATGATACAAACCTATAATGAAACGAGACGATTTATATTATCTTAACATTTCATGTAACCAACCATTTCATGATCTACTCAAACTTTAATGAAAGCGACCATTTTATGTTCAAACCTTTAATGAAATGACCATTTCATGATCTACTCAAAATTTCATGCAACGCGACCATTTCATGATCTACTCAAACCTTTACTGAAACGCGACCATTTCGTGATCTAGCCAAACCTTTAAGAAAGTGACCATTTCAGATTTAGTCAAAATTTATGATAATTTCATGACCTACTCAAACATTTCATGAAACGCGACCATTTCATTATCATCTACTCAAACATTTAATGAAACGAGCAAATATACGATGTGGCTACGACATATACACAATAATTGGCTCTTTAATGATATAAGATATTTTAGCGATAACACAATGAGTAATAGAGTTAGTCATTAAGTTGTTTATCAAACAATTGATACAACTATAGATATAAAGATAAGATGTTATATTATGTTTTCATTTGTTGCAATAAGATTTTATTTATATACAACTGTGATAAAGATTTGTATGTTTATTTGTCGACTGCCTCAATGGTCTAGTGGTTAGCCTATCTGGCTTCGATCACGAGGTCCCGGGTTCGGTGGGTCGGGTCATTGAATAATTGTGAGTTTTTTCATTCTTTTATGAAATTCATAGTACATTCCAAGCCCGGAATCGGGAAGTTGGTGGTGTTACACCCCCGGTGCCTTGAAGAGCACGTTAACCGACGCTAGGTCGCTGTCATCAACATCTGATAGTGATCGTTAATAAATGAAACATTATCACCCTAAGCCCGCCAACCCGCATTGGAGCAGCGTGGTGGGTGTACGCTCCATACCCCTCTCCTGTAAGGAGGGAGGCCTGGCCCTGTAGTGGGCCGTTAATAGGCTGATAATGATGATGATTATAATGATGTTCATTTGAATGACCTAATTTTTAGAAATATGTTATCTGAGTAATAACTGACTTGGTGGTCCAGAAGTTGGCATATGTGGTTTTGGATTACAAAGTCCTGAGTTCGAAACTTAGGTCGGATTATATTTTCTTTATTTAATTTTTGACGACCATTGGTGGTTAACTAACCACGAAGGCCTTCCGCCAGCCAGACCAAGACAAATTAAGAAAAATCTCAATTCGCCCCGCCGGGAATCGAACCCAGGACCTCCGTCTTATAAATCCACCACGTATAACACTGCTGTCAAAATTTTCACGGAGGTTTATGAGATATATAGCCTCGTAACAGACAGACAGACAGCAAGACGACGACCTCCGTGGCGCAGTGATATGCGTGGTGGATTTATAAGACGGAGGTCCCGGGTTCGATTCCCGGCGGGGCAGATTGAGATTTTTCTTAATTTGTCTTGGTCTGGCTGGTAGGAGGCTTTCGCCGTGGCTAGTTACCACTCTACCGACAAAGACGTACCGCCAAGCGATTTAGCGTTTCGGTACGATGTCATGTAGAAACCGATAGGGGGGGATTTCATTCTACTCCTAACAAGTTAGCCCGCTTCCATCTTAGATTGCATCATCACTTAACATCAGGTGTGATAGCCGTCAAGGGCCAACTTGTAGTCGATAAAAAAAAATTGGTTGCCTGTAAAGTCGGTTTACTGACGATAGTTGAACGTGACAATGTCTTAAGAAAATACTGATGGAATGGTAGCATTTAATTGGTTATTAAAATTTTTAATTTAAGTATATTTTTATAAATATTAATTTGAATTAATAAAATAATTGATTTTGATTTTATAAATTTATATTTTAAATTTATAATAAATATACTAATTTTTAAATATATTAATTTTTAATTTAAAATTAATATATTTAATAATTATATTTAATAGACGGATGTTGAACGCTGCCGAACGCAAAGGCCGATTGTGCTTCTTTGTCGTTCGTGCCGCGCTCTCGCTTGCACTTCAAGCCTTACATGGAAAGTCTCAAAGCGAGGTAACGACGCATGACGTCATGTTTTTTCGTGCGTGCAGCCGGCTCTATCGAATTATAAGACGTTGTCACGTCAAAAAGACAAGATGGTGCAGTCTAAGTAATAGGGTCCGGTTTTGACCTTAAAAATAATATTTTCCCAGTAATTCCATACGGACTAAATTGCAGGCGTCTGAATACATGTACTATTAAAAAAAAATTATTAATATAAAAACAAAAAACCCGACTGCTTGGAAGTTATGAACTGAAAAGAGAAAAACAAGGATCACTATATCTGTATAAAATTCTAAATACTTTATGGTGCTGCAAACAGGGACAAAATACTTTAACATGCGGGGAAAGAAAGATCTACCAAAACTACGTTTGTCCGCGCCTGCAGCACCATAAAGTATTTAGAATTTTATACAGATAATTATAGTGATCCTTGTTTTTCTCTTTTTAGTTCATAACTTCTAAGCAGTCAGGTTTTTGTTTTTATAATAATAATTTTATTTGAGACTTTTAGTTTATGGTATAGAAATGAGACGGTGCACTTAGTACAATTTTTGCAATTTTTTGTTAAAAAAGTAACATGAACATGATATGGTATTTAAATTTTTGAAATGGTCTTTTTACGACCTTTCAATTGGTACCCATATTGCTAAGATAAGAGAAAAAAATACACACATCCCCCCTTTTTTCCCCCATTTACAGCCGCCATTTTGGAAATTTATATAGCCTATGTCACTACCACAATTTTGACAAATTCAACGACACCTCACATGTCAAAATCCGTTCAGCCGTTTAGGCTGTAGCGCGTGCCGAAGAAATGGACATACATACATACATACATACATACGCTCGAAAAACATAACCCTCCTTCTGACGCAGTCGGGTAAAAATAAGAGGAAAATAACACCTTACCTACACTGAGAATTGGAAAAACCATAAGACAGTGTTTATAGTGCATAGTCATCATATTAATATCATAAATATAAATAAATAAATATTATAGGACAATTACACACATCGCTATATTTTTAACCGACGAAAAAAAACGGAGGAGGTTCTCAATTCGACACTTTTTTTTTTTTTTTTTTATATGTATGACCACGCATAACTTTTTACAGTGTTGTTCGATTTTGATAATTCTTTTTTTATTAGAAAGGGCATACATCCAAGGTGGTCCCATTGTCCGCTTGTTAGGATCTGCTGATGATATCCTGGTGAAATTGAAGGAACTCTTCAAATTTTGGAGGCACGCTTACAGCGATTTCGGTTTTTGACTCGGTATCGGTAGCTTTTTGGCTACTAGTGCCGTATAATATACTATGACAGTATAGTATGAGTATGCTACGTGGCGATAAATCACTAAAAAGTGAGAAATAAAAATTTTTAACAAAAAATAGAACCGACTCAAAACGCACTAAAAAGTATAAAATAACTGTGTCATTTTGTTGCTTTAATTTACTTAAGCATATCTAGGAGTCGGTGCCAGCCCAGGTTTCTACTTCCAAGACGTTACCTAGAACCCACAAACTGCTTTATTGCGTAAAATAAATGTTCCTTAAACTTGCTGGCACCGACTTCATAGATATGCTTAAGTAAATTAAAGCAACTAAATGACACAGTTATTTTTTACTTTTTAGTGCGTTTTGAGTCGGTTCTATTTTTTGTTAAAATTTTTTATATATATAGAGTTAAAGAGTGGTTACTCACACTTACATATGCTGAAACAGAAAAGTTGCTGGAAATATCAGTTTAATGTATTTAAGTATGCCCTTACACTCACACGCGCTCTCACACACACACACACACACACACACACACACACACACACACACACACACACACACACACACACACACACACACACACACACACGAACGACTCAAAAGAAAAAAGAAAGAAAGAAACATCTTTATTAAAGCAATTAAGCCACACATCACAATTTGTTTATTTGTCGCCAGGACAATACCCTGCGATGTGTGACACAACCCAGAAAAAGGACCTCAGCATATTGCTGCATGCTCTTAAAAAAAAAAACATGCAACACTGATTTTCAGCTGGGCCCTAGTCAAGGTGCCGCCACGCACAATAGCCTTACCAGCCTTGCCGTCTTAAAGGAGAATGCCAGACAATGTATAGGACTTTAACCCACTAATAAAATCATATTGTACAACAATGTATTATGCATCATTTTATTGCATTTTGTTTACTATTTAATATAAATTACAATTAAAAGCTCTAGAACTCGGTGTATTGTTACGAGCCTAACGTTGATTATCGTCCATTTCCGTATTGTTGTTCCGTATAGTTGTCACACTGACATGACAGTCGCAAAGCTTCCTTAAATACATTTTTAAACAGGCTTAACGACTCTGGATACTTGCTTTTTAGAGCCCACTGTTGATGAAAATACAATAAAAAAGATTTAAAAGACTAGAACCCAGTGCAACAATAAAGATTTAAAAATACGTAGAGTGTATAAATTAAAAGGAAATAGTTCAATTACTTTTTTTAACACAATTTTATTCCGATGTCCAACAGTAAAAATGACTTATTGCAGAACATTTATATAATAATAGGATATTTTTAGCATATTTACAATTTGTGTTCTTTCTGGGTTACGATCTGGCATTCTCCTTTAATAAACTAAGAAACAAACAAAAATAATTCTATATTAAGTTAATAACTAAAAAAAAAGCTAAATTAATTATGACCTAAAATATTATTAAAACGTATATAGATGTACATAAATTGTTTCCTATCGTATCTAGTATTAGTATAAGTACCTATACAATTACTATTTACTTGTCTTTTCTGCGGATTGCATCTTTGTTTTGCTTAAACGATCCATATATATAAGGAGAGCACTGTCGCCTAAAACATAGGTTTATACCTAGCTTAGGGACAGTTGACTTCTGTATACTCATACATTTCGAATAACTTAAATTAAGTAATTCTTAAGAAGCAGTAATATTATTTGTACCTATGTTTTTGGACAATAAACAATTTATTATTAAAAAAAATATATATTACTATATAGCCCCAAAGTAAGCGTAGGTAGCTTGTTTTATGGGTACTGTGTTAACTGATCAATATTTTTATACATATAAATACACTCGCAGTCGCCCGCTACTTCGTCCGCGTGAAAACCTCTTAGGTTCCCTTCTAATTTTAAAGACAGACTTTCATATAAAGTGTGCTCTTTTACCGCTACCCCTCTCAAATTAATTTTTTTATAGTTTCCCGTGAAGCAATATCCTCCGTCCCGTCCCGTGTACTAAAGATCTACATTTTTGTTAAACATTGTACGACATTTCAGTACATTAACATTAACAATATGTATTTATGGCAAGTTGATATATATAGCTTACAAAAAAAAAACAAAAGTTGAGAGGTGTCAAGGGACACCCGGATGGAACGAAGTTCCTTTCGATTAATTAGTGAAGGAATTGTAATAATTTTTTTTTTTTTTAAGTAATAATAATATTTGTTGTTGTACACCGAAACACCAGAGGGCGCCACGAGAGCGCGAGACAGCATACAGCGCGGGCGCCGCTCACGCGCACACACATCAAAGGCGGCGGCAAGATCCTTTGATCAAAAAGTGTCGTGACAACTTTTCGTACGAATTTTTTCTGTCTAGCCCCCTTTCACAACGCGCGATAAGGAACTTCGTTCCAATAAACAAAAACAATTTTACAATCCGACACGCATATCTAGAGATAAGCCCGTTTACAAACGACTTTGTATTATTAGTATAGATATAGTCTGTTGTGCCAAATAAATTAAAAAAGATCAAATTCTCAACCCCCATCACCGAAAGAATATCCTTACCAAAATGCTGATCCCTATTCAGTACGCACTCGTACGTACGTAGAGTTCAATTTAATTTGGACTTAATAAAATGATTAACATAGCGGCAGTATCGCGCTTTTTAGAAATTTTGTATTATCTCCTAGTTCTATACAACTAATTAGCACTATAAAATCCCGGAAGACTTAGCTATTACGACATCTAGACCGGACATATTTCTTTTTTCCAAACAAATCAAACGTATAGTACTTGTTGAGCTTACAGTGCCGTGGGAAACAAACATCTCTAAAGACCATGTATTCAAAGTGAATAAATATAATGACCTTACTAATGAACTAACCAAAAATGACTATGTGGTTAGTTTATACGTGGTAGAAGTGAGTAAAGCGAGAAGTAACCAGCGAAGTCTCTCTACAACCTGCTAAAAGACCTTGGCCTTACTAGAAGTGCAGTAAGCTCCATATTGGAACGAGTGTCCAAAGCTGCTCTAGTAGGGTCCTTCTGAATGTGTCTGTGCAGGGAGAATAACTTGAACAGAGGAGGTGAGTGTTGACGCGCGTCACTAAGGGTACCCTTAAACCTACACCCGTGTCACAAGTCTCGGGCTCTGTTCGGAGTTTTTCACTCAGCCACGCGAAAGACCCGGCACCCGCACGGTGAATCCATGGAATGCTAAGATATTCGTCTATATAACTAATTAACATACTGTAAAAAGCATATCTTATCTCTATAATATCCTTGTGATTATTAAATAATTTATTTTGATAAGGATATTTGACAATGTTTTCAATTATATCCAATAGTTAAAGCAGCGCACGCGCATAAATCCGATTTAATAAATTTCATGGTCCGTCTCGCGCGACAAAAACTGTGATAACTCGACTAATATATATATAATACAAATATAAAATATAGCCTATGACACTCAACGATAACGTAGCATTCTATTGGTGAAAAATTTCTTTTATTCGGATCAGTAGTTCCGAAGATTAGCCCTAACAAATGCCCCATTTACAAACTTACAAAGTTTACCTCTTTATAATATTAGTTTAGATTAGTGTAGATAAATACTTATAATATATAGATAAACACCTAGACGATAGAAAACATCCATGTTCGTCACACAAACATTTGTCCAGATGTGGGCATCGAATCCACAGCCTAGGATGCAGAAGCAGGGTCACTACCCACTGCGCCACTCGGCGGTTAATGTGAAATTAACGAAATCGTTACTCCATTGGTTAGCTTTTACGGCATTTGATTATGAGGTTTTGGTTTCGAGTCCCGAGAATTGAAGAGAGAATGGACGAAAGGAGATTAACAGAAGAGATTTTATGAGGCGAGGGTGAATGGAAATGTTGAAAGGGGAAGGCCTATACCAGTGATTCTCAACCTTTTTTTGTTGCGGTACATATTTAACGATTTTAAAATTTGGCGGCACACAAAGAAAAAGATAAAAATTATTTACTTACTACAACACACTGCATAAATAGTTTATGACAAAAATTTTAAATACACCAAGACCCCGCTTTGCGTTCCTGAAAAATGCGACGCAAAATGAATCACATATTTGGTTCAAAACACGGATAAAGTCAGTCGTTCCATTTTTTTTTTACAAAGGCAGTCTATAAAAAATAAAACACTGAAAAAAACGCGTTGTGGATTTGTGAATTTTTTTTGTGGATTTAAATATATATTCATGTAAAAAATATTTTTCTTTTTAAATGATAAAATTTAATAATATTAACATTATTATATTTTTGCAAAATTTGGCGGCACACTTTTGAAATTTGGCGGCACACAAAAGTGCCGCGGCACAGTGGTTGAGAATGGCCTATACTAAAGCGAAACTTGATTGGGAATGCTTGTCAACAAACAAATCTAAAATGAAGGTAGAAAATGCCACACATTTTATGCCTAATAAATTTAAAATTATGTTTTATTTTTTTATAAAATCTTATTTAAAAGATATTGAATATATTAATTAGTTTTAAGCTTACTAATCTAATTTATTGTCATGAGTTCGTCATTAATAAGTTAAGTTTGAAGACCTCCGTGGCGCAGTGGTATGCGCGGTGGATTCATAAGACGGAGGTCCTGGGTTCGATTCCCGGTGGGGCAGATTGGGATTTTTCTTAATTTGTCTTGGTCTGGCTGGTGGGAGGCTTTCGCCGTGGCTAGTTACCACCCTACCGACAAAGAGGTACCGCCAAGCGACTTAGCGTTCCGGTACGATGTCGTGTAGAAACCGATAGGAGTGTGGACTTCATCGTACTCCTAACAAGTTAGCCCGCTTCCATCTTGATTGCATCATCACTTAACATCAGGTGTGATAGCAGTCAAGAGAAAACTTGAAGTCGATAAAAAAAATATAACTAAAAAAATTGGGTGTAAAATGACTAGTGATTTCTACCTTCATTATTAATTTGTTTGTTGACAAGCATTCTCAATCGAGGTTGGCTTTAGTATAGGTGAATGTCGAGCGCGTACCGAGATCGAGGCGCATAGGTATAGCTCGCTTGTATGAAGTTGGAATACTGTGTACATAATATTACCACGATCCTACGTAGCACTGCGCTGCACTTGACAACTCTTATCACACTGATAACAAACGTATTACAATGTCTGCATTGTCTGACCATGGTTCTAATGATTTCATCATCATTATCAGCCTATTAACGGCCCACTATAGGGCCAGGCCTCCCTCCTTATAGGAGAGGGGATATGGAGCGTACACCCACCACGCTGCTCCAATGCCGGTTGGCGGGTTTAAGGTGATGTTTCATTTATCGAACGGGTGCATCCCAGTAGTACCCCGAGCGTACTTAACTGTTGAGATACTTCGTGCTGTCAAACTATATCCCAATAGTTCTATATAGTACTGTAGTATAGTTTTTGCTCTTGACTTTACTTATACCATATACGTTATAAACTTTATATATTTTGATTGATATTTCTTTGTTATTAACGAAAAAATGTCCCTTGCGAGAAAGGCTAAGTTGTTAAAACCAAGTAGTAGTTGGTCTAAAAAAATATTCTCTTCTTTTAGAAGTTACAGGGGGGGGGACACATCTTACTACATTAAGTGTCACGCAAACTATTCAGTTTAGACAAAAATTAAATTAAAAACTGTTTTTAAAGAGTTTTTGCAATTTAAGCAAAACTGTATTCGATATAGTATGTTTATGATACTTCAAATTTAAGTGTCCATTTATTATTGCAATTAATAGATTAATTATAAAAACTATAATATTTTACTTCTAAACCTGACTGCTCTCTCACTTGATGTTAAGTGATGATACAGTCGTGGAAGCGCAGTTGTTACGAGGTGGAGAAAACCAGACCCCGTCGGTTTTTCCAGACATCGGCTGGAACGCAAAGCTTGGCGGTACGTCTTTATTGGTCGAGTGGTAACTTTAGGAAAGCCTTACCACCCGACCAGATAAATTAAGAAAAATTGTCGTGGGGAAACGAATAGGAGCTTGTCTTATAAATCTACCCCGCAACCATGCGCTAGTTAAGATCGTCAAATAGAATTTTATATGTAATGTAGAAACAAGATGTTGACATGGATTTCAATTTTCCCATTAGATCTATGTATAGTTAATGGGACCCTACCTATAAAGTTATAACAGTTGTGTAGAACTAAAATTAGGGGGTACTACTGGGATTCACTCTTAATGATCACTATCAGATGTTGATGACAGTGACCGGATAAAGTGCTCTCCGGCAGGGGGTGTAAAACCACCAACTTCCAGACTCGGGCTTGGAATTTACTGAGAATTTAAGAAGAATGAAAACCTTAGAATTTTTAGATTGTCATCCACCAATTATCATTCGATGTGATTGCAGTCAAGGGTTAACTTAAAAAAAAATTTGGTTCCCGGCTAGGCTGATTAAGCATTTCAGAATTGATCCAAGTCTGTTTGGCGGCTTTAGTTGTGGCTAGTTACTATCCTGGCGACAAAGACATACTGCCAAGCGATTTAGCGTTCCGGTACGATGTCGTCACAGTATATCATACGGCACTTGTAGCCAAAAAGTTACCGATACTTACACTAAAACCAAAATCGCTGCAAGTGTGCCTATACAATTTGAAGAGTTCCTTCAATGTTCCCAGGATATCATCATCAGATCCTAACATGATGACAATGGGACCACCTTGGAAGTGTGCCCTTTCTAATAAAAAAAGAATTATAAAAATCGGACAACTCTGTAAAAAGTTATGCGTGGTCATACATAAAAAAATATATAAGTGTCGATTTGAGAACCTCCTCCGTTTTTTTCGTCGGTTAAAAAAAATGTAGTTAAATTTAACTCTTATCGTTGTATTAAGTAGGTATTTCAGGTTTAAATGAAAACACTTTCATTTAATTAACTAATAATAAATGATAAGAAAAATTAAAATTGATTACTTTAAAAACTAACTTCTCGCTTGACTTGACACTGTAATTAAATGCCTACATACCTACATAACATCACGCCTTATTCCCGTAGGGGATCCCGTAGGGGGGGACAGAGACCACATCCCTCCACTTGCCACGGTCCTTGCATACTTCCTTAGCTTCTTCCACTCTCATTCATCCTTTCATACAAGTGCGTCGGTTTAGGGTACTCTTGACCTGGCCATTATTTAAAATGTCCTGAATTTGGTCCAGGAACATTCGCCTAGGCCTTCCCCTTCCAACATTTCCATTCACCCTCGCCTCATAAATCTCTTCTTTATGGCACTGAGTTCATAGATGTGCATAAGTAAATTAAAACAACTAAATGACGCAGTTATTTTTTACTTTTTAGTGCGTTTTGAGTCGAGTTCAATTTTTAACCGATGAAAAAAACGGAGGAGGTTCTCAATTCTACACGTATATTTTTTTTATGTATGACCACGCATAACTTTTTACAGAGTTGTCCGTTTTTGATAATTCTTTTTTTATTAGAAAGGGCACACTTCCAAGATAATCCCATTGTTATCATGTTAGGATCTGATGATGATATCCTGGGAAATTTAAAGGAACTCTTCAAATTTTATAGGTACACTTACAGCGATTTTGGTTTTAATGTACCCATGCTGGGTAGCTTTTTGGCTGCTAGTGCCGTATAATATACTATGACAGTATAGTACGAGTACGTTACGTGACGATAAATCACTAAAATGTAAGAAATATAAATTTTTAACAAAAAATAGAACCGACGCAAAACGCACTAAAAAGTAAAAAATAACTGTGTCATTTAGTTGCTTTAATTTACTTAAGCATATCTAGGAGTCGGTGCCAGCCAAGGTTTTTATTTTAAGAACGTTACCTAGAACCCACAAACTGCTTTACTATGTTAAATAAATGTTTCTTAAACTTGCTGGCACTGACTTCTTAGATATGCTTAAGTAAATTAAAGTAACTAAATGACGCAATTATTTTTTTTACTTTTTAGCGCGTTTTGAAGTCTGTTCAATCTTTTTTTATATGTAGTAACATTGACCAGGTAATAAGTTGGGTTTTCCTAAACTACACGTACTATATCACACTATGATAGATAGAGTGGGTTTTATTATGCACTCGAGATAACCGAGTGTAGTGAATAACGGAAAATTATATCAGGGAAATATAGAGTTTCCTGACGAGTGACGTCACGGCTCAGTGCAATAACGTTATTTAAATAAACCGGCCAAGTGTTAGTCGGACTCGCCCGTGAAGGGTCCCGTAGCAGTGAGTAACATCTATATTAATAATTCTGTCAAGGGAGTAGATACGATCGAAACCTTAGATGAATAACAAACCATAAAAAGTATTGATTTCGTGACGACAACATATATCCGTAAAATTCGGATTAAGGAGGATTTCGTTAAATCCTAATGGTACTGACAAACAAACCGTAGTCGCCATCCAAACAAATCGCAGTCGCCAATCAATAAAATTTAAAAAAGTATTGGCAATTGGGTTTTCCTAAACTACACGTATATCACACTATGATAGATAGAGTGGGGTTTATGATGCACTCTATATAACTGAGTATAGTGGATAACGCAAAATTACATCTCGGAAATATAGAGTTTCCTGACGAGTGACGTCACTGCTCAGTGCAACAACGTTATTTAAAAAACCGGCCAAGTACGAGTCGGACTCGCCCGTGAAGGGTCCCGTAGCAGTGAGTAACATCTATATTAATAATTTCGTCAAGGGGTACGTGAGACACGATCGAAACCTTAGATGAATAACAAAACATAAAAAATATTGATTTCGTGTCGACAACATATATCCGTAAAATTCGGATTAAGGAGAATTTCGTTAAATTCTAATGAGACTGATAAACAAACCGTAGTCGCCATCCAAACAAACCGCAGTCGCCAATCAATAAAATTTAAAAAAGTATTGGTAATTGGGTTTTCCTAAACTACACGTATGATAGATAGAGTGGGTTTTATGATGCACTCTAGATAACCGAATGTAGTGGATAACGGAAAATTACATCAGGGAAATATAGAGTTTCCTGACGAGTGACGTCACCGCTCTGTGCATATAACGTTATTTAAAAAAAATCGGTCAAGAATGAGCGGGACTCGTGCAAAAGTTTTATATAAAGTGTGCTCATTCCCCGTTCCCCTTTTCAATTTTTTTTTATAGTTTCCCGTGAAGCAATATCCTCCGTCCCGTGTAGTAAATATCTACATTTTTGTTAAACAAACAATTGTTTTTTTTTTTTTTTTTTTTTTTTTTTTATGTATGAACACGCATAACTTTTTACAGTGTTGTCCGATTTTGATAATTCTTTTTTTATTAGAAAGGGCATACTTCCAAGATGGTCCCATTGTCCTCATGTTAGGATCTGCTGATGATATCCTGGGGAAATTGAAGGAACTCTTCAAATTTTGGAGGCACGCTTACAGCGATTTCGGTTTTTGACTCGGTATCGGTAGCTTTTTGGCTACTAGTGCCATATAATATACTATGACAGTATAGTACGAGTACGGTACATGGCGATAAATCACTAAAAAGTAAGAAATAAAATTTTTTAACAAAAAATAGAACCGACTCAAAACGCACTAAAAAGTAAAAAATAACTGTGTCATTTAGTTGCTTTAATTTACTTAAGTATATCTAGGAGTCGGTGCCAGCCAAGGTTTCTACTTTCAAGGATGTTACCTAGAACCCACAAACTGCTTTACTATGTAAAATAAATGTTCCTTAAACTTGGCTGGCACCGACTCCTAGATATGCTTAAGTAAATTAAAGCAACTAAATGACACAGTTATTTTTTACTTTTTAGTGCGTTTTGAGTCAGTTCTATTTTTGGTTAAAAAATTTTATAAATAGTCTTTTTCAGTCTAGAGATTAGCCTGTTTAAACAAACGAACAAACTCTTCCGTGTACTTTACTAGGAAATTTCGTAATATCTCCGAAACTATATAACTAATTAACATACTGTAAAAGACAAATCTTATCTGTATTATATCCTTGTGGTTATTAAATAATTCATTTTGAAAAGGATTTAAGTTTAGTTGTATAAATAATGACGTAAACGTAAGCATATGAATTAAATGATTTTTTAAAATACAAAAAGTTCTATATCTGCCAAAATATAAAAGATGATTGCGGACTTTTTTTTAAACATTTTATGATACATAAAGTTTTCATACAATGTTTTCAAGTATATATTTTTTTTATTGACTACAAGTTGGTCCTTGACTGCTATCACACCTAATGTTAAGTGATGATGCAATCTAAGATGGAAGCGGGCGAACTTGTTAGGAGTAGGATGACAATCCACACCCCTTTCGGTGTTTACACGACATAGTACCGGAACGCTAAATCGCTTGGCGATACGTCTTTATTGGTAGGGTGGTAACTAGCCACGGCGAAAAACCTCCCACCAGCCAGAACAAGACAAATTAAGAAAAATCTCAATCTTGTCCGCCGGGAATCGAACCCACGACCTCCGTCTTATAACTCCACCGCGCATACCACTGTGCCACAGAGGTCGTCAAAGTCCAATAGTTAAGGCAGCGCACGCGCATAAAGCCGATTTAATAAATTTCACAGTCTGACTAGCGCGATAAAAACTATTATAACTCGGCTAATATATATAATATGAATATAAAATGACACTTCCCGATAGTGAAAAACATACGTACATACATACACTTTTGTGGCACATTTGTTCAGACGCTGATATAGACTAACATATGCGAAAACTGGGCTGTTTAAATGATAAAATTATTATTATAAAAACAAAAACCCGACTGCTTAGAAGTTATGAACTGAAAAGAGAAAAACAAGGATCACTATATCTATATACAATTCTAAATACTTTATGGTGCTGCAGGCGGCGACAAACGTAGTTTTGGTAGATCTTTCTTTCCCCGCAGGTTAGAGTATTTTGTCCCTGTTTGCAGCAATTGGTACCTATATTGCTAAGATAAGAGAAAAAAATACACACATCCCCCCTTTTTCCCCCTATTTACAGCCGTCATTTTGAAAATTTATATAGCCTATGTCACTACCACAATTTTGATAAATTCACCGACACCTCACATGTCAAAATCCGTTCAGCCGTTTAGGCTGTAGCGCGTGCCGAAGAAATGGACATACATACATACATACATACATACATACATACGATCGAAAAACATAACCCTCCTTCTGACGCAGTCGGGTAAAAACCTAACACCCCCTGAATATCAAAAACATAATATCAAAAGCATAATTTCGGCTCCGACGTCATCGGGAACGTGGCCTAGCGGTAAGGCGCTCTGAGTGCCCGGATTGCCAGAGAGACGCGGGTTCGAATCCCGTCAGTTCCGCAATTGTTATTTCAAGCGTGTTATTTTAAAAAGTCATTAATTTTTTTTTCAAGCGTTATATTTCAAAAAGTTATTAAAAGTTCTGGTATTTATGGATAGATGTAAAAACTAAACGGTGGTACTTTTTTTTATTTAAAAAAAATAAATAAAAATAAAACAAACTTTTTTTTATTTATTTATTTAAAAAAATAAAACAACCTAAAAAACATAAAAAAAAATAAAAATTTAAAAAGCCAACAACACGCGGTGTTCTCAGGCGGTCACCCATCCAAGTACTGACCGCGCCCGATGTTGCTTAACTTGTATGCAATAGCTTTACCGCGGCAGTATGTGTTACATACACACATGTATGTATGTCCATTTCTTCGGCACGCGCTACAGCCTAAACGGCTGAACAGATTTTGACATGTGAGGTGTCGTTGATTTTGGCAAAATTGTGGTAGTGACATAGGCTATATGAATTTTCAAAATGGCGACTGTAAATGGGGGAAAAAAGGGGGGATGTGTGTATTTTTTTCTTTTATCTTAGCAATATGGGTATCAAATGAAAGGTCGTAAAAAGTCCATTTCAAAAATATAAATATCATATCATGTTTATATTGCCGTTTTAACAAAAAAAATAGCATAAAGTGTACCGTGTCATTTCTATACCATAAACTAAAACAAAAAAGTCTCAAATAAAATTATTATTATAAAAACAAAAAACCCGACTGCATAGAAGTTATGAACTGAAAAGAGGAAAACAAGGATCACTATATCTGTATAAAATTCTAAATACTTTATGGTGCTGCAGGCGGAGACAAACGTAGTTTTGGTAGATCTTTCTTTCCCCGCAGGTTAAAATATTTTGTCCCTGTTTGCAGCACCATAAAGTATTTAGAATTTTATACAGATATAGTGATCCTTGTTTTTCTCTTTTCAGTTCATAACTTCTAAGCAGTCAGGTTTTTTGTTTTTATAATAATAATTTTATTCTAAGCATGTATTCTCTCGCCCTATCTCTTTTGATGGCTTAATACGGTATTTACCTAAGACATTATATGTCGTGGAGCTATAAGTATGTTAAAATATAAAATAAACGAAGACGGTAAATAATGATTTGTTATTACAACATCTCAAGATGCAAGCTTTCTCTTTTAAAGGTAACCGATACTTGCGTAATATGCCGTAGGTGTAATCAGTAGGTTTTTTTTAACCAATAGGTTTTTCAATAAAATGAGGTTATTATTAAATACTAGTAAAGCTCCTCGGTTTCACATGTTCCTGTATCCATGTATAATATATATCTCCATACTATATTTACATAAATAAATATTATTATAAATATTATAGGACAATTACACACATCGCTATATAGCCCCAAAGTAAGCGTACTCGTAAGTAACTTGTTATATGTATGCTATGATAACTGATCAATACTTTTATATATATTACACATAAATACTTATAATATATAGATAAACACCCATACACTGGAAAACATCCATGCTCATCACACAATTTTTTTCCAGATGTGGGAATCGAACCCACAGCCTAGGACGCAGAAGCAGCGTCACTACCCACTGCGCCACTCGGCCGTCTAATAACATTTTTTTATCGACTACAAGTTGGCCCAAGCAGATCACACCTGATGTTAAGTGATGATGCAGTCTAAGATGGAAGCGGGCTAACTTGTTAGGAGTGGGACGAAATCCACACCCCTTACGGTTTCTACACGACATTGTATCGGAACGCTAAATCGCTTGTCGATACGACTCTGTCGGTAGGGTGGTAACTAGCCACGGCGAAAGCCTCCCACCAGCCAGACCGAGACAAATTAAGAAAAATCTCAATCTGCCCCGCCGGGAATCGAACCCGGGACTTTCGTTATATAAATCCACAGCACATAGATACCACTGTGCCTCGGAGGTGCTTAAAATTGAAATTAGCCCCAATTTTGAATAATTGTGAAATAGCATGTCAAATTGGTTTCCAACTAATGTTCAACTACCCGCATTATCCTACGCATCACAGATTGATGATTGAGTCAAGGCTGAGTCTATAATTTACTTTTTCCTGTTGATTTGATCATTATAAGAATGATTCATACGATTACTTGCTGATGCTAACAACTTCACAGCCTTTATTATTATTTTGATTCCAAATCATCGTCATCAATATCAGCAAAGTCGTAACTAGCAATTTCTGGTTACGACTTCTCAAAATATATGGTCTGGTCATTTCTGCGCCCTGTGCCAGCGTGCGTAACTGCGCCCTACAGACTTGTAACTGACTCTAAATAAGGTATTGTTTGTATATGGTCTGGTCATTTCTGCGCCCTGTGCCGGCGTGCGTAACTGCGCCCTACAGACTTGTAACTGACTCTAAATAAGGTATTGTTTGTATATGGTCTGGTCATTTCTGCGCCCTGTGCCAGCGTGCGTAACTGCGCCCTACAGACTTGTAACTGACTCTAAATAAGGTATTGTTTGTATATGGTCTGGTCATTTCTGCGCCCTGTGCCAGCGTGCGTAACTGCGCCCTACAGACTTGTAACTGACTCTAAATAAGGTATTGTTTGTATATGGTCTGGTCATTTCTGCGCCCTGTGCCGGCGTGCGTAACTGCGCCCTACAGACTTGTAACTGACTCTAAATAAGGTATTGTTTGTATATGGTCTGGTCATTTCTGCGCCCTGTGCCGGCGTGCGTAACTGCGCCCTACAGACTTGTAACTGACTCTAAATAAGGTATTGTTTGTATATGGTCTGGTCATTTCTGCGCCCTGTGCCGGCGTGCGTAACTGCGCCCTACAGACTTGTAACTGACTCTAAATAAGGTATTGTTTGTATATGGTCTGGTCATTTCTGCGCCCTGTGCCGGCGTGCGTAACTGCGCCCTACAGACTTGTAACTGACTCTAAATAAGGTATTGTTTGTATATGGTCTGGTCATTTCTGCGCCCTGTGCCGGCGTGCGTAACTGCGCCCTACAGACTTGTAACTGACTCTAAATAAGGTATTGTTTGTATATGGTCTGGTCATTTCTGCGCCCTGTGCCAGCGTGCGTAACTGCGCCCTACAGACTTGTAACTGACTCTAAATAAGGTATAGTTTGTATATGGTCTGGTCATTTCTGCGCCCTGCGCCAGCGTGCGTAACTGCGCCCTACAGACTTGTAATTGACTCTAAATAAGGTATAGTTTGTATATGGTCTGGTAATTTCTGCGCCCTGCGCCAGCGTGCGTAACTGCGCCCTACAGACTTGTAACTGACTCTAAATAAGGTATAGTTTGTATATGGTCTGGTCATTTCTGCGCCCTGTGCCAGCGTGCGTAACTGCGCCCTACAGACTTGTAACTGACTCTAAATAAGGTATTGTTTGTATATGGTCTGAACATTTCTGCGCCCTGTGCCAGCGTGCGTAACTGCGCCCTACAGACTTGTAACTGACTCTAAATAAGGTATTGTTTGTATATGGTCTGAACATTTCTGCGCCCTGTGCCAGCGTGCGTAACTGCGCCCTACAGACTTGTAACTGACTCTAAATAAGGTATTTAGAGTCAGTTACAAGGGTTGTCCCTTGACACCTCTCAACTTTTTTTTATACTTTGCAATTGTGGATTCTATTTATTGTGGTTGATTTTGATTTATAAAAAAACTAGCTATCCGCCCCGGCTTCGCACGGTTGCAATGCTGGTTATACAGTACGTCCCTACATTTTGAATCTTTTATATCCTGGAAAATATTAACTTATAGATCACTATTTCCCTTATATTGTGATCTAAATAGTGATTTATATTGAATGCACAGAGTATTTATGATACTTAATTTGATAAGGTTTAATGCCTAAGAGATAGACATATACCATCGCGTATGCGTTAATTCACGACATCACATCAGAAACCTCTGAAATCATCAGTGTTTCTCTACTACATTTTGCATTTATTATACACATAAACCTTCCTGTTGAATCACTCTATGATAAAACTAGCAGTCGCCCGCGACTTCGTCCGCGTGACAACCTCTTAGGTACCGTTCTTATTTTTAAAGACAGACTTTTTTTTTATTAATTGTAACGGCGAAACAACACATTTATTTGGATAAAGATTAATATTATTACGTTGATAAAACTCTTAACAAATGCATTAATTTCCACCAAATTTGATTACTATAAAAACGGTTCTAGTGAGTTAATCTTAAAAGATAGACATATACTGTCGTGGACACTTTTTTAGATCATTTCAAGAGGAATAATTCATTCATACATATATTTTTGGTATCTTGAACCGTTTTCGCAGCGCACGCAACGAAAGTCCTCAAGGATGAATAATTTTCCCCGTTTTTTTTTCACATTTTTCGTTATTTCTTCGCTCCTAATAGTTGCAGCGTGATGTTATATAGCCTAAAGCCTTTCTCGATAAATGGTCTATTCAACACAAAAATATTTTTTCAATTCAAACGGGTGCATCCCAGTAGTACCCCATACCGTAGTTCTATAGAACTGTTGGGATATTTTCCGTGCTGTCAAATTATATCCTAATAGTTCTATATAGAACTGTAGCATAGTTTTTGCTCTTGACTTTGCTTATAGCACATATGTTATAAACTTTATATTATTTTAATTGATATTTCATTTTGTTTTTAAGAAAAAAAAATTCCCTTGCGACAAAAGCTAAGTTGTTAAAACCAAGTAGTAGTCGTGTCTAAAAAAATATTCTCTTATTTTAGAAGTTACAGGGGGGGACACATTTTACCACTTTGGAAGTATCTAACGCGCAAACTATTCAGCTTAGAAAAAAATGATATTAGAAATCTCAATATCATTTTTATTATATTTAGCATGTCACCAAAAGCTTTTTTGAAAGCTTATTTAATCTTTCGTCATTCCCAAAGTAATCTTCAGCAATTAAGGAAATAAATTGTTGCTGACGTTTTGTGCAATTTAAGCAAAGCGGTATTCGATGTAGTATGTTTAGATACTTCACCATAATGCATTTCAGTTTGTGTAGATACTCTCAAATTTAAGTGGACATTTATTATTGCAATCAAAAGAGATTCCATATTATACTTATAAAAACTAGGTAATTTATATGTAACGTACAAACAAGATGTTGATATCGACATTTCTTTAATTTTGTCCAATTAATTGTATATAGAACAAATGGGACAAACTCTAATATGGTGTGTCAACAGTTCTATAGAACTAAAATTAGGGGGTACTACTGGGATGCACCCATTCGAACCAGTAGTTCCTGAAATTAGCGCGTTCAAACAAACCAACAAACTCTTCAATTTTATAAAATTAGTATAGATAGAGTTTAAACGACATTAGCAAAGCTAGTTACCGCTATGGAAATAAATGGGTATTCATTTAACCTTCTCCATTATGGTGAAACATGTTTAGTATGTCATTCAAAGTTCCCACGTAGTTCACGCTCGTGGCAATATTATGCTAATGTAGATACACTATGTTGTTTAGAACATTTGTTTTAATCTATCCAACAAAGATATATATATTACTATTATTTTGATACTATCATTTATTTATTTACATTTCTTTTTAAATTTTCAACAATGCTATATAAAACAATTATAAAAACACTATTAAAAATTTATAAAAAAATCATTCCGCCTGCTGCGGGGCCCGGGGGTCCAAGCAACCGGTGGTCAGGGCTCCAGAGTGAGGAACCTCCTCACAATACGCGCCGTTTCAAGAATTACTGCCTTCTGTATCCGACCCTTGATCCAACAATTAAGCGAAAGCTTTTTAAGATGTTGGTCAAAGCTTTTCGCTATAAGACCGTTGACTGAAACGACTATAGGAACAATCATTGTTGAATCAACATTCCACATGGCGGTAATCTCATGAGCAAGGTCCAAGTATTTTGATACTTTTTCCTTTTCAGCTTTCACCAGATTATCGTCATGTGGAACAGTAATATCAACAATCATTGCACGGCGCGTTAATCGATCAATTATCACTATATCAGGTCTATTGGCTACAATATACCTATCAGTGATAATCGTTCGATCCCAGTAGAGCAACGCACTGCTATTTTCAAGAACTGACGCTGGGTCGTACCTATAGTAAGGCATCTCAAAATCGATAAGGCCATACTGAAGAGCAAGTTGTCGGTGGATTATCTTGGCTACTTGATTAATAATATTATTGTAGCCTCGTTTATTTCCATAATAAATTTACAAAATAAAGTTTATATTGGAATATGATTACATAATAACTGTGCATGCAAGAAAAAAAAATCAGTTAAATAAGTAAGTTTCCAATTTTACAAGTTTTTTTTCATAAATTATTATGGACCCTTTACGAGTGAAGGCCTCCTCCATTTTTCCCCACAATGGTCTGTCATTTGCTTTAGTGATCCAGTAACCTTCTTCCTCCTCGTTCCTCCTCAGTAACCTTCGATTCGCGGATGACATTATACTTTTCTCTGAAACAGCATATCTCAGTTACAGAAAATGATTACTGAACTTAATGCTATGATTAGAACTAAATGCTCTGAAAACTAAAGTCATGAATCTATTACTATATTAATCTATAAAGAAAGAAAAATATTTTTAAGCTATTGTATAGCTTTTATCGCGGGCCTTGAGCGTGGAGACCGAATCTAGAAATTCCGTAACGAAAAAACCTAACACCTCAGACCCTTTTAAATTTTTTCAGATTGTCTTATTCGCATCTTTCTTAGCCAACATCCATACCATGTTGAATACACCGGTTCTCGTCCGATCACCGAAGTTGAGCAACATCGGGCGCGGTCAGTACTTGGATGGGTGACCGCCTGGAAATACCGCATGATGTTGGCTTTTTTTAATTTTTATTAAGCTATTCGGGGAACGTGGCTTAGCGGTAAGGCGCTCTAAGTGCCCGGATTGCCAGAGAGATGCGGTTTCGAATTCCGTCGGTTCCGAAAATTTTTTTTTCAAGCGTGATATTTCAAAAAGTCATTTTTTTTAAATTAATGACTTTTTGCACTCACCTCCTCTGTTCAAGTTATTCTCCCTGCCCAGACAAATTCGGAAGGACCTTACTAGAGCAGCTTTGGACACTCGTTCCAATATGGAGCTCAATGCACTTCTAGTAAGGCCAAGGTCTTTTAGCAGGTTATCGAGACTTCGCTGGTATACCCCTCGCACCCAGTTCTTCCGCGTATAAACTAACCACATAGCCATTTGTGGTTAGTTCATTAGTAAGGTCATAATATTTATTCACTTTCACTATACTAATATTATAAAGAGGTAAAGTTTGTAAGTTTGTAATGGAATAATCTTCGGAACTACTGATCCGATTTAACAAATTCTTCTATCAGTAGAATGCTATGTTATCGAGGAGTGTCATAAGCTTTACTTTATATTTGTATTGTATATATTAGCCGAGCTATCACAGTTTTTGTCGTGCAAGTCGGACGGAAAAATCAGTTAAATCAGTATTATGTGTATGCGCTGCCTTGACTATTGGGTACAATTTAAAACAATGTATGGGAACTTTTTATATTTTTAAAAGTTGTACAAAAAATTATATTTATCTTTTATATTTTAGCAGATTATGTATGTATGTAAACACACACACACACACACAAACACACACACACGCATTTTTACTAAAAACTTAATTATTTTCTTTATTTACCATTGAGAACCTCCTCCGTTTTTTTCGCTGGTTAAAAGACTGAATATTGCACTAGTGAAGGTATAACCATTTTGTTTAATATCAATAGCGATGCATCAAGGATGACCTAATCAGTGATGCGTACAGTGCTGCACTCAAAACATACAGTACAGATAACAAAGGTCAAAACTAAAATGAAATTCAACCTGATAACCAAGTAATAGATAACGGGTTGGTAGTTTGGTACTTTTTTAATTCAGGATTTAAGTTTGGGGGAGTACAAGTTGGCCCTAACTGCTATCACACCTGATGTTAAGTGAAGATGCAATCTGAGATGGAAGCGGGCTAACTTGTTGGGAGTAGGATGAAATCCACACCCCTTTAGTTTTCTACACGACATCGTATCGGAACGCTAAATCGCTTGGCGGTACGTCTTTGTCGGTAGGGTGGTAAGTAGCCACGAGCCTCCCACTAGCCAGATTAGACAAATTAAGAAAAACTCAACCTGCGCTGCCGGGAATCGAACCCAGGACCTCCGTCTTATAAATCCTCCGCGCATACCACTGCGCCACGGAGGTCGTCATATTATGTATGAATGTATGTATTACTATTATGTCTCGTTGGTCTAGTGGTTAGCCTATCCGGCTTCGATCACGTGGTCCTGGGTTCGACTCCTGGGTCGGGTCACGGAATAATTCTGAGTTTTCATTCTTCTATGAAATTCACAATACATTCCAAGCATGGAGTCCGGATGTTGGTGGTGTTACACCTCCGTGTCTCGGAGAGCACGTTACATCGTCGGTCACGATCACTATCATCATCTGATTGTGATCGTTAATAAATGAAATATTATCACGTAGCGTGGCCCCCGTGGCATCCCCTCTCCTATAAGGGGGGAGGCCTGACCCTGTAGTGGGCTATTATTAGGCTGGTAATGATGATGACTATTACGTATTTTGTGGTTTTAGCTGTTTATTAGAAAGCTGCGCGTGCGCATGTTAACGAGGTGTTAACACAAGTGCCCTTGTGTCACTAGACCGAAGGTGAAACCTATAGAATGAAACACATTTCACGGCTGCTACTATGGTATAATCTAGTAGCTATTTATTACAATGATTTTTTGAAGTGAAACTTCTTTATCGGGGTTTGAAAAAAATTTAGTGTAACATTTTTTCGTTACGCGTCAAATTTTTCTGTTACGCGCCATCTTAATTTTAAATTAAAAATTAATATATTTATTATAAATTTATAAAATCAAAATCAATTATTTTATTAATTTAAATTAATATTTATAAAAATATACTTAAATTAAAAATTTTAATAACCAATTAAATGCTACCATTCCATCAGTATCTTCTTAAGACGTTGTCACGTTCAACTATCGTCAGTAAACCGACTTTACAGACAACCAATTTTTTAACTTCCATGTCGTATAGTTCGACCTGCCGGTGAGCTTTCCAATATAAAATGTATGCGACGACGTTTCAAACTCCAAACGGTAGTTTCTTTTCTTAGTGAACCAGTAAGCAACCACGCTCTGCTACCATGTGAGGTTATTAACATAAACCAAGAGAAGATTAAAAAAAATAGAACCGACGCAAAACGCACTAAAAAGTAACAAATAACTGTGTCATTTAGTTGCTTTAATTTACTTAAGCGCATCTATGAAGTCGGTGCCAGCCAAGTTTAAGGAACATTTATTTTACGTAGTAAAGCAGTTTGTGGGTTCTAGGTAACGTCCTTAAAGTAGAAACCTTGGCTGACACCGACTCCTAGATATGCTTAAGTAAATTAAAGCAACTAAATGACAGTTATTTGTTACTTTTTAGTGCGTTTTGAGTCAGTTTTATTTTTTGTTAAAAATTTTTATTTCTTACTTTTTAGTGATTTATCCCCACCTAACGTACTCGTACTATACTGTCATAGTATATTATATGGCACCAGTAGCTAAAAAGCTACCGATACCGAGATATAAACCGAAATCGCTTCTAGTGTGCCTATAAAATTTGAAGAATTTCTTCGATTTTCCCAGGATATCATCATCAGATCCAAACATGATGACAATGGGACCACCTTGGAAGTATGCCCTTTCAAATAAAAAAAGAATTATCCAAATCGGACAACTTTGTAAAAAGTTATGTGTGGTCATACATAAAAAAAAATATATACGTGTCGAATTGAGAACCTCCTCCGTTTTCGTCGGTTAATTATGCTATATTGGAACTTTTAATTGTATTGAATTTACAATAACGACAACGAGGTTAGAATATTCGAGAGTAATCTGTCACAATTAATTAATTTTGCTGAACCATAAAGAACGGCCACAGATGAATATAATATTACAGATTGCAGTCAAAAATAAAATAAAAATATTTTTCTTTCTTTCTTTTATCATAATCAGAGGAGGAGAGGGGACCTGATGGTCTCCCCCCCCTCTCCTTCGAGTTGAGAGCACGGCACTATGACATTTTGCACCGCTACGTTGCTACAATGACGCTGGGAATGTGACGTACTATGCTATGGAATTTCAATGTCTACCTCATTGTTTCATCAGAATGTTATGGTATTATCTGTACCACTAAAGTTTATTTGTTTAACCCTAGAGAGCTCATCTTCCTATACACCCCTTTAAAGCTAACCATTCGTCGTATCGACGAGCAATATTTGAAATGTATAAATTTACAAAACGATACATATATCTAAACATTTTAATGTTTAATTACGTTAAACATATATTATTCTATTGAATAAAACAGCATGTTAAGGTATTTCAACAAAAATATTTATTTTGTTTCTTATAATCTCACACACTAGTTTTCTGAGATCAAAGCAATCAGCGCGCGCAAAGAAGAAAGAAAAAGATATTTCTATTTTGTGTTCGTCAATTTGACGAAGCTTAGCTCTCTAGGGTTAAATGGACTAATCTCTGAAACTACCAATTTATTTTTAACCGATCAAAAAGCGGAGGATGTTTTTAATTTTTTTTTATCATGACCACGCATAACTTTTTACTGAGTTGTCCGATTTTGATATTTCTTTTTTTACACACAGGGCACACTTCCAATACCAAGTCATCATGTTAGGATCTGATAATGATTTCCTGGGAAAATCGAAGGAACTCCTCAAATTTTATAGGCACACTTGTAGCGATTTCGGTATTTGTGTGTCGGTCGCTTTTTGGCTACAAGTGCCGTATAATAGTAATACTATAGTACAAGTAGGTCTATAAACCACTCAAAAGTAAATAAAAAAGACGTGTGGCACTCGGAGACTGCCGCGGTATAGCTATTGCATAGCATTTTTTATCAACTTGTGTTTACCTACCGACGTCATCGGGACCATGGCCTAGCGGTAAGGCGCTCTAAGTGCACGGATTGCCAGAGAGACGCGGGTTCGAATCATTTGTCATTTGAAAAAAAAAATTGCGGAACCGACGGGATTCGAACCCGCGTCTCTCTGGCAATCCGGGCACTGAGAGCGCCTTACCGCTAGGCCACGGACCCGATGACGTCGTTGCCGAAATTGTGCTTTTGATATTATGTTTTTTATATTCAGGGGGTGTTAGGTTTTTCGTTACGGAATTTCTGGATTCGGTCTTCACACTCAAGGCCCGCGATAGAAGCTATGCAATAGCTTAAAAAAATTAATAAAATAATTGAATCGACTTAAAAAGTAAAAAATAATTGCGTCATTTAGTTGCTTCAATTTAATTAAACATATCTATGAAGTCGGTGCCACCCAAGATTTCTATTTTAAGGACGTTAACTATCTTTTGTGTCCGAAAAGAAAAAAAGGACTTTAGAACCCACAAATTGCTTTGCTACTTTGATAAATAAACTTTTTCTTAAACTCGATCTTAAGGGCTAACGCTAAAACACGGGCAGGTGCGGGCGCGGGCGCACGCGTCGGACGACCGCCGCGGACCACAAATCCGCGAGCGGGCACCCGTCGCGTGCATCCGTCTTAGTTAGCGCTGCTAGTACAATTTTGAGTAGATTACCATGGATTATTTACTAATTTATTATTTGGCAAAAGACGTCAACGGAAACAACGTCGACTGCATAACCCGTTCTTGACAAGGTAGCGGAGAATTCATAATTTATTCGCCATATCTTCTATCTAGTATTATGATACTGAAATTGCACCTCAATTATTACGCGCTTTGTATAGTTCATTATTGTACCTAGCCTTTGACGCGTGTGACGTGGTAGCTTCGGATTTGTAGAAACAAACCGCTCACGTTGCCTGCGCTGTCCATACTATTTCATTATACACACGCGAGCGTGCGCCCGCGCGAGTTTTAGCGTTAGCCCTAAATCCTATGCATACCCTTGCGCCGGCCGTCAAAATATAACAATGTTGTTTGCAGCGGGATTTTAAATAATATTCTGATGTCTTCAAAATCGTTTTATTCTTTCATAATCTTTTATCTACCGCCGCGTTGGAAAAGCAGTCCGTGACGAGAAAAGACGCGGCCAGAAAAACTCGACACATGCTCTTTTTAAATGAATTATAAAACCACTCAATTACAATAATTAATATTACACTAAAATATGCACACTTTGTAACCAAACCAAAAGAACAGTGCAATACACTATTCGACTATTCTAATATGTCAATTCTTATCTTTTATTTTATGGCCTGGAATCAAGTCCTTTCGAATTATTTGTCAGTCGACAGAAGATAACCTTACGTTACCATAGACGCTATCGTATAGTATTGTCTATGGTAACATATTACAATATTTTAAAATGCTAGCAATAACTAAATATTTTTGTTTCAGATTCCACAATAAAGAAAAAGATGAAACAGCGCCATCTACCGTCAACTGTGACGAACACCTAACGCCATCTAGCGGAGGGTGGTGGTTAAAATGCTTCCGGTTCGACCAACATAGACGAAATGCCCCGGCTAAAGTATGCGTCAATACTCCGTGTACTGGTCATATTGGGGCTGTTCTGTTTGTGGGTGCAGATCATGCTGTCGGCGACTAATGGTGCCATGGAAAAGGACAGCGGTGAGTTGCTTGTGTGCGAGCGAGATGGTTATAGTGACAGTTTGAGCTGATTTAAGAACAGAAGGATGCGAGTTCAGATCACTTCGGGGTCACCAATGTATTACAACCCATGATATACGTAACTGTGGTAGTAGACAGAGTGGATGAAAGAAGATTAACAAAAATAGAACCGACTTAAAACGCACTAATAAGTAAACAATAAATGTGTCATTTAGTTGCTTTAATTTACTTCAGCATATCTAGGAGTCGGTGCCAGCAAGTTTAAGGAACATTTAATGTGGTAAAGCAGTTTGTGGGTTCTAGGTAATGTCCTTAAAGTAGAAACCTTGGCTGGCACCGACTCCTAGATATGCTTAAGTAAATTAAAGCAACTAAAAGACACAGTTATTTTTTACTTTTTAGTGCGTTTTGAGTCGGTTCTATTTTTTGTTAAAAAATTTATTTCTTAATTTTTAGTGATTTATCGCCACGTAACGTACTCGTACTATATTATACGGCACTTGTAGCCAAAAAGCTGCCGATACTTACACTAAAACCGAAATCGCTGCAAGTGTGCCTATAGAATTTGAAGAGTTCCTTCAATTTCCCCAGGATATCATCATCAGATCCTAACATGACAACGGGACCATCTTGGAAGGGTGGCCTTCCTAAAAAAAAAGAATTATCAAAATCGGACAACTCTGTAAAAAGTTATGTGTGGTCATACATAAAAAAAAAAAAATATATATACGTGTCGAATTGAGAACCTCCTCCGTTTTTTTTCGTCGGTTAAAAAGCGATCTATGAGGCGAGTGTGAAGGGAAATGTTGGAAGGGGAAGGTCTGGGAGAATATTCCTGTTTACACATCCCAGACCGAGACTACGCAGAAACAAAAACTGCGCAAGTCTATGTCTAGGTATGTGGGGCTCGCTGGCTGAAAAGCAGCCAGAATACCCACTAAAACCCAGGTTAATACTAATTAAACAACCAAAAAGGGTGCATCCCAGTAGTACCCCATACCGTAGTTCTATAGGACTGATGGGACATTTTCCGTGCTGTCAAATTATATCCCAATAGTTCTATATAGTACTGTAGTAACTTTACTTATAGCATATTAGTTATAAACTTTATATTATTTTCATTGATATTTCATTTTGTTTTTAACAAAAAAATGTCCCTTGCGACAAAAGCTAGGTTGTTAAAACCAAGTAGTAGTCGTGTCTAAAAAAATATTCTCTTATTTTAGAAGTTACAGGGCGACACACATTTTACCACTTTGGAAGTATCTTTCGCGCAAACTATTCAGTTTAGAAAAAAATTATATTAAAAACCTCAACACCATTTTAAAGACGTTTTGTGCAATTTAAGCAAAGCTGTATTCGATATAGTATGTTTATAGATACTCTCAAATTTAAGTGCACATTTATTATTGCAATCAAAAGAGATTATTATATTATACTTATAAAAACTATAGATATTTTATATGTAACGTACAACTGATTGATATCGACATTTCTTTAATTTTGTCCCATTAGTTCTATATAGAACTAATGGGACACTAAGCACTAATATGGTGTATCAACAGTTTTATAGAACTAGGGGGTACTACTGGGATGCACCCACCAACGTGTCGCGCTGACATGAGCCCAAGATTGTCAACTACGAGTAACTGTGTCAGCGTAAACCGGTTTTTTCCAGTCTCGCCGCATACGCGACAAGTGGCTGGTGGTCACTCACACATGCCCCGCGTGCTTGTAGTAGTGCGACCGATTCGCGCGGTAGTATGAAGCGCGGTCTCTGTTCCGTTTATCTACTCGTGTGTACGCGACAAGCGGCCGGTGGTCACTCACACATGCCCCGCGTGCTTGTAGTAGTGCGACCGATTCGCGCGGTAGTATGAAGCGCGGTCTCTGTTCCGTTTATCTACTCGTGTGTACGCGACAAGCGGCCGGTGGTCACTCACACATGCCCCGCGTGCTTGTAGTAGTGCGACCGATTCGCGCGGTAGTATGAAGCGCGGTCTCTGTTCCGTTTATCTACTCATGTGTACGCGACAAGCGGCTGGTGGTCACTCACACATGCCCCGCGTGCTTGTAGTAGTGCGACCGATTCGCGCGGTAGTATGAAGCGCGGTCTCTGTTCGGTTTATCTACTCATGTGTACGCGACAAGCGGCCGGTGGTCACTCACACATGCCCCGCGTGCTTGTAGTAGTGCAACCATTCGCGCGGTAGTATGAAGCGCGGTCTCTGATCCGTTTATCTACTCATGTGCTACAAGGGTGGCAGGAGATGCGCATACCGGTGTCTCCTACCATCCGTTCTTCTTCTGGGGAGCGGATGAGTATCGGCTCTCTTACTCTTATTCCTTTAGGAGTTACATTACATTACGGCCTTACTACGGAACACGGACATACACTTGTACGTTTTTTTTTATATTATATCTATAATATTACTCAGCTATCAACTTTCAACCAATTTTCAGATAACCCAAAAGCGGCTAGTTCAACTCCAATCTATAGTAGTAAATTGGGAAAAACAGGTTTTTTTACATTTTGAATATTTTTTTAAAAAATAATTTTTATTACTTTTTGTCTTTTATTATTGCACCATAATCAATTTAATGACCTCCGTGGCACAGTGGTATGCGCAGTGAATTTTTAAGACGGAGGTCCTGGGTTCGATTCCCGCTTGGGGCGATTAAGGTTTTCTAAATTCATCCAGGTTTGGCTGGTGTACGGTTTCGGCTAGTTACAACCCTCGCAAAAGCACTTACGTGTATATACCTACTTTTTGACGTGACAACGTCTTATAATTCGATAGAGCCGACTGCACGCACGAAAAAACATGACGTCATGCGTCGTTACCTCGCTTTGAGGCGTTCCATGTAAGACCTGAAGTGCAAGCGAGAGCGCGGAACTAGCGACAAAGAAGCACAATCGGCCTTTGCGTTCGGCAGCGTTCGACATCCGTCTATTAAATATAATTATTAAATATATTATTTTTAAATTAAAAATAAATATATTTATAAATTAATATATTTATTATAAATTTATAAAATCAAAATCAATTATAAAAATATACTTAAATTAAAAATTTTAATAACCAATTAAATGCTACCATTCCATCAGTATTTTCTTAAGACATTGTCACGTTCAACTATCGTCAGTAAACCGACTTTACAGACAACCAATTTTTTTTTAATTTTTTGTATAATTTTCAAAAATTATTGGGCACTAATGTTTAATAAGCACTAAAAATCATGAAATCTATGTACAAACATTTCATTTATCTAGATCTGTACATTCATTTAATATTTTATATTTAAACCCCGACGTAAAATACAGGGGTGTTATACGAGTAAGTTTTATGTAAGTATGTCTGTGTGTTTGCGTGTTTGTTTGTCTGTGTTATCGTAAGTTCAAAACTATTGATTCCCGAAGTGGTCCAGGTGAACCCACGGGATACTTGACGGGTCTACGTAGATGACGAGTCATGAATTGGAGTGGTCAAAAATTTTTAACAAAAAAATTTAACCGACTCAATACGCACTAAAAAGTAAAACTCGTCATTTAGTTGCTTTAATTTACTTAAGCATATCTATGAAGAAATTTTTATTTATTACTTTTTAGGGATTTATCGACACGTAACCTTTTTTTTTATCGACTACAAGTTAGCCCTTGACTGCTATCACATCTGATGTTAAGTGATGATGCAGTCTAAGATGGAAATGGGCTAGCTTGTTAGGAGTAGGATGAAAATCCACACCCCTTTCGGTTTCTACACGACATCGTACCGGAACGCTAAGTCGCTTGGCAGTACGTCTTTGTCGGTAGGGTGGTAACTAGCCGCGGCGAAAGCCTCCCACCAGCCAGACCAAGACAAATTAAGAAAAATCTCAATCTGCCCCGCCGGGAATCGAACCCAGGACCGTCCTATGAATCCACCACGCATACCACTGCGCCACGGAGGCCGTCAAAAGATAAAAACAAAACGTGACCTACTCGTACTAAAATTTTAAGAGTTCCTTCAATTTTTCCAGGAAATCTTCATCAGATCCTAACATGATGTCTATGGGATTATTTGGAAGCGTGCCCTTTCGAATAAAAAAAGAATTATCAAAATCGGCAACTCTGTTATGCACATACATAAAAAAAAAACAAAATATATACGCGTCGAATTGAGAACCTTCTCCGTTTTTTTCGTCGGTTAAAAAAGAATCAGCTTTTTTTTATTCTTAATTTTAATTCTTAATTTTAATTTTTTTTTGCTTGATTACAATTACGCCTGATGGAAAGCAAGGAACGGAAACGACACGGGTAAAACCGCGGGCGTCGTCTAGTAAAAAATAAAAAAAAAAATTCCATACTGTAATAAAGATTATAATAAATAATGGTGAGGCCCTCCATAGCGGATGCACTTCGACCCTTTTGGATCTTTTGTACTCGCCCCGCCCTCACCTCCCCTATATCAATTCAAACACCCGCACTAAGAGTTGGATGGTTGCTTTCAAGCTGGGAGGCGCAGTGATCCTTTGATAGTGGATTGGCTAACCCCAGAAGATCCATTCGCTTTCTAACCAATCCGTCACATTCACCTGTGTCTTCATTGCAAGCCCTGCAGATAGGATCCTCAGAAATATCCATTTTTAGAGCATAGACCTGGTGCTATAATGGCCTGTGTACGCTGCTCAGTTGACTTTCCTTCGCTAGAAAACCTGTCTTGTTTGAGTGCCTCATAGATATTCTACCGTGTCCCATTCTGCCGTCGTCATCTTGTCAGCATATGATGTCAGAGCCATGTTTATCACACACGGTGCAAGTGCGACACATGGCTCCGGACCGATGAAAGGTGACTCCGAGCCCCAACGAGCTAGCTTTGCGACCCGTTTGATGTCGTCAGTCCACCTGGTGGGGGTCGACCAACACTGCGCTTTCCGGTGCAGGGTCGCCATTCTAGCACCTTGGGCCCCCAACGTCCATCAGCTGTTCGAACCACGTGCCCCGCCCATTGCCACTTCAGTTCTGCGACTCGCTGAGCTATGTCAGTTACTTTGGTTCTGCGTATCCCACTTCTGATTGGATCACGCAGAGATACTCCGAGCATTGCTCGCACCATCGCCCGCTGAGTGACTAATCGCCTTCTCATGAAGCCCGCAGTTAGCGACCAAGTCTCGAATCTGTATGTCATCACTGCCAACACGCACTGTATTACCCATATTAGTTTGACAATAAAAATAGAATAAATGATTGATAGCGACGTGTTTTTCTATATAAATACAATAAATATTTTATTCATTTATATTTCGTTTCCGCGTAATCTCACGTTTTATCTTTTAACCGCAGCACGTTTTGATATCTCGATAAGTGTACATGAATTTTAACAATCGCCTACCGCAGTAGAGTTAAGAGGATTATTATCAGTACTATATCTTTTTATAGTCAGTTACAAGTCTGTAGGGCGCAGTTACGCACGCTGGCACAGGGCGCAGAAGTGACCAGACCATATACAAACAATACCTTATTTAGAGTCAGTTACAAGTCTGTAGGGCGCAGTTACGCACGCTGGCACAGGGCGCAGAAATGACCAGACCATATACAAACAATACCTTATTTAGAGTCAGTTACAAGTCTGTAGGGCGCAGTTACGCACGCTGGCACAGGGCGCAGAAATGACCAGACCATATACAAACAATACCTTATTTAGAGTCAGTTACAAGTCTGTAGGGCGCAGTTACGCACGCTGGCACAGGGCGCAGAAATGACCAGACCATATACAAACAATACTTTATTTAGAGTCAGTTACAAGTCTGTAGGGCGCAGTTACGCACGCTGGCACAGGGCGCAGAAATGACCAGACCATATACAAACAATACCTTATTTAGAGTCAGTTACAAGTCTGTAGGGCGCAGTTACGCACGCTGGCACAGGGCGCAGAAATGACCAGACCATATACAAACAATACCTTATTTAGAGTCAGTTACAAGTCTGTAGGGCGCAGTTACGCACGCTGGCACAGGGCGCAGAAATGACCAGACCATATACAAACAATACCTTATTTAGAGTCAGTTACAAGTCTGTAGGGCGCAGTTACGCACGCTGGCACAGGGCGCAGAAATGACCAGACCATATACAAAAAGTACCTTATTTAGAGTCAGTTACAAGTCTGTAGGGCGCAGTTACGCACGCTGGCACAGGGCGCAGAAATGACCAGACCATATACAAACAGTACCTTATTTAGAGTCAGTTACAAGTCTGTAGGGCGCAGTTACGCACGCTGGCACAGGGCGCAGAAATGACCAGACCATATACAAACAATACCTTATTTAGAGTCAGTTACAAGTCTGTAGGGCGCAGTTACGCACGCTGGCACAGGGCGCAGAAATGACCCAGAAGGCTACCGTAGCGCAGTGGTATGCGTGGTGGATTTATAAGTCGGTGGTCCTGGGTACATCAAAACGGTGTACTTACTCAAATAACAAAAAATAGAACCGACTCAAAAATTCAAAACGCACTAAAAAATAAAAAAATACTGTGTCATTTAATTGCTTTAATTTACTTAAGCATAGTAAATTACAGTAAGTTTAAGGAACATTTATTTAAAGTAGTAAAGCAGTTTGTGGGTTCTAGGTAACGTCCTTGAAGTAGAAACCTTGGCTGGCACCGACTCCTAGATATACTTAAGGAAATTAAAGCAACTAAATGACAATTAGTTTTTACTTTTTAGTGCGTTTTGAGGCGGTTCTATTTTTTGTTAAGAAATTTTATTTCTTAATTTTAACATGATGACAATGGGACCACCTTGAAAGTATGTTTCACCCTTTCTAATAAAAAAAGAATTATCAAAATCGGACAACTCTGTAAAAAGTTATGCGTGGTCATACATAATAAAAAAATATACGTGTCGATTTGGGATCTCCTCCGTTTTTTTTCGTCGGTTAAAAATTAGAGCTTAGAGCGCCTTACCGCTAAGCCACGTTCCCGATGACGTCGTTGCCGAAATTGTGCTTAAACTTAAACTTGCTGGCACCGACTTCATAGATATGCTTAAGTAAATTAAAGCAACTACATGACACAGTTATTTTTTACTTTTTAGTGCGTTTTGAGTCGGTCCTATTTTTTGTTAAAAATTTTTAGTAGAACAAGGAACCAAAACGTTTTGTACGCGTCCATGGGATATCGACTACGTATGGGTGCAGACTACTACGATGCTTCGCAGTTCTATGGTAAAAGGGTAAGGGGGGAACTAGATCGAAAAGTTCCAGCACACTTCCCAAAATATATTCTGTTGAAAACCGACAGACAGGCAACTTTTCGGCGATGATCAAGTGTTACCAACTTTCCATTGCGCAGCGCCTCCTAAAACGATTAAACTTTTATTTTTCAGAAGAGTTGATGAACACAAACGACACTTCGGAGCAGGTGATGGCGCTGGTGCCGCCTGAACTGCACAAGTATCTGATGGTGCATCCGAGAAATGCTTCCGGTGAGTGTTATGATTATCGTCATCATATCACATCGGCCCACGACCACTGCTGGACATATGGTATTATTAAAATATAAACGGCTAAAACTTACATCATTGTCGGTGTATGCCCGACTAGTTTCGAACCCGTATTACCCGTTTATATTTTGATAATAAGGAAAATACTCGCGACAGTTTAAACTCTTACGTAAATACAGTAATACCCCGCTTTACGCGAGGGATACGTTTCGCGTATACGACATTTGAATTTCGCGTTATAGTGAAACCGCGATTAACGGGGTTGCGTAAAGCGGGGTATACCTGTACCTTGTAAGGTTCAAGTTATATGAGATGAAATTAATATATTAAAGTATGTATTTTAAATGCTATTGTTTCCATATTCTAGCAAATTCGACTGAAAAATACGGCACTAAAAACGTGTCGGACATCCTCCGAGCCATCCAGCGCATCAACGAGGCGCAGACTATATACAACGAAGACATCTTCGGGCCCGTGCAGAACGACACCATTATTATCGCCATACAAGTAAGGATCGTAGGAAAATATCCTCTTAGCAATTGGGGCCGAGAAATAATATCCTCCGAATCATAGGGACCATACAAAATATCCTCCGAGCAGTAGAGTTCGAGGAACCATATCCTCCGAGCCATAGGGACCATAAAAAATATCCTCCGAGCAGTAGGGGTCTAGGAACCATTTATCTTCCGAGCCATAGGGACCATAAAAATACCACCATTATCGCTATACAAGTAAGGATCATAGAAAAATATCCTCTTAGCAGTTGGGGCCGATAAATAATATCCTCGGAATTATAGGGACCATACAAAATATCCTCCGAGCAGTAGAGTTCGAGGAACCATATCCTCCGAGTCATAGGAAATTAGGAACCATAGAAAAACTTCCGCCGAGCAGTAGGGGCAGGGTAACAATATCCTCCGAGTCATAGGGACCATAGAAAAATATCGTCTAAGCTAGAGGACAAAGGAACAATATCCTCCTAGACATAAGAGCCCAAAAAAACAAAAAACTATCCTCTGAACAGAAGGGCCCGAGGATCAATATCCTCCGAGAATAGGGAACATAGACTAATATCCTCCGAGCCACAAGGGGCCATAGAATAATATACTCAATCGATCAATAATATATTTGCGTAACATGTGCAATAAGATCACAATATTTGAATATTATGTACAATGCTGCCAGCATATTTATACAATGATAAGAACAAGTTATTAGCTTATTGTATTCTTTTTTTTTTAACAAAAATCCAAATTCAGAAATAAATACATTTAATAAAACTAAATTTCATATACTCTATCAATATATTCAATTTTTAGCAATCTTTTTATATGGCAGAAACTTGGGCTTTGCCATTTTCCTCTTTGCCAACAGAAATTCTTTCCCAGTTAGGCCTGTTAAGCTGATCTTCTTCGGCATTAGTCTCGTGTCCTTTGGAACAGTTAGCGGTCTCTTCTTGGCCTTCTGTTTCTTCTTCTTCTGTTCTTCTTCGAATTCTATTCTTTGTAACTCTGGTGGTTTGTACATCCAAATGTATTGGTCTTTGTTGGGTATGTTTTTTAGTATTTTGAATTTTCTTGGCACCTGTGTTGATTAGTTTTTTAATGTTAATATTGATTGCCTCGTTGGTCTAGTGGTTGTAGCTTCGATCACTAGGTCCCGGGTTCGAATCTTAGGTCACGGAATAATTTTGTTGGGTGCATCGCAGTAGTACCCCCTAATTCTAGTTCTATAGAACTGTTGATACACCATATTAGTGCTTAGTGTCCCATTAGTTCTATATAGAACTTATGGGACAAAATTAAAGAAATGTCGATATCAACATCCTGTTTTGTACGTTACATATAAATTACCTAGTTTTTATAAGTATAATATGTCATCTCTTTTGATTGCAATAATAAATGTCCACTTAAATTTGAGAGTATCTATAAACATACTATATCGAATACAGCTTTGCTTAAATTGCACAAAACGTCAGCAACAATTTATTACTTTAATTGCTGAAGATTACTTTGAGAATGACGAAAGATTAAAATAAGCTTTCAAAAAAGCTTTTGGCGACATGCTAAATATAATAAAAATGATAATGAGGTTTCTAATATCATTTTTTTCTACGCTGAATAGTTTGCGCGAAAGATACTTCCAAAGTGGTAAAATGTCCCCCCCTCTGTAACTTTTAAAATAAGACAATATTATTTAGACACGACAACTACTTGGTTTTTACAACTTAGCTTTTGTCGCAAGGGACATTTTTTTGTTAAAAACAAAATGAAATATCAATCAAAATAATATAAAGTTTATAACTTATATGGTATAAAAGTCAAGAGCAAAAACTATACTACAGTACTATATAGAACTATTGGGATATAATTTGACAGCCCGGAAAATATCCCAACAGTTCTATAGAACTACGGTATGGGGTGCTACTGGGATGCCACCATTTTGTTATTCTTTCACGCAAAAAATACTGAATAGATTTGGATGAAACTTCACAATAATCTAGCTTACATATCAGAATCACACATAGACCACAATTAATCCCAAAATTCCTACGGGGATGAGAATTATACAGATAAAACCACGGGTATCCTCTAGTTCCTCTATGATATTTTTAGTTTAGGCAGTAGACTGCCTCGTTGGTCTAGTGGTTAGCCTATGTGGCTTCGATCACGAGGTCCTGGGTTCGATCCCTGGGTCGGGTCACGGAATAATTCTGAGCTTTTTCATTCTTCTATGAAATGTTCAGTACATTCCAAGCCCGGAGTCTGGAAGTTGGTGGTGTTACACCCCGAGCCTCGGAGAGCACGTTAAGCGACGCCCGGTCACTATCATCAACATCTGATAGTGATCGTTAATAAATGTAACATTATCACCCTAAGCCCGCCAACCCGCATTGGAGCAGCGTGGTGGGTGTACGCTCCATATTTCTATTATATAAGGAGGAAGGCCTGGCCCTTTAGTGAGCCGTTAATAGGCTGATAATGATGATGATGATGAATTGACGGCCTCCGTGGCGCAGTGGTATTCCTAGTGGATTTATAAGGCGGAGGCCTTGGGTTCGATTCCCGGCGGCGCCGATTGAGATATTCGTAACTGGTCCTGGTTTTGCTGGCGGGAGGTTTCGCCGTGGCTAGTTACCACCCTACCGACAAAGACGTACCGCCAAGCGATTCAGCGTTCTGATACGTTGTTTTTTTATCGACTACAAGTTGGCCCTTGACTGCTATCACACCTGATGTTAAGTGATGATGCAATCTAACATGGAAGCGGGCTAACTTGTTAGGAGTGGGACGAAAATCCACACCCCTATCAGTTTCTACACGACATCGTACCGGAACGCTATCTCGCTTGTCGGTACGTCTTTGTCGGTAGGGTGGTAACTAGCCCCGACGAAAGCCTCCCACCAGGAATTGTACCTAGGACAGAAACCGAAAGGGGTGTGGAATTTCATCCTCTTCCTAACAAGTTAGCGCGCTTCCATATCAGATTGCATCACCACTTGCCACCAAGTGCGATAGCAGTAAAGTGATGATTAAAAAAAAGAGGTGTGGCACTCGGAGACTGTAAAGCTATTGTATAGCATTTTTTATCAACTTATGTTTACCTACCGACGTCATCGGGACCGTGGCCTAGCGGTAAGGCGCTGTAAGTGTCCGGATTGACAGAGAGACGCGGGTTCGAATCCCGTCGGTTCCGCAATTTTTTTTAAGCCTGATATTTAGAGCGCCTTACCGCTAAGCCACGTTCACCGATGACGTCATTGCCGAAATTGTGCTTTTGATATTATGTTTTTGATACTCAGAGGGTGTTAGGTTTTTCCGTTACGGAATTTCTGTATTCGGTCTCCACGCTCAAGGCCCGCGATAGAAGCTATGCAATAGCTTAATAATTAATGACTTTTTGAAATGTCACGATTGAAAAAAAAAATTGCGGAACTGACGGGATTCGAACCCGCGTCTCTCTGGCAATCCGGGCACTTAGAGCGCCTTACCGCTAGGCCACGGTCCCGATGACGTCGGTAGGTAAACATGAGTTGATAAAAATGCTATACAATAGCTTAATAAGTTATTAGGTTTTAATCTCACCCTAACTTCACCACAGGGTTCGGGTTCCGCTGGTATATACCGTGGTATTGATTCACCAGGCACTCTTTTAGGGATCCGCGCGTATTTGACTTTTGGGAAATCGGGGGGCTGGTACCACACCAGGTCCCAGTGGTCCAGTTTGACAGGCTCCGGCGATATGATCCTCATCCAACGAAGGATGTCGCATCTGAAAATGTATGCGTGAGAGAAGGGAAGCTAGATTAACTGGTGCCGTAATGCATAATCATTCATAATTTTTGAAGAAAATGTATATAGCAAGCTATCCTTAAAAGATAGATATATAGTGTCGCGGACTTTTTAACCGACGAAAAAAACGGAGGAGGTTCTTAATTCGACACGTATATTCTTTACAGAGTTGTCCGATTTTGATAATTCTTTTTTATTAGAAAGGGCATACTTCCACGGTGGTCCCATTGTCATCATGTTAGAATCTGATGATGATATCCTGAGGAAATTGAAGGAACTCTTCAAACTTTATAGGCACACTTGCAGCGATTTCGGTTTTTGTGTAAGTATCGGTAGTTTTTTGGCTACAAGTGCCGTATAATATACTATGACAGTATAGTACGAGTACGTTACGTGGCGATAAATCACTAAAAAGTCTCCTTATCGCGCGAAAAAATTCGTACGAAAAGTTGTCACGACACTTTTTGATCAAAGGATCTTGCCGCCGCCTTTGATGTGTGTGCGCGTGAGCGGCGGGGGGCGCCCGCGCTGTATGCTGTCTCGCGCTCTCGTGGCGCCCTCTGGTGTTTCGGTGTGCAACAACAAATATTATTATTACTTAAAAAAAAAAAAAATTATTACAATTCCTTCACTAATTAATCGAAAGGAACTTCGTTCCATCCGGGTGTCCCTTGACACCTCTCAACTTTTTTTTTTTTTTCGTGGGGAAATCCTCATGGATACCCACTTGCCAGGGGAGGCAAACAGATTATGTCGGACTCCTACCGACTAGAACCCCACGGCTTAGCAACCCCTAGCCTTCACACCATGGGAACGGCCTCGCACACAACCGCAACCCAGACAGCAACGCCCGCAAGAGCAGACCCTCCTCAACAGATAGTTTCTATACCTGGTCCAATTCTCTCTGATGCCGTATGTGGGGCCGGTCCTAGATTTGAACCACGTGCAGTACGTTAAAGGTTTACGCGGCGGCAGACTCACACTGCGGTTGAAACGTACGTACTCGACGAAGAAAGTGCGACGTACATGTGAGGTTATTGTCTGAAATTTGAGACGAATATCTTAGCATTCCATGGTTCACCGTGCGGGTGGGGGTCCATCGCGTGGCTGAGAGAACAACTCCGAACAGAGCCCGAGACTTGTGACCGAGACTTGTGACTTGTGTAGTTGTTTTTTATAATAGTAACCACGTGAAAACGTCCTTACTAATATAAATAAAAATAAAATATTATAGGACAATTACACACATCGCTATATAGCCCTAAAGTGAGCGTAGGTAGCTCGTGTTATGTACTATGATAACTGATCAATATTTTATATATATTATACATAAATACTTATAATATACTAGCCATTAGCCTGCGACTTCGTCCGCGTGGAATTAGTTATTACGGCAGCCTAATTTTTCTAAGCTTTGAATGTCATATTTATTAATATCTAATCAACTGCCTAAGAAATAGGTCTTAAGCTTTCAAAATGACGATACTTTCATACAACTTTTCATCCCCCCTTTAACCCCTTACAACCCTTTTTTCGCAATCAAAAGTAGCCTATGTCCTTTTTCAGGCTCTAGACTTACTGTGTACCAAATTTCATTTAAATCGGTTCAGTAGTTGTAGAGTGAAAGCAAGACAGACAAACAGAGTTACTTTCGCATTTATAATATTAGTTAGGATAGATAAACACCCAGACACTGGAAAACATCCATGTTAATAACACAATCATTTTCCAGAAAGCAAGCAAGCCTTATTCAATTCTGGGCTCTGCTCCTGATTGGACTATATTAATGGACACGTATGAAAAGCACTATAAAATCCCGGAAGACTTAGCTACTACGACATCTAGACCGGACATATTTCTTTTTTCCAAACAAATCAAACGTATAGTACTTGTTGAGCTTACAGTGCCGTGGGAAACAAACATCCCTAAAGACCATGTATTCAAAGTGAATAAATATTATGACCTTACTAATGAACTAACCAAAAATGGCTATGTGGTTAGTTTATGCGCGGTAGAAGTGGGTGCGAGGGGTATACCAGCGAAGTCTCTCTACAACCTGCTAAAAGACCTTGGCCTTACTAGAAGTGCAGTAAACTCCATATAGGAACGAGTGTCCAAAGCTGCACTAGTAGGGTCCTTCCAAATTTGTCTGGGCAGGGAGAATAACTTGAACAGAGGAGATGAGTGTTGACGCGCGTCACTAAGGGTACCCTTAAACCTACACCCGTGTCACAAGTCTCGCGCTCTGTTCGGAGTTGTTCTCTCAGCCATGCGATGGACCCCCACCCGCACGGTGAATCCATGGAATGCTAAGATATTCGTCTCTCTAAATACCTTAATGTGTTCAAAATCCTTAATATTCAGTTCTGCTAGTTTAGAAGGATCTTCTAGCATTAAGAGACGCTTCCCGTCTATGTGATTTTCTAGAATGCAATCCTGTAATAAATATTTTTAATTCATCATTATCGGCCATTGACATATTAATACTATGGACTTCGGGTGTAATGCAAAATTCATGACAAAAGTGTCCCAAGATATCTTATATATACTAGCATGTATTTGTATTTTTGTAAACAAACTAAAACATTGTAATATATGTCTTTTTTCTTTGACGTGACAACGTCTTATAATTCGATAGAGCCGGCTGCACGCACGAAAAAACATGACGTCATGCGTCGTTACCTCGCTTTGAGGCGTTCCATGTAAGGCTTGAAGTGCAAGCGAGAGCGCGGAACGAGCGACAAAGAAGCACAATCGGCCTTTGCGTTCGGCAGCGTTCGACATCCGTCTATTAAATATAATTATTAAATATATTAATTTTAAATTAAAAATTAATATATTTATTATAAATTTAAAATATAAATTTATAAAATCAAAATCAATTATTTTATTAATTTAAATTAATATTTATAAAAATATACTTAAATTAAAAATTTTAATAACCAATTAAATGCTACCATTCCATCAGTATTTTCTTAAGACATTGTCACGTTCAACTATCGTCAGTAAACCGACTTTACAGACAACCAATTTTTTTTTATCGACTACAAGTTGGCCCTTGACTGCTATCACACCTGATGTTAAGTGATGATGCAATCTAAGATGAGAGCGGGCTAACTTGTTAGCAGTAGGATGAAATCCACACTCCTATCGGTTTCTACATGACATCGTACCGGAACGTTAAGTCGCTTGGTGGCACGTCTTTGTCGGTAGGGTGGTAACTAGCCACGGCGAAAGCCTCCCACCAGCCAGACCAAGACAAATTAAGAATAATCCAAATCTGCCCCACCGGGAATCGAACCCAGGACCTCCGTCTTATGAATCCACCACGCATACCACTGCGCCACGGAGGTTGTCGTCTTATTTTATTGTTATACAGTCCAATTTGCAACGGTCTAATTGCTTGCAATAAGTAATCAGCTTTGACTGACGGTTGTCATGGCAGCTTCTCGTGATAATAGGACAACATAAATGGTGTGGAGTAGGTAGCTTTAAATTTTTTGTGGCATCTAACTTATATATTATATTCACAGCAAACTTCAAATGTATCAGTGACCTCTATATGCTGGGATAAATCTAGGACCAACCAATATATTTTTTACTACAGTGACGTTAGGTCACTGTTTTAAATAACTGTTCCAAACGAGAATGCCAGATCGTAACCCAGGAAGAACACAAATTGTAAATATACTAAAAATATCCTATTATTATATAAATGTTTTACAATAAACCATTTTTACTGTTGGACATCGGAATAAAATTATGCTAAAAAAATTAATTAAACTATTTCCTTTTAAATTACACTCTTTACGTATTTTTAAATCTTTATTGTTGCACTGGGTTCTAGCCTTTTAAATCGTTTTTATTGTATTTTCATCAACAGGCTCTAAACTCTAAAACTCTAAAAAGGCTAGTGTCCAGAGTCGTTGAACCTGTTTAAAAATGTATTTAACGAAGCTTTGCGACTGTCATGTCAGTGTGACAACTATACGGAACAACAATACGGAAGTGGACGATAACCAACGTTAGGCTCGTGTCGAATACTCCGAGTTCTAGAGCTTTTAAATGTAATTTATATTAAATAGTAAACAAAATGCAATATAATGATGCATAATACATTGTTGCACAATATGTTTTTATAAGTGGGTTAAAGTCCTATACATTGTCTGGCATTCTCCTTTCATGTAGATAATTCTTAAGTTATCAAAATAATCGAGTGTGAAGGACGGACCCACGGACGGACGGACGGAAAGGTTCCATTTTACCATTATGGTAAAACTTTGATTAATATTCATGACATAAAAAATTAAAGTTAAATTAATTAATTAAAATTATTTTCAATTCAAAAATGAAGGAATTAAAAAATTCAAGTATTAAACAACAAAATAACTCTATGCAGTCGTTGTTCTAAAACATTATCGACGTGTGTTCTCTCAGTAAGCTAATATGAGACTGAATGCGATTGTGTGTGCTTAAATCTTTAAAACTACGGGTATAAATTGATATTAAATAGTATATTTCACTCTTGAGTCTAGCCTTCAGAATAAACAAAAATAATTTTGCAATCTGACACGCAGATAGAGATTAGCCCGTTTAAACAAACGAACAAACTCTTCCGTGTACTTTACAGATATTTCACCAAAAATCGAATTCTAAATCCGTCACCGTATTAACGTTTCGATCATGAAAATGCTGACCTCTATTCAGTACGTAAATATAACACGAAGGAGGTCAACTAAATTTAGACGCCATAGCGGCATTTTCGTGCTTTTTAGAAATAAAATAATGATGTAAACTTAAGCATATGAATTAAATGATTTATTACAATGTCGCACTTCTTAAAAATTTTGTAATATCTCCGAAAATATACAACTAATGAACATACTGTAAAAGCAAATCTTATCTCTATAATATCCTTGTGATGACTAAATAATTTGTTTAAATCCTTATGATTTAATTTTAGTTGTATAAATGATGTCGTAAACGTAAGCATATGAATTAAATGATTTTTTAAAATACAAAAAGTTATATATCTGGTAAAATATAAAAGATATATATGTCGCGGACTTTTTTGTTGAACTTTTTAAGATACATAAAGTCCCCATACATTGCTTTCAATTATATCCAATAGCTAAGACAGCGCACGCGCATAAAGCCGATTTAATAAATTTAACGGTCCGACTCACGCGACAAAAACTGTGATAACTCGGGTAATACATACAATACAAATATAAAATATAGCCCATAACACTCACCGATAACGTAGCATTCTACAAGTGAAAAAATTTTTTTAATCGGATCAGTACTTCAGAAGATTAGCCCCGACAGAACTTTATTTACAAACTTACAAACTTTACCTCTTTATTATATTAGTATAGATTCAAAATGCAGGCACATACTTTAGCACCAGCGTTGCAGCCGTGCGATGCCGGGCGGGTCGCTAGTTAAATAATAAAACAATGAGCTACCTTATACTGCGGTAAGCCGACCTCTTCTTCCATCCACTTGGCAACATCATGCACTGTCCAGCTGAAGGCATCTGGATAGTCCAGACTATCCACAACTGCTGCTGACAACTCGTATAGGGTTAACGGTGATTTTTGACGAGGGTTAAGTTTTCTGTAACATATAATCTTTATGCTCTGGTGTCATAGTGAAAGGTACTTAGATATATTTAGATAGATAATTAAAGAAAAGAAACTACACGCCCGCACGCACGCTCGCACGCACGCACGCACGCACGCACGCACGCACGCACGCACGCACGCACGCACGCCCGCACGCGCGCACGCACGCACGCGCGGGCACACACATCACACACACTAATTTTAGTTGTGAATTTTCAAATACTATTAATTATTAATAATAAATGCATTAATTATACATGTTTGTCCTAAGTGGCCTTGTTTTATATTATTAACCGACGAAAAAAACGGAGGAGCAAGGTTTCTACTTTAAGGAGTAACCCACAAACTGCTTTACTACGTTAAATAAAATTCATAGATATGCTTAAGTAAATTAAAGAACTAAATGACACAGTTATGTTTTACTTTTTAGTGCGTTTTGATTATTATATAGATGACATAGGGGGTAGGGGAGTGTAGATCATGATTCGACTATTTTTTTTTTTATATAACTTTTTACAGAGTTGTCCGATTTTGATATTAGAAAGGGCACACTTCCAAGGTGGTCCCATTGTCAAGTTATAATATCCTGGGAAAATTGAAGGAACTCTTCAAATTGTATGGGCACACTTGTGGCGATTTCGGTTTTTGTGTAAGTCTCGGTAGCTTTTTGGCTACAAGTGCCGTATAGTATACTATGAGACTATGACAGTGTAGTACGAGTACGTTACGTGGCGATAAATCACTAAAAAGTAAGAAATAAAATTTTTGAACAGAGTCGGTGCCAGCCAAGGTTTCTACTTTAAGGACATTACCTAGAACCCAGAAACTGCTTTTCTACGTTAAATAAATGTTCCTTAAACTTGGCTGGCACCGACTTCATGGATATGCTTAAGTAAAGTAAAGTTTCACAGCCCCGAGGGGTCCCCTGGCAACCGTCAGGCAAATAATGACAGCTGTCATTATAGCTCCGTCGCTACCCGGGTAGCCGCGGGCCTCAAAGAAGGTTTGAATGTCAGGCCCACAGGGGTTAAAGCAACTAAATGACACAGTTATTTTTTACTTTTTAGTGCGTTTTGAGTCGGTTCTATTTTTTTTTTAAATTGTTTTTTTACACGAGTGGCAAAAATTCGTGAATTCTTTATTTTACTTACTCCTTGATTTATTTTCTTATTTTTAAAACTAAATTTTGATACATTATAACATTTAAAAAATACAATTATAATTGAAAAATGTTTACGTAAGCATGGGGGGAGGGGGTAAAGGTCTTACCCCCTCCCTTTTTACTTTTGCTGACAAGGGGGTGGGGGGTAAATAATTGTAATAAATCTGCTTACGTAATATTTGAACGGCCCCTAACTGTATGTATATTTGTATATAGCAGTCGCCCGCGACTTCGTCCGCATGAAAACCTCTTAGGTACACTTTTAATTTTATAGACAGTCTTTCATATAAAGTGTGCTCTTTCCCCGCTACCCCTCTCAATTTAATTTTTTTATAGTTTCCCGTGAAGCAATATCCTCCGTCCCGTCCCGTGTACTAAAGATCTACATTTTTGTTAAACATTGTACGATATTACAGTACATTAACATTAACAATATACATATATTTATAACTCGTAACAAATGCATTAATTTCGACCAAATTTGATTACCATAAAAACGGTTCTAGTGAGTTAATCTTAAAAGATAGACATATACTGTTGTGGACATTTTTTTAGATCATTTCAAGAGGAATAATTCTTTCATACATATATTTTTGGTATCTTGAACCGTTTTCGCAGCGCACGCAACGAAGCCCTCAAGGATGAATAATTTTCCCCGTTTTTTTTACATTTTCCATTATTTCTTCGCTCCTAATAGTTGCAGCGTGATGTTAAAAACCTAAAGCCTTCCTCGATAAATGGTCTATTCAACACAAAAAGAATTTTTCAATTCGAACCAGTAGTTCCTGAGATAAGCGCGTTCAAACAAACAAACTCTTCAGCTTTATAATATTAGTACAGATGTAACGTTGTCAATTACAATAAAATAAAAAAATTAAATTAAACAGACGTAAGGCCTAGGATGTTCCACTAACCACTAACTACATATAGTGTAGATTATTACTTTTTGCCTGGGCTAGTTTTAATAAAATTATTATTATAAAAACCAAAAAACCCGACTGTTTAGAAGTTATGAACTGATAAAATTATTATTATAAATACAGAAAACCCGACTGCTTAGAAGTTATGAACTGAAAAGAGAAAAACAAGGATCACTATATCTGTATAAAATTCTAAATACTTTATGGTACTGCAAACAGGGACAAAATACTTTAACCTGCGGGGAAAGACAGATCTACCAAAACTACGTTTGTCGCCGCCTGCAGCACCATAAAGTATTTAGAATTTTATATAGATATTGTGATCTTTGTTTTTCTCTTTTCAGTTCATAACTTCTAAGCAGCCGGGTTTTTTGTTTTTATAATAATAATTTTATTTGAGTCTTTTTAGTTTTAGTTTATGGTATAGAAATGAGACGGTACAGTTGGTACACTTTTTGCCATTTTTTGTTAAAAAAGTAATATGAACATGATATGATATTTATATTTTTGAAATGGTCTTTTTACGACCTTTCAATTGGTACCCATATTGCTAAGATAAGTGAAAAAAATACACACATCCCCCCTTTTTTTCCCCCATTTACAGCCGCCATTTTGAAAATTTATATAGCCTATGTCACTACCACAATTTTGACAAATTCAACGACACCTCACATGTCAAAATCCGTTCAGCCGTTTAGGCTGTAGCGCGTGCTGAAGAAATGGACATACATACATACATACATACGCTCGAAAAACATAACCCTCCTTCTGACGCAGTCGGGCATTGACATATTAATACTATGGACTTCGGGTCAGCGATAAAAAGTGTCCGAACCAAAAGTAAGCCAAAACGCGAAATGACTTCCAATCGCAATTCAGTCTCATATTAGCTGACTGACAGAATACACGTCAATGATTCCGTAATGTGTTATTTAATTTTGTGAACGACGAGAAAAGGTGTGAATTCTCTATGTTGAATACTGTATCAGTAAAATCGAATATCTACACTAAAATAATTTTCTATTTTTTTTAAATTATAATTATGACAATTATTTAAAAAAATATGAAATTTATAATTGAAAAATTTTTACGTAAGCATAGGGGGAGGGGGTAGGAACTTTGCTTACTTTTGCTGACAAGGGGGGTGGGGGGGTAAATAATTGTAATAAATCTGCTTACGTAATATTTGAACGGCCCCCTTCCTTCTGACGCAGTCGGGTAATAAAAATAAATATAGTACGAAAAGGTGGACCACTACTGATCTGGTTATACAGTCCAGTAGACGTTTAACACATACTTGTAGCTATCGTAAGGATCTTCTTGAGGAAAGCAGGGGCACTCAACACATGTGATCTTGTCAGCTGTTATGAATGTTGGGGTTTTCTCTGGTACAACAACAGATGGCGTGCGTTTCGGTATTATTATTTTTTTCGGGCGGCGTTTCGGTGGTGTTTCTGGCTTTTTTGTCTGAAAAAAAAGTTGAAGTGGAAGTTATTTGGCTGCTTACGCACAAAGGACATTGCCAAAATTGTTTTTTTTTTTTATTTTTTTTATTTTTTTTTTTTTATTTTTTATTTTTTTTTTATCGACTACAAGTTGGCCCTTGACCTGATGTTAAGTGATGATGCAGTCTAACATGGAAGCGGGCCAACTTGTTAGGAGTGGGACGAAAATCCACACCCCTTTCGGTTTCTACACGACATCGTACCGGAACGCTAAATCGCTTGGCGATACGCCTTTGTCGGTAGGGTTTGTGGTAACAAGCCACGGCGAAAGCCTCCCACCAGCAGACCAAGACAAATTAAGAAAAATCTCAATCTGCCCCGCCGGGAATCGAACCCAGGACCTCCGTCCTATAAATCCACCGCGCATACCACTGCACCACGGAGGTCGTCATATTCAATTGTATGGAAGTGTACCCCAGGCTGCCCAGTAATTATATATGTCATTAAATAGTGCAGATTTTATATTTACAGAAAAACAAAGTTGTATGTAGCTATGCAGTCGCAGGAAAAAGTTACGAAGGTTGAAAATGTTGACTTTTCATACTACGACGACGGTCACGTGATTCAGAACACAAACAATCGATTGAAATTTTTTTTTTAAGCTATTGTATAGCTTCTATCGCGGGCCTTGAGCGTGGAGACCGAATACAGAAATTCCGTAACGAAAAAACCTAACACCAATCCCCACCCTTTTTAGTTTTTTTAGATTGTCTAATTCGCATCTTTATTCGCCAACGTCCATAGCATGTTGAATACGCTGATTCTCGTCCGATCACCGAAGTTATGCATCATCGGGTGGGGTCAGTACTTGGATGGGTGACCGCCTGGGAACACCGCGTGATGTTAGCTATTTTAAATTTTTATTATTTTATTTATTTTATTATTATTTTTTTTATTTAAATTTATAAATATATATTATAATTGCAGAAGTTTTTTATCAACTTACTACTACTTACTAAAAAATTAAAAAAAAATTAAAATAAAAATTCAAAAAAGCCAACATCACGCGGTGTTCTCAGGCGGTCACCTATGAAACATGGGTAGTTGTTTAAAATTCATTGTATATTTAAATAAAACAGTTAAATATGAGCACAAGTTTGGACAGCCTGGGGCAAATTTTGGAAATGTCCTTTCATTAATTACTTATTTACCATTTCTAAATCTGCTTCCGACATTATGAAAAAATAATATTATCTAAAACTTTATATTATAGGTACATCGTAATTGTTTAAAAATCTTTTCAAAAAATACAAATTGATGTGAATTGTTATGACAGTTTATTTTTTTATTTTTCGGCCTGGAATCCAGTTATTTATGGCCTTGTTATGACAGTCATTGGTGAATGTCACAGAGTAGGAATACTACTATAGTATCTATGATTATATTTTAACATTGAAGTTCAGAGGAATTTGTTATTGCTCGGAGTGACTATAATCTTTAAGAAAAGAGAATTGTTCGAGAGTCTGTGAATAACGTCAACGTCAAAAACTTTTGTCATTCCTCCGTTAGACTCCATAGATTAAAGACTACTAGATGGAGTCATAACGCGGCTGTAGGTTCAAGAGCGTGACAGACTTATTTCATTCGGCCTTTATTAGAAAGTGACACAAGATTATTTTTTGTCCCTTTCAGCGTGTTCGTTTTTATTGTTTGTCAAGAGAGGAGTTTGTGACAAGCAAGGGACATATCTGAGCAATTATTAGCTTTTTATTAAATTTGCTGATAAATAATATAACTTTGCGGTTACGATATTAATTTAAACGTTATCTTGCTATGGTGGGTTGTAATATTTTCGGCTGCAACAGTCGCAGCGAACAGAAAATCGAAGGAATTACGTTTCATACGTAAGTAGGCATAAACTTCATTGATTGATGATTTAAAGCTTAGATATGTTATTTTTTAGCAAATTTCATGTATTATGCGTTTACTAAACTATCTTATATAAAGTAATATTTCGTATTTTACGATATTTTAAAACATAACGTTTTATGATGTACTTTAAATGTTGACATGTCATGTCAATAAGGCTGATTTGCTGTCTCACGAGTGGACACGCTATGGGCTCTATCTAGTTGTCTTTAATCTATGGTTAGGTTAGACTCCAACTTTTAAGAAAACTTATTATAGGAGTCCTCTAGTATACAATATTATATCTAATAAATAAAAGTGCCAGCCTTCTGGGCACTTCACCGCTCGACACCGATTCGGAGGAATATTATGACGCCTAAATTTTTTACTGTTTTTAATTGTTTAATATATTATATATAGTTTAGGATATTGTAGTGTTTAAGCTTTTACTTTTTTATTTATTTCATTGTAAATATTTAATTCAATGTACATATTTAACTCTACATAAATAAAATAATTAAAATAACTAATTAACCTAACTATAAACATAACTTTTATCTTAATATGAATATACCGGTATATACAGTACTTACATTAATAAAACAATTATTAAATTTTTATCTGTCCGTCTGTTTGTCCCGGTGTGAAACAGCTGGGCGACTTTGAATGAATGAATGAAATATTCTTTATTGTAAACCAAATAATAACAAAACAAAGTTACAAAGAGACAATATCTTAAAATCTAATGTACAATTGGCGGTCTTATCGCTAATGAGCGATCTCTTCCAGACAACCAATTATATTTAAGTGGAACAGTTTAAACATTGGAGTAGGTTCGGGTGTACGTACACAAAAATGAAAAATGATACTTACTGTCTAAAATAAAAATATACTTACATAAAAACACATATACACACCTACATACATACATACATAGTTACATACATACACAAATACATATGACGGCGCCTGCGTCATCGTACACGACTAGAAAGAAGTCTGTGAACTGCACGTGCACCAGCTACGCCCTCTTGCGGCTGCGCATCGTTCGATACCCCCACTCACCCCTAAACTTAAGTCATTCTAAGTTGCATAAAAGGAGCGGGTCTACAACTGGTTGGCAGTCTTGGCTCTGGCGTGGCGCGGTGCAGACGTTGTACTTTGCTTATCGCTTAACCTAGACAACTCTGATAATTAATTTGTGCAAACGAATTAATTATTACTCTCAGCTTGAGTCGCAGTGTCTTGGGGTTGCATTAATTAACACGAGACGTTACGCATCATTGTAATACCATAATTTGCCAGTAGTAATTCACTGTTAATTAAGTTGCCGTTAATTATTTTTTCAGTTATCTATTTGTGGTTTAGTTATAATTACTCTAAATACAAGGGATTACCCTATTATTTTATTCACTATGTCTGACCCTCTTTCGACACATACATACATACTTACTTACATACGTACAAACATACTTACATACGACTTTGATCTGCTAGTACTATATTTATGTAACTGATATGCTGTTTCTTTTGTCTCTAGGTACACACCCGTCTCACGTACCTCAGGCACCTCATAGTGTCGCTAGCACAAGCGAAGGACATAGATAAGACACTACTGATCTTCTCGCATGACTATTACGATGAAGAAATCAACAGTCTTGTGAGGAGCATAGATTTTACTAAGGTAAGGACGTCCGTCTCCGTCGGTGGTCTAATGTCGACTGTACATTGCCCTATCTATACAATCTACCCTCAATTCGTAATAAGACTATAGTTCGTCGTTCGTAGACATTGTTCGTCGCATAACCCCGCCTCCTAACTTATCAAATCGCTTATCGCATTCGAAGCTTTGCCTTCAACTGGTCATTGTGACCTTGGCCTTGTAATTTGAAATGAAGTATGCAAGGACCGTGGCAAATGGAAAGATGTCGTCTGTGCCTACCCCTATGGGTATAAGCCATGATGTTATGTATGTATGCTTAAACAAAAAAGACATGTGGCACTCGGAGCCTGCCGCGATAAAGCTATTGCATAGCATTTTTTATCAACTTATGTTTACCAACCGACGTCATCGGGACCATGGCCTAGCGGTAAGGCGCTCTAAGTGCCCGGATTGCCAGAGAGACGCGAGTTCGAATCCCGTCGGTTCCGCAATTTTTTTTTTCAAGTGTGATATTTCAACAAGTCATTATTTTTTTTTACAAGCGTGATATTTCAAAAAGTCATTAAAAGTTCTGGTATTTATCGATCATGAACCCGCGTCTCTCTGGCAATCCGGGCACTTAGAGCGCCTTACCGCTAGACCACGTTCCCGATGACGTCGGAGCCGAAATTATGCTTTTGATATTATGTTTTTGATTTTGGATTCGGTCTCCACGCTCAAGGCCCGCGATAGAAGCTATGCAATAGCTTAATTATATTCAAGTATGAAAGATTTTAGTGAATAATTTAAAGGCGGTTCGTTTTTTTTCATTGATTTTTTATGTTATAGTTTTTTTTTTCAGGTGATGCAAATATTCTTCCCTTATTCGGTCCAGACACACCCTACTGAGTTTCCCGGGATGGACCCCAACGACTGTCCCCGGGACGCCAAGTTGGAACAGTGAGTATATTCATATTCATGGCTGGTGGGAGGCTTTGGTCGTGGCTAGTTACCTTGACTGTTACCACACCTGATGTTAGAAACCGATAGGGGTGATGATTTCCTCCTACTCCTAGCAATCTAGCCTGGAAGCAGCCTGGCTACACATGTGTTAAGTGAGGATGCAATCGAAGTCGACGCCCCTATCGATTTCTAGACGACATCGTTTAAGTCCTTTTTCTGTTTAAACATATTTATATTTCTTTAACAAAGACTAGGTTATCTATACTAATATTATAAAGAGGTAAAGTTTGTAAGTTTGTAAATAAAACTCTGTCGGGGCTAATCTTCGGAACTACTGATCCGATTTTAAAAATTCTTTCACCAGTAGAATGCTGCTAGTCTAAGATCCGAACTAAAATCGACCTTCACCGAACTGATAATAGAATGAAATATATTTCATGACAAATTTAGTATATTAGAATATATATTAAAAATAGGTTGCTTAAAAAAATCCTGGACAAACTAATTTTTATTATTTTTTAAAAAATAATTTTTATACTCTAGTAAACAGTAAGCGTTATTTTAGAGCAACTTATGTCGTGAGTTGTAAAAAAAAATAAATTCAATTGTCAATATAAATAGTTGTATAAATTTTCATAAATATTTATTGATTTAGCTGAGTTTATATGGTGTCACATTTTAGTTTTCTATTTAATATATATGATTTATATTTATTGAATTTATTATTTTTTTACAACTCAGAAATAACCCAAAATACATTCACTGTTTACTAGAATATAAAAATTATTTTTTAAAAATAATAAAAAATAGTCTGTCCAGGATTTTCTTAGGCAACCTATCTTCAATATATTTTCTAATAAACTAAATTTTTCACGGAATATAGTTATTTTATCAGTTTTTAGTCGGATCTTCTTATACGTTATCGGTGAGTGTTTACTATATTTTATATTTGTATTTATAAATTCTGTTTATCACAGTTTATTAGTTATATAGTTTGAAAATTTATAAAAACATGCCAATGCCGCTATATAGGTTCTCCGTGTCATATATTGACAGGTCAACTTTGGTACTGATATTTTTTGAGAATTCATCTTTTCTTTAAATTTATTGGCTATATATTATAACAAACGAAAAAGTATTTATGTATAATATATATAATCTATTCATTGTAAATCATTTTGTTATTATCATAGTACATAACACAAGCTACCTACGCTTACTTATTATATATAGCGATGTGTGTACTTGTCCTATAATATTTATTTATTATTTATTTATTTATTTAAATGGGGCCTGGTCCTGTAATGATGACGAAATTTCATCATCATGATGAAAATTTCCAGAGCAATAAAGCTGAAATGCAACAACGCTTTGCACCCGGACCTGCACGGACATTACCGGGAGGCGAAGTACACTCAGACCAAGCACCACTGGTGGTGGAAGGCGAACAGGATCTTCAACCAGCTGCAGTGCACCATCGGACATACGGGTACGTCTATACTAATACTAGCGGCCCGCCCCGGCTTCGCACGGGTGCAGTGCTGGTACCGGCGGAGTACACTCAGACCAAGCACCACTGGTGGTGGAAGGCGAACAGGATCTTCAACCAGCTGCAGTGCACCATCGGACATACGGGTACGTCTATACTAATACTAGCGGCCCGCCCCGGCTTCGCACGGGTGCAGTGCTGGTACCGGCGGAGTACACTCAGACCAAGCACCACTGGTGGTGGAAGGCGAACAGGATCTTCAACCAGCTGCAGTGCACCATCGGACATACGGGTACGTCTATACTAATACAGCGGCCCGCCCCGGCTTCGCACGGGTGCAGTGCTGGTACCGGCGGAGTACACTCAGACCAAGCACCACTGGTGGTGGAAGGCGAACAGGATCTTCAACCAGCTGCAGTGCACCATCGGACATACGGGTACGTCTATACTAATACTAGCGGCCCGCCCCGGCTTCGCACGGGTGCAGTGCTGGTACCGGCGGAGTACACTCAGACCAAGCACCACTGGTGGTGGAAGGCGAACAGGATCTTCAACCAGCTGCAGTGCACCATCGGACATACGGGTACGTCTATACTAATACTAGCGGCCCGCCCCGGCTTCGCACGGGTGCAGTGCTGGTACCGGCGGAGTACACTCAGACCAAGCACCACTGGTGGTGGAAGGCGAACAGGATCTTCAACCAGCTGCAGTGCACCATCGGACATACGGGTACGTCTATACTAATACTAGCGGCCCGCCCCGGCTTCGCACGGGTGCAGTGCTGGTACCGGCGGAGTACACTCAGACCAAGCACCACTGGTGGTGGAAGGCGAACAGGATCTTCAACCAGCTGCAGTGCACCATCGGACATACGGGTACGTCTATACTAATACTAGCGGCCCGCCCCGGCTTCGCACGGGTGCAGTGCTGGTACCGGCGGAGTACACTCAGACCAAGCACCACTGGTGGTGGAAGGCGAACAGGATCTTCAACCAGCTGCAGTGCACCATCGGACATACGGGTACGTCTATACTAATACTAGCGGCCCGCCCCGGCTTCGCACGGGTGCAGTGCTGGTACCGGCGGAGTACACTCAGACCAAGCACCACTGGTGGTGGAAGGCGAACAGGATCTTCAACCAGCTGCAGTGCACCATCGGACATACGGGTACGTCTATACTAATACTAGCGGCCCGCCCCGGCTTCGCACGGGTGCAGTGCTGGTACCGGCGGAGTACACTCAGACCAAGCACCACTGGTGGTGGAAGGCGAACAGGATCTTCAACCAGCTGCAGTGCACCATCGGACATACGGGTACGTCTATACTAATACTAGCGGCCCGCCCCGGCTTCGCACGGGTGCAGTGCTGGTACCGGCGGAGTACACTCAGACCAAGCACCACTGGTGGTGGAAGGCGAACAGGATCTTCAACCAGCTGCAGTGCACCATCGGACATACGGGTACGTCTATACTAATACTAGCGGCCCGCCCCGGCTTCGCACGGGTGCAGTGCTGGTACCGGCGGAGTACACTCAGACCAAGCACCACTGGTGGTGGAAGGCGAACAGGATCTTCAACCAGCTGCAGTGCACCATCGGACATACGGGTACGTCTATACTAATACTAGCGGCCCGCCCCGGCTTCGCACGGGTGCAGTGCTGGTACCGGCGGAGTACACTCAGACCAAGCACCACTGGTGGTGGAAGGCGAACAGGATCTTCAACCAGCTGCAGTGCACCATCGGACATACGGGTACGTCTATACTAATACTAGCGGCCCGCCCCGGCTTCGCACGGGTGCAGTGCTGGTACCGGCGGAGTACACTCAGACCAAGCACCACTGGTGGTGGAAGGCGAACAGGATCTTCAACCAGCTGCAGTGCACCATCGGACATACGGGTACGTCTATACTAATACTAGCGGCCCGCCCCGGCTTCGCACGGGTGCAGTGCTGGTACCGGCGGAGTACACTCAGACCAAGCACCACTGGTGGTGGAAGGCGAACAGGATCTTCAACCAGCTGCAGTGCACCATCGGACATACGGGTACGTCTATACTAATACTAGCGGCCCGCCCCGGCTTCGCACGGGTGCAGTGCTGGTACCGGCGGAGTACACTCAGACCAAGCACCACTGGTGGTGGAAGGCGAACAGGATCTTCAACCAGCTGCAGTGCACCATCGGACATACGGGTACGTCTATACTAATACTAGCGGCCCGCCCCGGCTTCGCACGGGTGCAGTGCTGGTACCGGCGGAGTACACTCAGACCAAGCACCACTGGTGGTGGAAGGCGAACAGGATCTTCAACCAGCTGCAGTGCACCATCGGACATACGGGTACGTCTATACTAATACTAGCGGCCCGCCCCGGCTTCGCACGGGTGCAGTGCTGGTACCGGCGGAGTACACTCAGACCAAGCACCACTGGTGGTGGAAGGCGAACAGGATCTTCAACCAGCTGCAGTGCACCATCGGACATACGGGTACGTCTATACTAATACTAGCGGCCCGCCCCGGCTTCGCACGGGTGCAGTGCTGGTACCGGCGGAGTACACTCAGACCAAGCACCACTGGTGGTGGAAGGCGAACAGGATCTTCAACCAGCTGCAGTGCACCATCGGACATACGGGTACGTCTATACTAATACTAGCGGCCCGCCCCGGCTTCGCACGGGTGCAGTGCTGGTACCGGCGGAGTACACTCAGACCAAGCACCACTGGTGGTGGAAGGCGAACAGGATCTTCAACCAGCTGCAGTGCACCATCGGACATACGGGTACGTCTATACTAATACTAGCGGCCCGCCCCGGCTTCGCACGGGTGCAGTGCTGGTACCGGCGGCGCACGCACGCTCCGCGCGCTCCCAAACCGCTCGCTGCCCTGCAATTTGAATGTTATATATCTTGGAAAATATTCACTTAAATTACATGCTGTAAAGGGCAATAGTGATCTATATTGAATGCACAAAGTATTTAAGATACTCAATTGGATAAGGATTAATGCAGTATTGCTTAAAATCGCTTCGTAAATAAGCCATTACTTTTGGTTGAAAGTAAAAGATAAAAAATGGTTATTGTGTGTTATCCCTAAGAGATAGACATATACCATCGCGGACTTTTTTGTTGAACTTTTTAAGGTGTGCAATACTATAGAACATTATTTTGATATATCTCGTAGGGTTTAGCCAGCGTTTGCAATGAAAGCGCAAAAAATGTGTAAATTTACGACACCACATCAGAAACCTCTAAAATGATCAGTGTTTCTCTACTATATTATGCATGTATTATACACATAAACCTTCCTGTTGAATCACTCTATCTGAAAAACAAAACGCATTAAAATCGGTCGCGTAGTTTTAAAGATTTAAGCATACATACGGACAGACAGAAGAAAGCGACTTTATTTTATACTATGTTGTGATAATGATAGTGACTAGTAGCTCTTGACCGCTATCACACCTGATGTTAAGTGATGATGCAATCTAAGATGAAAACGGGCTAACTTGTTAGGATTAGGATAATATAAACACCCTTTCGGTTTCTATATAGTACGTCTTAAAATAACCAATTACGAAAATATCAGTTAACCCAGCCGAGAATCGAACCCAAGACCTCCGTCCTATAATCCACCGCGCATACCACTGCGCCACTGAGGCCGTCAACTGATAATGATGATGTCACACTTACAGGTAACGTGGTCTTCCTAGAAGAAGACCACTACGTGGCTGAGGACTTCATCCACATGTTAAACTTGCTGCGAGTGACAGCAGACAAGACCTGTCCACACTGTGAGATACTGTGCCTGGGCACCTACCTCAAGACATACCAATACCATAGCAACAGTGATAAGGTACGTGTGGACAGGGCCTTATAACATAAAACTGATAGTGTGTTCATAGCTTAATTATATGTCACAGTTAGTGTGGATAAGGCTGAATGACATGCCATGGTCAATGTGAACATTGCTTAATGAAATCTGATTAGGAATGTTCAAGAAATGTCATCTTTTTATGTTCAATGACACTTATAAAATTATCATTACTTAAAATATCTCATCACTATGGAGTAGGTGTGAATAACGCTTAATGACATATCATACTCGCACATGTACCAGGCATACCAATACCATAGCAACAGTGGTAAGGTACGTGTGGACAGGGCCTTATAACGTAAAACTGATAGTGTGTTCATAGCTTAATGATATGTCACAGTCAGTGTGAATAAGGCTGAATGACAGGCCATGGTCAATGTGAACATTGCTTAATGCAATCTGATTAGACATGTTTAAGAAATGTCATATATTTATGTTCAATGAAACTTATTTTAAAATAACACATCACAATCACATATCATAGTCGCACATGTACCAGGCATACCAATACCATAGTGACAGTGGTAAGATACGTGTGGACAGGGCCTTATAACATAAAACTGATAGTGTGTTCATAGCTTAATGATATGTCACAGTTAGTGTGGATAGGTCTGAATGACATGCCATGTTCAATGTGAACATTGCTTAATGAAATTTGATTAGACATGTTTAAGAAATGTCATCTATTTATGTTCAATGACACTTATTTTGCAATAACTCATCACTATGGGGTAGGTGTGAATAGCGCTTAATGATATATCATAGTCACACATGTACCAGACACACCAATACCATAGTGACAGTGGTAAGGTACGTGTGGGCAGGGCCTTATAACATAAAACTGATAGTGTGTTCATAGCTTAATAATATGTCACAGTTAGTGTGGATAAGGCTGAATGACATGCCATGGTCAATGTGAACATTGCTTAATTAAATCTGATTAGACATGTTCAAGAAATGTCATCTATTCATATTTAATGACACGTAGGTGTGAATAATGCTTAATGACATATCATAGTCACACATGTACCAGGCATACCAATACCATAGTGACAGTGTTAAGGTACATATGGATAGGGCCTTATAACAAAAAACGGCGTGGATAGAGCTTAGTGACATGTCATGGATAGTGTGAATAGGGCTTAATGACATATAATCAGACCAAAGCATTACCACGTTTCATTCCACTATCAACCTTACACCAATATTACAAAATAATTCAGAATTCATGAATGACATTCAATGACATTGAATGTTTAAGATCAAACATGACCAAAGTATGTCATATTGTGACTCAAATATCACAAAAAAATTGGCATTTGAATACGGCTTAACGACATGTCATACTTTAAAACATCACCCATATTAATTAGTATCATTATCCCAAAACCCATAGACAAAGTAACCTTTTTAGTATTACAAAGGATGGGTTTTTATATGTTGTGATTCTACCACTTCTAAGTGCTTTTGGTTCTTTTGCACATTTTTCCATGGAATATATATTTGATTATATAGGTAGTATCGTTAACCCAAAACCCATAGACAAAGTAGCCTTTTTAGTATGACCAAGGATGGTTTTTATATGTTGTGATTCTACCACTTCTAAGTGCTTTTGGTTCTTTTGCACATTTTTCCATGGGATATATATTTAATAATTAATAATTGTTGTATTAATAATAAAACCCATAGATAAAGTCACCTTTTTACTATTACAATTTATGGGTTTTTATATGTCGTGATTCTACCACTTCTATGTGCCTTTGGTTCTTTTGCGCATTTTTCATAGGATATATATTTGATTATATGGGTAGTATCGTTAACTTAAAACCCATAGACAAAGTAGCCTTTTTACTATTACAATGTATGGGTTTTTATATGTCGTGATACTTGCTCTAATAATTTTCTACTACTGTTATGTGCTTTTGGTTCTTTTGCGCATTTTCTATGGGATATATGTTTGATAATATAATGTTTTTTGTAATATGGGTTAAATTTTCATTTCACAGCATTTTTGTTTTAGTAAAAAATGTTTTTATCATCAAAATTGCTTTTCAGTATTTGGGCAGTAAGTAGTAACTTATGTCATAAAAGAATCAATGTCCAAATATTAATAATTTTATGTTTTTTTTTATCATACCTCAAACTATCACCCATATTCATTAGTATCATTATCCCAAAACCCTTAGAAAAAGTAATTTTAGTATTACAACGATTTTTTATGTCGTGATACTCTAATAATTTTCTACCACTTTTATGTGCTTTTGGTTCTTTTGCGCATTTTTCCATGGAATATATATTTGGTTATATAGGTAATAATAACCCAAAACCCATAGACAAAGTAACCTTTTTAGTATTACAAGGGATGGGTTTTTATATTGTCGTGATTCTACCACTTTTACGTGTCTTCGGTTCTTTTGCGCATCTTTCCATGGGATATATATTTTATTATATGGGTTTTTTTTTTAAATATGGGTTATATATTTTCTGTTATGGAATTTTTATATATATTTATTATAAATCGTTAAATGCTTTTAAAAAAATACACATAATAAAATATACATTAATTTTGTATAATACACTTAATTATACATATAGATAGATCAATGCAAAATCAAATGTATTTCGATTATAAAATATACATGCTACGCTTTTTCATAATTTTTTTTATTTATTTTAAATAATTAAGATACTTAATTTAATAAAGATTTTTATTATTCATTAATTGTTACATAGATTTGGGTGTAAAGATGTTTTTACATTAGGACAAGCCTACGCAATACATAGCCAATATTTGTATATATTTTTTACGTATGAAAATATTAAATTATTATTTAATTCAAAACTCCACTCAAACTAAACTTTTAAAGTTAAACAATACACAACTGGTTTAGTGAAAGTTGACTAAAGCTAATTTAGTTTTAGTCAACTTTAACTGTGGACTTTAGTCAAAACTCCACAGTTAAAGGGCTGAAATCCGAAATTCCTTCAGTTCGATGCCCGGGCAAAAATACATACATAATATTTTTTTTTTGCAATGTATTGCGTAGGTTAAGAATAATATTTTTCGTTTCCTACGTATTTTTATATAAATAGTTTTATTAATATTTTAGTACAATAGTATATACCATGAGAATAACTAAGTATTGTCCCAAAACACCTCTGCGTGAATTTAAAATTTACCACTTGGGAGTTTAAATGCCCATGCATTGCTTAAAACTACAGTGTAAACTGTATATAACGACACTGAAGGGACTGTGCATTTTATGACGTTATAAAGAGTTGTCGTTAAATGTAGAGAAGAAAAGTCAGAAATAGAAAAACAAAAAGTTTGTTTCAGTGTATAGTCTGTTATTTTTGTCTGACGTCTTTTGCTGCACCAGTAATTCTGTTTTATTTTTTTTGTTACTTTATTCATATAAAGTAATTTTCCAATAATTTCATCATCATCATCATCATTACCAGCCTGTAGACGTCTACTGTTGGACATAGGCCTTTTTTAGGAACTTCCAAACACAACGATCCCGAGCCGCCTGTTGCCAGCGGCTCCCTGCGACACGTTTGATGTCGTTAGTCCACCTGGTTGGGGGTCGACCAACGCTGCGCTTTCCGGTGCGGGGTCACCAATCTACCACCTTGGGCCCCCAACGTCCATCAGCTGTTCGAACTACGTGCCCCGCCCATTGCCACTTCAGTTCTGCGACTCGCTGAGCTATGTCAGTTACTTTGGTTCTTCTGCGGATCTCCTCATTTCTGATTCGATCACGCAGAGATACTCCGAGCATTGCTCGCACCATCGTCCGCTGGGTGACTCTGAGCCTTCTTATGAAGCCCGCATAATTTAGCTGCTTCCAAAGCTTCTTTAATGCTCGGCGGAGTCTGTGTCATCTTCTTCATCTCCTTGTTCTTGATCCTCAGTGTTTCTCACAGAATTTAAAATTTCTTGGTCTGTGAGTGAAGTTGTAAGCAGGCAGTTGTCTACTTCAATGTAGGTTTGAAGATTTACCGTATTTCCTGCCACATTGAACTGTTCGGTATGCATGGTGCCGACAGTCGAGTTTATTGCGGACTAGCATAAAACGACAAAACGTACACAACTGCGCAGTTTTTACTAATTTTGGCAACTTTAAAGATACTTTTTATTACTCAATTGTTGTCGTTATTAAGAGTGAGTGTAATGCTATGTAGAGTGTATCATTGTATGGTAAACAAGCTAAACCAATCAAAATCAATCGATTTCGGCGCTTTAGGGAGTTTGTCGTTAAATCGAGGGACGTTACATGGAGTTTACACTGTATTTTCAAAAATATCAAATACACATAAAAAATACCATAAATTTGCTCCTCCACTTGCGTGCCCGCTCAAGCAACCGGTGGTCAGAGTGCCAAGTGTAAGCTTTCACCAAAACAAATCGAAAACCTCACATTTGCGTAAAGGCAAATTTTATATGGAATTGAATCAGCGCCTGGCAGTATCGAGAGAAAACTCAAATGGGTGAGTGTCAGTGTCATATAAAATTTGCGTTTACCGTTCTCGATATCGACGCGGTAAAATCTTACACTAGCCTCACTGGGCACCAGAGGAACCTCCTCACAATACGCGCCGTCACAAAAATCACCGCCTTCTGTACCCGACCCTTGATCCAACAGTTAAGCGAAAGATTCTTAAGATGTTGGTCGAAGTTTTTCGCTATAAGACCATTGACTGAAACGACTATAGGAACAATAATCGTTATTTGAACATTCCACATGGCGGTCTCATGAGCAAGGTCCAAATATTTGATATTTTTATCCTTTTCGGCTTTCACCAGATTATCGTCATGTGGAACAGTAATATCAACAATCATTGCACGGCGTACTGATCGATCGACTATCACTATATCAGGTCAATTGGCTACAATATACCTGTCAGTGATAATCGTTCGATCCCAGTAGAGCAACGCGAAAGACATTTATATTTAGTTATTCTTATGGTATTAGATCTAAATTAAGTATGAATTATTAAAAAAGCAAGCGAATTTCAACCTTACTACCTACATAACAGAGAAAGAAACACCTTACCTTGAGCTACATCCAACAAGTGCGAGCAGTGAGCGAAGAGAGAAGAAAGAGACAGCACGACGGACAGACTTGGAACTACCAAGTCTACCCAAATTTTTATGCTAGCACCCAGAAGGTTCTGAAAGTTATTTTTTTTATTATTGCATCCCCCTTTAAGCCTGAATGCTATAACCATTTTGCTATTTTGTGACGGATTTTAATTAGTTAATTAGTTTTTACAACTTTTTGTGACGGATTTTAATAAGTTAATTAGTTTTTATAACTTTTTGTGACGGATTTTAATAAGTTAATTAGTTTTTACAACTTTTGTGACGGATTTAATTAATTAATTAGTTTTTATAACATTTTATGACACATTTTAATTAATCAATTAGCTTAGTGCCGGATTTTAATTAGTTTTTATAAGTTTTTGTGACGGATTTAATTAGTTAATTAGTTTTTATAACTTTTTGTGATGGGTTTGAATTATTTAATTAGTTTTTATAACGTTTTTTTGATGGATTTTAATCAGTACTTGTATAAATGAGGTTATGGGAAGTAAAACAATTTATTAAAATTGTAGATTATTATGAAACTGTTATGATATTAGGTATTATCGACTCTCATATCATAAAACCTCATTAGCATATATTTAATAATTAAAACAAATAGTGTATATAAAAGTGTCAAGAGTTCTCTATTCTCTATTAAATCATCTTCTATTCTGACAACACGATTACTAACTATAAAAATATGTGTGTTTTCTATATTTTTCAACCTTTTTCTTGCATTTAAGTAACTAATACAAAAGATCACGAGAGAAAAACATTGTTGCTAAATAGATATTAAAATTTTAGACATATTTTTAACCGACGAAAAAAAACAAAGGAGGTTCTCAATTCGAAAAATATATATATATTTTTTTTTATGTATGACCACGTATAACTTTTTACAGAGTTGTCCGATTTTGATAATTCTTTTTTTATTAGAAAGGGCACATTTCCAAGGTGGTCCCATTGTCATCATGATAGGATCTGATGATGATATCCTGGGGAATTTGAAGGAAATCTTCAAATTTTGGAGGCACGCTTACAGCGATTTCGGTTTGTGTTTCGGTATCGGTAGGTTTTTGGCTACTAGTGTTGTATAATGTACTATGACAGTATAGTACGAGTACGATAAATCACTAAAAAGTAAGAAATAAAATTTTTTAACAAAAAATAGAACCGACTCAAAACGCACTAAAAAGTAAAAAATAACTGTGCCATTTAGTTGCTTTAATTTACTTAAGCATATCTAGGAGTCGGTGCCAGCCAAGGTTTCTACTTTAAGGACTTTACCTAGAACCCACAAACTGCTCTACTACGTAAAATAAAGGTTCCTTAAACTTGCTGGCACCGACTTCATAGATATGCTTAAGTAAATTAAGGCAACTAAATGACACAGTTATTTTTTACTTTTTATAATATAATAATAATAATAATTTTTTATTTTCAGATAAAAATCCACATACATAAAATAAAAGTATAAAAGTAAAAATTCTTATGTAATAAAAATTACATGTCAACTTATAGTCTACGTTATTTTTTATTTGCGTCCCGGTGGACACGTCGCCAATGGTTATAGATCGGGCCAGACATGCTCACCGATAACCTTAAGGATTGAGTTGTTAGATTATTATTATTATTATTAGTATGGCGAGGCCCGCCGTAGCGGATGCACTTCGACCCCTATGGATCTTTTGTACTCGCCCCGCCCTCACCTCCCCTATATAAGTTCAAACACCCACTCTAAGAGTTTGATGGTTGCTCTTAGGTTGGAGGCACAGTAATCTTCTGGTAGTGGATAGGCTACCCCCAGGAGATCCATTCGCTTTCTAGCCAATCCGTCACATTCACACAAAATGTGTTCTATGGACTCTGTGTCTTCATTACAAGCCCTGCAGATAGGATCATCAGAAATACCCATTTTGCAGAGCATAGACCTGGTGCTATAATGGCCTGTGTACGCTGCTACAGCATACCTTAGCTGTTTCCTGCTCAGTTGACTTACCTTCGCTAGAAAACCTGCCTTTATATTACTCATGAACTTTTTTGAGTGCCTTAGACCTTCTACTTTGTCCCATTCTGCCTTTGTCATCTTCTCAGCATATGATGTCAGAGCCATGTTTATCACACACGGTGCAAGTGCGACACATGGCTCCGGGCCGATGAAAGGTGACTCCGAGCCCCTACGAGCTAGCTCATCCGCTAGCTCATTGCCTTGTATGCCTACATGTCCAGGTACCCATATTAGTCTGATTAAGTTTACCTGCCCAAGACTATTTAAGCCATGCATACATTCCAGTACCAATGCAGATGAAACTCTGCCAGTGCCGAGGGCCTTGAGCACTGCCTGACTATCACTGAGAATGAGTATTTCCCTCCCAGTGATCTTCTGGTTTTGCATCTCTTGAACACTAGCATTTATAGCATACAGTTCCGACTGGAAAACTGTAGTATATTGCCCTAAGCTATAGCTAGCCCTAAATCCTTCGGAGTAGACACCAGCTCCGGTACCTGATTGCATTTTGGAGCCATCAGTATACCAGATCAGGGTATCTTTCCCTGGGGGGCGTAGACCTTTCGACCATTCCTCCCTCGTGGGGACATAAATGTCATAGTTCTTCCTTGATACCATTACAGGTATGATTTTATCGCATCTCATACCTAGTATCCTATCTAAGTCGGTATTTGAGCTCAGTCGCATATGATTTGTTCTGGGCAGAAATACCTTCTTACAATCTACCACAGAGATTCTGTGCAAAGCTTTCCGTGCGCAGGTCTCAATGGCAATGTGCAGCTTATCTTGTCCAAGCAGTCTCACAAGTGCCTCAGTTGGAGTTGTCCTAAAGGCTCCTGTGATTGCCATACACGCCAGACGCTGCACTCGTAGAAGATCTGCTTTACATGTTGCCAGCTTCGTCCGTGGCCACCATACAATGGCCCCATACGTCAGTATTGGCATCACTATCAGCTCATAGATCCATTTCAAAACCTTGGGTTTTAGCCCCCAGGTCTTCCCATAGCTACTACGACACATTGCAAAAACTCTGTAGGATTTGGTTATCGTAGTAGCCACATGTGGAGCCCACGTAAGTTGCCTATCTAGTGTTACTCCTAGGTATTTAACTTCCGTTGCCCATCCCAGTTCACGTCCATACAGTGATGTAGTTCGTAAACCTGTAAGATTCGTTTTCCTTGTAAAATTGATTACCGCTACCTTACTCGGGTTTATTGACAAGTGATTTATATTACACCAGTTTTCCACCCGATCCAGTCCTTTTTGCAGAGTATCAGACACGGTGCTCGGAAATTTACCATTAACTAGCACCACTAGATCGTCTGCATACCCTACCGTGTAGAATGGTCCCTCATTGAGCTTTACAATCAATGAGTCTACGACTAAGCACCACAGGATAGGTGAAAGGACCCCACCTTGTGGACATCCTCGGGTAGTCATTGCAGACAATTGGTCTCCCAGTAAGTCCGACTGTATCCGCCGGCCCTTAAGCATGCACTCTATCCATCTACAGATAGTGAGTGGTACTCCGTGTTGCTCACAAGCCGTCCTCATAGAAACAAAGGTGGTGCGATCGAACGCACCCTCAATGTCTAGAAACGCTCCTAGACATACTTCCTTGGTTTCAAGCGCACTTTCAGCTCGGGTTACCACATGATGCAAGGCAGTTTCTGTGGATTTTCCTGGCTGATAAGCGCATTGCAGGGGATGCAAAGGGTTTAACCTCAACGGCCCCTGCCTGATATATTGGTCTAACAATTTCTCTAAGGTCTTTAGAAAGAATGATTGTAGACTTATAGGCCGATATGATTTTGCCTCCTCGTAATTTGCTTTTCCCGGTTTGGGTATGTAAATTACCTTGACCTTTCTCCAGATTCTGGGTATATATCCGAAGGCAATGCTTGCCCTGTAGAGCCTACACAGGTGTGGTAAAAGTTTCTGCACACCCGCCTGTAACAGGATAGGATAGACCTCATCTGGTCCCGGGGCTTTAAAAGGTTGAAAACTGTTAATAGCCCACGTTACAGTTTGATCGTTCACTATCTCCTTGGCTACATCCCAGTCAACTTTGGTAGTCCTAGACACTGTATCATGCCCAATAGGATCCTCCTCGTCTTCTGAGATGATCTTGCAATCCAGAAAGTGCACTTGATACATTACCTCTAGTGTATCCCTGCCACTTTCTGTTAGTTTGCCTTTGTCATTCCGAATTGTAGTCAACGGATTGACCTTAGTTTTCGATAACGCTTTCGAGAGCCTCATGGCCTCTGGGAGTGTCTCAACACTTTCACAGTGCCTCCTCCAAGCCTTGCGCTTAACCCGTCTTACTGCTAAACTGTATTCGGTTAGTGCCTTGGAATACTCAGTGAAATCTTTTCGAGCTTTACACTTGTTAAAGATTCGCCTCGTTTCCCTCCGTAGTCTGTCAAGCTCTGGGGACCAGCCTGGTACCTTCATCGCTCGACATTCCTTTTCAGGACAGTTGTCCTTCCACGATTGCGATGTCGCCCTCGTTACCTCGTCAGCTGCAAACTCTATATCTAATGCAGAGTTCAAGCTGCCTTCAAGAGGTCCAAGATTCACGTCTAGGTCTTTCTTATAGTTTTCCCAGTTTGTGAATCTTGGATTTCTCCTTCGTACTACCTCCCTTGGTTGGTCAGTTAGATACCTAAAGCATATGTAGTTGTGATCAGATAAGGAGATCTCATCAGACACATGCCAGTCTGTGACTCTCGAGACTGCCCCATTAGAGGCTAGAGTTATGTCAATTACCTCTGTCCTTCTCATGTTTCTGAACGTGGGTTTGTCTCCTTTGTTTAGTAATTGTAATGAAGTGCTCACCAAGAACTCCAGTAACTTTACTCCTCTTTGGTTTGTGTCTGAACTGCCCCAAACCACATGATGTGCATTCGCGTCGCATCCGATAATTAGGTCTTCACCTCGTCGGCTGCCATGTTCAACCAGATCCTTGATTACATCAGTTACCGGTTCGTTGTCCTCGTAGGGAAGATAGGCGGAGCTCAAGAGTACTGATCTCCTGCCACTCTCTCCCTCTACTTGGACCTTAACCGTTGTTAGGTCCCTGCAACAGAAATCGCATAAGGGCATGGCATTTACACCGTTTCTGACGTAAATGCATGTCCTCATATCATTAGTAGAACAGTTGAAGTAGAAACATCCCCCCGTTCCACCCACGCCAGCGATTTTGCCCTTGAGGATGTATGGTTTTTGAATAAGCGCAATATCGATGGCATTTCTAACAAGCATTCTTGTCAATGCTGCCATAGCAGCCTTACAGTGATGTAAATTTATTTGTAGTTGAGAGATAGTAGAGTTGTTAGATAGTCTCAATCTGTCCCAGAAAGAGGCTATGCGATTTCGTATAATCGCAAAGAAATAAGCGATTTTCGCCTCAGCGAACATGCTCGACGCAATGCAGTACCTTGGAAGTCTCATTAGGATGCGGTATGCGTCATTATATTGCACCCTAATAGTGGACATTGACGATCTTTTATATTTCGTCCATAGTTGGCATGTGTAAAAACATTGGCAATATGCACGAAATAACATGAGCTTGACGTCTTTACTACATTTTGAGAATCTGCGAGCGAGCATGTTGCACCGAACCGAGAGCGCTCTTCTCTCTTTTTCTATATCTAGATCGTCCTTAAGGTCATCAGTGAGGATATGACCCAGGTACTTAAAATGTTGCACTACCCGAACTGCAGAACCATTTAGATACTCCTTAGGCACCCTCTCCGGACCTCTGCCAGACCTAAAAATCATCATTTCTGTTTTGGAAACGTTATATTTCAATCCATGGTCGTTAGCATAACGACCACAAATAGAAAGAAGTTTTCTTAAGCCTCTAATAGAGGGGCTCAACAGCACCATATTGTCGGCGTAACTTAGGTTGTTAACACAGACATTACCAAGATGGCATCCAATCCTGGTGCTCTTGAGCTCCTCTATCAGACCACTCATGTACACATTAAAAAGATCCGGAGAGGTTAAGCCACCTTGACGAACACCACAGTCTAGTCTAAACCCACTAGACAGTGCGTCGCCCCACCTCACATGGTTAATTTGGCCTCCGTACCAGTGTCTCAACAGACTTACTACTTCGGTTGGCACTCGAGCCGCGTGCAATTTGTTCCATAGCAAACATGCGTAGACGGATGTGTTTCGTTGTGTATAGTATTGCACTATATGTTTTAAGCTAAAAATAGCAGAGTCTGTCGATACACCGGGTCGGAAGCCAAACTGTAAATTATCAATCCTAATAGCTTTCTGCAGCTCAGGGTGCAAGACCCTCTCTAGTAACTTTCCGATTACAGTACCTAGGGATATAGACCTGTAGTTGCTAGTCGCGGTTAAATCACCCGTTTTGTTCTTAACAATTGGTATAACTATCATTTTCATTAGATCGGTTGGCAGGAATATCTTAAACACAAATTAAGTAAAGAGCATAGCTTAGAGTACAGAGTATCTCCGGCACACACTATATGTTCTATACTCAAATTGTCATGGCCTGGTGACTTGCCTCGTTTAATATTTTTTACTGCAGTTTTTATGTCAGCGGGTGTAAGCTGAAAATAATTGTTTAAGCACTTTTCGAAAGAGGGCGTTCCATCTTTTGATGCATTTATTTTTAAGGGCTCTAATTTAAATTTCTTTGCAAAAAAGGTCAGCAATTTCCTTAGAATCTTGTACCTCTTCTACAGATAAAGGCAATCTCTGTTTTCCGTTAAAAATTTTAGTGGAATTCTAAAATTTAACGAAATTTTTCTCCTTTTTATGCGTAGCAAGAATATCTAATTTAATTTTTTGTTCATTACGCTGACACCAACTTAATTTATTCTTGAAAGCTTTTCGACTTTCGGTCTTTTTGTCAAACTCACTTCCTGAGGAGGGGTTGCCTGCTGACAACCAGCTATTATAGTAAAGCTTGGCATTTTTATGATATTCGTTCACATGATAGTTCCAACCAATAACTGGCTTACGTGTGCGATACCCACCGGGGTCGTTCACATGATAGTTCCAACCAATAACTGGCTTACGTGTGCGATACCCACCGGGGTCGTTCACATGATAGTTCCAACCAATAACTGGCTTACGTGTGCGATACCCACCGGGGTCGTTCACATGATAGTTCCAACCAATAACTGGCTTACGTGTGCGATACCCACCGGGGTCGTTCACATGATAGTTCCAACCAATAACTGGCTTACGTGTGCGATACCCACCGGGGTCGTTCACATGATAGTTCCAACCAATAACTGGCTTACGTGTGCGATACCCACCGGGGTCGTTCGCATGATAGTTCCAACCAATAACTGGCTTACGTGTGCGATACCCACCGGGGTCGTTCACATGATAGTTCCAACCAATAACTGGCTTACGTGTGCGATACCCACCGGGGTCGTTCACATGATAGTTCCAACCAATAACTGGCTTACGTGTGCGATACCCACCGGGGTCGTTCACATGATAGTTCCAACCAATAACTGGCTTACGTGTGCGATACCCACCGGGGTCGTTCACATGATAGTTCCAACCAATAACTGGCTTACGTGTGCGATACCCACCGGGGTCGTTCACATGATAGTTCCAACCAATAACTGGCTTACGTGTGCGATACCCACCGGGGTCGTTCACATGATAGTTCCAACCAATAACTGGCTTACGTGTGCGATACCCACCGGGGTCGTTCACATGATAGTTCCAACCAATAACTGGCTTACGTGTGCGATACCCACCGGGGTCGTTCACATGATAGTTCCAACCAATAACTGGGTTACGTGTGCGATACCCACCGGGGTCGTTCACATGATAGTTCCAACCAATAACTGGCTTACGTGTGCGATACCCACCGGGGTCGTTCACATGATAGTTCCAACCAATAACTGGCTTACGTGTGCGATACCCACCGGGGTCGTTCACATGATAGTTCCAACCAATAACTGGGTTACGTGTGCGATACCCACCGGAGCGCAAATTAGAAGTTATAATAGCACCCGTCTGGAGTTTAACTAAACTTATGTAAAACTTATTAATAAAATCACAGTGTTCAGCAATATTATCACATTGATCCTTATTCTTACATTTAAAACAGTAAAACTCATTTAAAACATCATTTTTAGTGCGTTTTGAGACGATTCTATTTTTTGTAAAAAATTTTGAGCATTATTATATAAGCTTAATTTGCGGTCACGTGTCAAAGAGACACTGTTTTTGTGTTTCTGTTTGTTTCCATAAAATAACCTATAATGTTTTTTTCTTTTGGTTTTATGATATGAGATAAATATTAACTTTTATACACTAATATGTAAATACTTATATTGTAATATAATAAGATAGATTTAAACTATGGTAGAGCTCGTTGGGATAAGCAGTGGGTTTGTTCCTATATGAGATGCATGTCTCATATTACACTTCTTTTGTTCATTATACGTTACCCCTTGAATGCAAACACACCTGATGTTAAGTGGCGATGCAATTTAAGATGAAAACGGGCTAACTTTGTAGGAGTAGGATGAAATCCACATTCCTTTGTTTTCTACACATTGTACTAGAGGGTGCATCCCAGTAGTACCCCCTAATTTTAGTTCTATAGAACTGTTGATACACCATATTAGTGGTTAGTGTCTGTGTAATTTTGTTCCATTAGTTCTATATAGAAATTAAAGAAATGTCGATATCAACATCTTGTTTGTACGTTACATATAAAATATATATAGTTTTTATAAGTATAATATGGAATCTCTTTTGATTGCAATAATAAATGTGCACTTAAATTTGAGAATATCTATAAACATACTATATCGAATACAGCTTTGCTTAAATTGCACAAAACGTCTTTAAAATGGTATTGAGGTTTTAATATAATTTTTTTCTAAACTGAATAGTTTGCGCGAAAGATACTTCCAGAGTGGTAAAATGTGTGTAACTGTAACTTCTAAAACAAGAGAATATTTTTTTAGACACAACTACTACTTGGTTTTAACAACTTAGCTTTTGTCGCAAGGGACATTTTTTTGTTAAACACAAAATGAATATCAATCAAAATAATATAAAGTTTATAACTTATATGCTATAAGTAAAGTCAAGAGCAAAAACTATACTACAGTACTATATAGAACTATTGGGATATAATTTGACAGCACGGAAAGTATCCCAACAGTTCTATAGAACTACGGTATGGGGTACTACTGGGATGCACCCGTACTGGAACGTAAAATCGCTTGGCTTGTAGGGTAGTAACTAGCCAGTATATAATAATTTATAAATAAATAAATAAATATTATATGTGGATTTATAACAAGGAGGTTCTGGGTTTGATTCCCGGTTGGACCGAGAAATATTTTGTTAAATTGGTCCGGCTGGTGAGAGGCTTCAGTTCGCTACACCATCCTACCGACAAAGACGCACCGCCTAGCGATCTAGCGTTCCGGCACGATGTTGTGTAGACGCCGAAAGGTGTGTGGATTTTTTTTTTCAATTTTTCTCAAAATAAGATGTTAATTGTTCTCATTTTTATATATTTTATTAGGTCAAATTCACGTGTAATTATTTAATTCATATTTTTTTTTATTGACTACAAGTTAGCCCTTGACTGTTATCACACCTGATGTCAAGTGATGATGCAATCTAAGATGGAAGCGAGCTAACTTGTTAGGAGTACGATGAAATCCACACTCCTATCGGTTTCTACACGACATCGTACCGGAACGCTAAGTCGCTTGGCGGTACGTCTTTGTCGGTAGGGTGGTAACTAGCCGCGGCGAAAGCCTCCCACCAGCCAGACCAAGACCAAAAAAAAGGAAAAAAGGTCCTCAAATTGCGAGCGTTTTAAGTTTTTACATATTGAAATTGCGATTTGTATTACGCACATAGATATAAAAAGAAAAAATTACGTCATAACACTGTGTACGTATATGTTTAGAAGTTTTTAGTCTTATAAAACTTTAATAATAGATTATTTATTACAGATAAACTAAAAAAAAAACAATTTTTAATTATTTGACGTCATATCGAGCGTAAACATTAAAAAAATTAATAGTTTTTTTTACTTTAAATAATTTTTTGATAGTGAATTTAGATTTTATTTGCATTCTACCAAGCTATATAACTTGTATATTGCATGAGTTGTGCATAGACTTGCTTTGTACATATATCGAGTGGTATTTATAAGTTTTTGCACATCTAACGGAAGATACGCCGCGTATTAACGGCCGTTAAACGTTAGAACAGACGAACATGAATAAAATATTTAGAACTTTTAGGTCTCTATTCCACCAGCGTTAACGCGACGTATACGCAACAAGTACAATCACGTACAGTTTTTAACAACCTGTATCACAAAGGACATAGGTAAAAAAATAGAACCGACTACTAAAAAGTAAAAAATAACTGTGTCATTGAGTTGCTTTAATTTATTGAAGCATATCTAGGAGTCGGTGCCAGCCAAGGTTTCTACTTAAAGGACGTTACCTAGAACCCACAAACTGCTTTACTACGTTAAATAAATGTTCCTTAAACTTGCTGGCACCGACTTCATAGATATGCTTAAGTAAATTAAAGCAACTAAATGACACAGTTATTTTTTACTTTTTAGTGCGTTTTGAGTCGGTTCTATTTTTTGTTATTTCTCTCATCGTACGCGGAAACGTAACGACGCTTCGCAGACGTTGAAGGAACGCTGACGCTCGCAAAACGCTGGTGGAATAGAGGCCTTACACTCAACCGATAATACGTTACCTACAATACCTAGTGCATAGATTAAAGACTACAAGATAGAGCCCATAGCGTGTCCACTCGTGAGACAGCAAATCAGCCTTATTGACATGACATGTCAACATTAAAAGTACGTCATAAAACGTTATGTTTTAAAATATCGAAAAATACGAAATATTACTTTATATAAGATAGTTTAGTAAACGCATAATATATGAAATTTGCTAAAAAATAACATATCTAAGCTTTAAATCATCAATCAATGAAGTTTATGCCTACTTACGTATGAAACGTAATTCCTTCGATTTTCTGTTCGCTGCGACTGTTGCAGCCGAAAATATTACAACCCACCATAGCACGATAACGTTTAAATTAATATAGTAACCGCAAAGTTATATTATTTATCAGCAAATTTAATAAAAAGCTACTAATTACTCAGATATGTCCTTTGCTTGTCACCAACTTCATTCTTGACAAACAATAAAAACGAACACGCTGAAAGGGACAAAAAAATAATCTTGTGTCACTTTCTAATAAAGGCCGAATGAAATAAGTCTGTCACGCTCTTGAACCTACAGCCGCGTTATGACTCCATCTAGTAGTCTTTAATCTATGATTTTGTCAGTAAATAAAAATTGTGAATTTTTGAATGGTGAAACAAGGGCCTTATGCACATTCTGCCAATTAGGCGAACAAATTATCATTATTAATTTATAAAAATCCAAATAACATGAAGAACTATTTATTTGAATATTTACACTTTTATTACACCATATAGTATAGTATTGCATGTTGGACATATTTTCTATGCTATATATTATGCATGCAGCTTGATATATTGCTGTGTTCCTTATATTCATTAACATATAAGATCATGCATGCTTTGTATATAATTCAATTATATATACATTTTTTTGGTAATTTTTTGCTTATTTTTTGACATTAAACCCTATTTAATCTGGCATTAAAATACAATAATGTAGACCATAGACAGTTTTAAGCTATTGCATAGCTTCTATCGCAGGCCTTGAGCGTGGAGACCTAACCTCCCCCCCCCCACTCCGACCGGCACAGCGGTGATACTTTTTAGTTTTTACATATTGTCTTATTCGCGTCTTTGTTCGCCAACGTCCATACCATGTTGAATACACTGGTTCTCGTCCGATCACCGAAGTTAAGCAACATCGAGCGCGGTCAGTACTTGGATGGGTGACCGCCTGGGAACAATTATATTAATATTTATATATTTAAATTTAAAAAATAAATAAAAAATTGCATAAGTTTTTTTTATCAACTTATGCAATTATAATTATATATTTATAAATTTAAATTTAAAAAAAAAATAAAAACTTGCATAAGTTTTTTATCAACTTATGCAATTATAATTATATATTTATAAATTTAAATTTAAAAAAATAAATAAAAAATTGCATAACTTTTTTATCAACTTATGCAATTATAATTATATATTTATAAATTTAAATTTAAAAAAAACAGAGTAATAATAAAAAATAAGTGAAACTAAAAAAAATAAAATAAAAATTTAAATAATTTAAACCAGGCGGTCACCCATCCAAGTACTGACCGCGCCCGATGTTGCTTAACTTCTATGCAATAGCTTTACCGTGGCAATCTCCAAGTGCCACACGTCTTTTTTTTAAATATATCTTTGTAGAAAGATTACATTATGGTTCAACTAATGCCCAAAGAAAAAAATAGACTAGACTAATAGATGGAGAATGGAGTGATTTTTATCATTTCATTTTATTCATTTTTACTTAAATGGGTGTAAATAATGCCATGGTATTTAAGCATGCGATGCATGCATTCAACAGAATAGTTAACGAGGACATATCAGAACTACTGTAACATTAGTGTGGCATTTATAATTTTAAAAAAAATTAAGACCAAAGACAATTTTTTATTTTCAAGTAAAATCAACACGTTTTTCACGTTTCTACAAAAAACAAATCACGGACCATAGACTAATTTTTTTTTAAATTCAAACAGGTAGAAATAACGCCCTGGCATTCCAGCATGCATAACATGGGAATGGCGTTCAACAGGACTGTGTGGGAGAACATTCTAGAACTCCAGGATCAGTTCTGTGCATATGACGATTATAATTGGGACTATTCATTATTGCATCTCTCTCAGAATAGACCGGGGAGGGAGAAGTTCAAAGTCATACTGTGTAAAGGGCCACGCGTCTTCCATATAGGAGAATGGTAAGTTTGCAGTGATTATAATCTGGACTATTCGTTGATTTGAAGGAAAAGTTCTCAAGGCCATACTGGTTATGCTGTGTAAAGGGACACGAGTCTTCCATATAGGAGAATGGTAAGTTTGAAGTGATTATAACTGGGACTATTTATTATTGCATCTCTCTCAGAATAGACCGGCGAGGGAGAAGTTCAAAGTCATACTGTGTAAAGGGCCACGCGTCTTCCATATAGGAGAATGGTAAGTTTGAAGTGATTATAACTGGGACTATTTATTATTGCATCTCTCTCAGAATAGACCGGAGAGGGAGAAGTTCAACGTTATACGGTGTAAAGGGCCACGCGTCTTCCATACAGGAGAATGGTAAGTTTGAAGTGATTATAACTGGGACTATTCATTATTGCATCTCTCTCAGAATAGACCGGGGAGGGAGAAGTTCAAGGTTATACTGTGTAAAGGGCCACGCGTCTTCCATATAGGAGAATGGTAAGTTTGAAGTGATTATAACTGGGACTATTCATTATTGCATCTCTCTCAGAATAGACCGGGGAGGGAGAAGTTCAAGGTTATACTGTGTAAAGGGCCACGCGCCTTCCATATAGGAGAATGGTAAGTTTGAAGTGATTATAACTGGGACTATTCATTATTGCATCTCTCTCAGAATAGACCGGGGAGGGAGAAGTTCAAGGTTATACTGTGTAAAGGGCCACGCGTCTTCCATATAGGAGAATGGTAAGTTTAAAATTATTATAATTTGGACTATTCGTTGCCGCATCTCTCATGGAATAGTCTGCAGAGAGAAAAGTTCAAAGATATACAGAATGAACCACGATTGCCGAAGTTAGGTTTAGTATTGTTAGAGCCGCGGATTTATTGCTATTCTTAGTTATCTGCAATGGATTGATTTTTAATTTACAATTGTTTGATTATAATTTTAAAAAACTTTCACTAACAATTAACATACATAGCATGTTACGCAATAACGTGTGTTATATTGTAACATGATCCATTATAACATGTAACATGTTACAATATAACATGACACAACATAAAGTGTTACATTTTAACGTCGCAAATTTTTTTTAAATATTGTTACGTATTATCCTAATATACTTATTTATTTATATTCCAGCGGTTTTCACCACAAGAAGTCAAACTGCAACGCTTCTACAGTCATAAGCAAAGTTCAGAAGCTTCTACAAGATGCGAAGGCATACTTCTTTCCTTCTAGAGTGACTGCCACCATTAGTGCAGGCGGGGCTAAACACAACAAGAAGCTGACTAAAGGGAACGGAGGTTGGGGTGATTTGAGGTTAGTTACAAACATACAAGTTTTATTAATCGATTTCTTACTAATATAGAGACGAAAGTTTATATGTATGTATGTATGTATGTATTGTACCCACACCCCTATCGGTTTCTACACGACATCGTACCGGAACGCTTAATCGCTTGGCGATACGTCTTGGTCGGTAGGGTGGTAACTGGCCACGGCGAAAGCCTTCCACCAGCCACACCAAGACAAATTAAGAAAAATCTCAATTTGCCCCGCCGGGAATCGAACCCAGGACCACCGTCTTATAAATCCACCGCGCATACCACTGCGCCAGGGAGGCCGGCCGACTGCGTCCGAAGGAGGGTAATGTTTTTCGAGTGTATATATGTGGTTTCTAGACTATAAGGCTTTGGAATTCGAGGTATCCTGAGTTAGGAATATGGAGTCATTCCCAGATTTTCATTCTTAGTATTTAATTAGAGATGTATCTTTAAAGGATAACTTAAAATAAATAAATAAATAAATAATATAGGACAATTACACACATCGCTATATAGCCCCAAAGTAAGCGTACTCGTAAGTAGCTTGTGTTATGGGTGCTATGATAACTGATGAATAGAGAAAGAGTGCAACATTCTATTTAAATTTAATTATGTAACTGCTTTTGATATTATAAAAACATTTAAACTACTTAAATCAAAGAGGACTGGCGATCTGTGGGGGATGTCAGTAAAAGTAATATCTAATATTATAAATATCATTGCTCCACACTTAGCTGTTATTTTTAATGAATGTGTGGACTCAGGTACTTTTCCAAACCTAATGAAACATGGAAAACTTATTCCACTTTTTAAATCAGGCGACCAAGCAGATCTCAATAATTACAGACCGGTTTCAATATTGCCAACACTAAGTAAGGTCTTTGAAAAAATAGTTTTAAATCAACTGCTTAGTCATTTTAACTTAAATAACTTACTTCATCCTGACCAATATGGTTTCACTAAAGGTCGCAATACTACTGATGCAGGTGCTAAACTATTAAAACACATCTTTGATGCCTGGGAAAGGTCTAAGAATGCTATTGGCGTATTCTGTGACTTGTCCAAGGCTTTCGATTGTGTTGACCATAAAACTCTTTTGCTTAAGTTAAGCCACTATGGCATTAAAAATGTTGCACTTAATCTCATTGCCTCTTATCTTAGTGATAGAACTCAAACGGTATGCATTAATGATATAAAGTCACGTGGCTCATCTCCTAAAATGGGCGTTCCACAGGGTTCAATTTTGGGTCCTTTTCTATTTTTAGTGTATATCAATGATTTACCATACCATGTTAGCGACATTTGTGAAATTGTACTGTTTGCTGATGACACATCTTTAATTTTTAAAACTGATAGAAATAAAAGTGACTTTGACGATGTAAACCGTGCTGTATCGCATGTGTCGCATTGGTTTACTGCTAATAATTTACTATTAAATGCAAAGAAAACTAAATGTGTTGAGTTTTCTTTACCGAATGTAAAAAAAATAAATAAGTCTTTAATGATAAATGGTGAAACGCTAAGAATGGAGAGTTCTACAGTCTTTCTAGGAGTGACCTTGGACTGTAAACTTCAGTGGAGCGCTCATATAGAGTCACTGACAGCTAAACTTAGCTCAGCAGCATTTGCAGTGAGAAAAATAAGACAGTTTACCGATGTAGAAACAGCTAGACTGGTTTATTTTGCTTACTTCCACAGTGTGATGTCTTATGGCATCTTGTTGTGGGGAAAGGCTGCTGACATAAATTCTGTGTTTATACTTCAGAAACGAGCAATTCGGTCGATTTATAAACTTAAACCACGCGAGTCCCTTCGAGTCAAATTTAAAGAAATAGGAATTCTTACAGTAGCCTGTCAATACATATTCAATAACCTAGTTTATGTTAAACAAAATATAAATATGTATAAACAGAAAAAGGATTTAAACGACCGTCTTCCTAGAAACGGACATAAGTTAGTCATATCAGCTTATCGCCTCCGAAAAGTACAAAAATCTTTCGTAGGATTGGGTGTACTCTTCTACAACAAGATGCCCAATTCAGTTTTAGATCTGCCATTGCATAAGTTTAAACAATGTATTAAAACTCACTTACTGAGTCAGGGTTATTATACTATCGATGAATTTTTAAATGACAAAGATGTTCAAATCCAATTGGATAGGCTTTCAACTTCACACAGGAAATAAAATAAATAACTTTATGTAACAACACACTTAATATTGTAAAATTGATAATATTATAAAAAGAGCAACTGTTGAGTTTCTTGCCGGCTCTTCTCAACAGGGCCTGCCTTCCGAGCCGGTGGTAGAGTCACTACAAATAGTCCAATTTGACATTTCAAAAGTGCTTGTAATAAGCCTACTTGAAATAAATGATTTTGAATTTTGAATTTTGAATATTTTTATATATAAATACTTATAATATATAGATAAACACCCAGACACTGGAAAATATCCATGCTCATCACACAAATATTTTCCAGATGTGGGAATCGAACCCACGGCCTAGGACGCAGAAGCAGGGTCACTACCCATTGCGCCACTCGGCCGTCAAAAAATTAGCGTTCTGGTACGATATCGTCTAGAAACTGAAAAAGGTGTGGATTTCGTTCTGCTCCTAACAAGTTAGCCCGCTTCCATCTTAGATTGCATCATCACTTAACATCAGGTGTGATAGCAGTCAAGGGCCAACTTGTAGTTGATAAAAAAAAAACATATTTCCTAATATCACCATTATATTGTTTGCAGGGATCAAGAGCTATGCACAAATATGACCCAAATGGGCCGCCAGTTGAGGAAGTATATATACTTGGCGTAACGTAACAATGTAACAAGAGACATTCGTGTAACATGTTACCCAAGGAAATACTATGTGCAGCGATTTATTGATAAGAAATCCGTGAGATGATAGCGGTGATTTGTAACAACGACGTTTGATTATTTGTGTGTTAAAATGTAACATGTTACTATATAACACATGTTACGTTACAATGTAAAACATGTTGCAAGCAAGCAATGTAACAAATGTATGTTCAAAAAGAGACGTTAGTTATAAAAGAACAGAAGATTATATTGCATAGGGCATTGAACGGTATTGTGATATGGAACAGAGGTTTTGTTAGTGCTGTTAGAGGAGATTTGTAACAACGATTTACCTTTGTATGTGTTACAATTTAACACATGTTATAATGTAACATGTTACAATATCGCACGCTTAGGAATATAGTGACCTACGAGTAATTCAAAATTTTGTGTTTTTTACCTTAATTAATAAAACGATCTGAATTCTACATTTAGATGGCATGAAAATCTCGACTGGCAGGTAGATTCATTCTTATGGGTTAACGCAAGTGTAGAGTTTAGGTCGTTTTATTAATAAATGTCAAAAACACAATTTATTTTAGGTTAGGTTTAAATACATTATTTGTCAAAATATTCTTTTGAGAAATAATGTATTTAAACCTAACCTAAAATAAATTGTGTTTTTGACAAAACTCACTTAATGAAAAATTAACAAATAAACAATAAGAATATATGTACATCTCAGGTCTGGGTTCGATTCCCGGCTGGGCAGATTGAGATTTTTCTTAATTTGTCTTGGTCTGGCTGGTGGGAGGCTTTCGCCGTGGCTAGTTACCACCCTACCGACAAAGACGTAACGCCAAGCGATTTAGCGTTCCGGTACGATGTCGTGTAGAAACCGAAAAGGGTGTGGATTTTCATCCTACTCCTAACAAGTTAGCCTGCTTCCATCTTAGATTGTACAATCACTTAACATCAGGTGTGATAGCAATCAAGGGCCAACTTGTAGTCGATAAAAAAAAATTAACAATTTTAAAAGTAGGTATTAACATTTCATTGGCGTGTTCACCAAGTATTGTTTACTAATTTTATTTTATATTTACAAATGCGTTTTGAGTTTTCTCTTAAATGCTACACACTATTTTTCTCAGAAATTTTGACCTTTATTCATAGGTCACTATTTTTTTAAGCGTGCGATAAGCAATGTTGTTCTGTAACAAACATTTAGTATTAATAATAATACGACATACATAAATTCTGTGAGGTGATTGTTATTAAGACTGGCATTTAACTGGCGAGGCGTGGTTTATTACTGCTATTAGTGTGTATTTGTAACGATGACGACACGTGTTACGATGTAACATTTTGCACATGTTACAGTGTGACACGTCTCAATGTAACGTGTTACATGGTAAAACATATTATACAACGACGTTTGATTACACGTGTTGCGATGTAACTGTAACATATTTCGATGTAACATGTTACTAAGTAAAACATTATTGTAAGTTACTCAGTAAATATATACTGTTACTTAAGACGTTTCATTACTCGTGATACGATGTAACATTTCTCAAATGTGACAGCGTAAAACATGTTATATTGTAACACATTTTTAGGGCGTTATAAAAAGATACTCAGTAAGTATACGGTGAGTTACTCAGTAAATATAACTCCGTTACTAAAGACGTTTGATTCCACGTGTTACGATGTAACATTTTGCACATGTTACAGTGTAACATGTCTCAATGTAACATGTCACAAAGTAAAACATGTTCTACAACGACGTTTGATTACACGTGTTACGATGTAACTGTAACATGTTACAGTGTGACATGTCTCAATGTAACATGTTAGATAGTTATGTTATATTGTAGCAAAGTTACTCAGTAATATAACTCGGCACAAGTTTGTAAGTAACGCGGCTTTGTAACGAACTGTTTCCTATACCAAATGAATACCTAAAATATTTGTTGAATCGATATTATATTATTATTATAATGTAATATTTTTGACAGCTTTGAAACTTGCTTGTCATAGATTAGTTACTGTTTCTGGGTGAGCGAGCTGCGCTCGGTGCTTTTTTTTTAATTTTCAATAATATTTTTAAGCTATTGTATAGCTTTTATCGCGGGCCTTGAGCGTGGAGACCGAATACAGAAATTCCGTAACGAAAAAACCTAACACCCCCTGAGTATCAAAGACATAATATCAAAAGCACAATTTCGGCAACGACGTCATCGGGGAACGTGGCTTAGCGGTAAGGCGCTCTAAGTGCCCGGATTGCCAGAGAGACACGGGTTCGAATCCCGTCGGTTCCGAAATTTTTTTTTTCAAGTGTGATATTTCAAAAAGTCATTTTTTTTTAAATTAACGACGTTTTGCAATATCACGCTTATAAAAAAATTGCGGAACCTGTGTCTCTCTGGCAATCCGGGCACTTAGAGCGCCTTACCGCTCGGCCACGGTCCCGATGACGTCGGTAGGTAAACATAAGTTGATAAAAAATGCTGTGCAATAGTAGTAGTTTTTTTTTAGTAGCAACAGTCTCCGAGTGTCACACGGCTTTTTTTTAGTAGCAACAGTTGTAGATTTTTTAATATACTCGAGAAATCTATTTATAAATTAAAAAGTATGTGCCCATACATTATTTTTTTTTTTTTTTTTTTTTATTTATTTTGTACCAAAAAACTTAACGCTAGGAATTACAAGAAAGAAACATAAAATTAAATTGTACAAGGAATCACTTATCTCTTTAAGAGATCTCTACCAGTGACCCTTAGCAGTGGGAGAAGATTACAGAAAGACGAATAGGTACAAGAAATAAGAGAAGGAAACCTTATTACTAACGCAAAAAAAAAAAAAACGCTATACTACTAATAAAATAATTAATACATATATACTAATATTGGTAAAATAAATACAACTATTAAATTTATATACAAATACTATATATATAAATAAAATACTATATATAAATAATATAAAAAAAATATTTAAGATTGTAAAGATAGGTAATATTTATGAAGACGATTTTTAAAACTGATGACAGAAGGGTTATTCTCAAAAATGTTGTCTGGGAGCGAGTTCCATAGGCGCACTGCCATCACCGAAAACGATTTAGCATAAAAGATAGTATTATATGGAGGCACAGATAGGGAATTTAAATGGACACACGAACGCACTGGTCTCAGGCGACGCGGAGCTTCCTGAAAGCGCTCGCGGAGGTAAAAAGGAGAATGGGTATTTAAAATTTTAAAAAGTGTCGTGAGTATATGAATATTCCGGCGATAACGAATTGGGAGCCACTTCAGTTCATTACGGAAATGTGATATGTGGTCAAATTTGCGCAGTCCATAAATAAAACGGATGCACAAATTCTGAAGGCGATCCAATTTGTCGAGTAGCTCCTCTGTTGCATCTAAATAACAGACGTCGGCATAGTCGAGGATAGGAAGCAAAAGGGATTGTGCTAGTAAGGACTTTGTACGCAAGGGAAGAAGGTTCTGGAAACGCTTTAGTGCATGAAGAGAGTGGTGTAACCGCCTGCTGACTTCATTTATGTGGCTAGACCATGATAAATGACAGTCTATCGTTAATCCAAGATTCTTAGTCTTGGTAGTTAGAGGAATCGGAGTGTGGTCGTAGACAATTATTGGTAAGTTTTTAAGATCGATTCGACTCTGTAGTTGCCTACTGCCAATTATCATGGCCTGCGATTTTTTAGGATTAACGAGAAGACCATGAGTTTCAGCCCAGCTCTTTATATTATCTAAATCTATATTAATTAGATCCACTGCAGTTACAAGGTCTGAGATTGAAACGTGCCTATACAGCTGCAAGTCGTCCGCATAAAGATGATAGCTAGAAGTAATTACCTCCGTGATTTTGTTAATAAAAATTGAGAACAAGAGTGGAGACAGCACACCACCTTGGGGAACTCCAGCAGAGATATCAGTCCATTCTGAAAAAGCCTCATCGAAAGTGATTCTCTGCCGACGACCAACAAGGTAGGACTGGAACCATTCAACAACTGCGTGTGATAGTTTTAGTGAGGGGAGTATGCCGAGTAGGATATCCAGGTCGACCGAGTTAAATGCACTGCTAAAATCAAGAAGTATAAGAATAGTAAGTTTTTTGTTATCCATAGCTAGGCGAATATCCTCAGTGACCTTGAGTAGCGCTGTAGTGGTGCTGTGCATTGAACGGAAACCGGATTGGTACGGACTTAAAAGATTGTGATGAAAAAGGAAAGAGGAAAGTTGCTTAAAAATGGCATTTTCTAAAATTTTTGAAATAACTGGCAGTATAGAGATAGGGCGGTAGTCTGAAAAAGAAGAAGGGTTAGATGTTTTAGGCAAAGGTATAACGTGAGCTAACTTCCACACTGTTGGAAAAGATTTAGATAAAAGGGAAAAATTAAGTACATGAGCGACAATTGGCGATATAGTCTCACACATGAGATTAAGCATATCACGGCTTATACCATCCCACCCAACAGCTTTAGTTGAAATATCACGAATTCCCTTTTTTACTTCGTCAATGGTTATTTCCTGGAAATCGAAACGATCCCCATCTAGATTAGCGGCACAAGCCAACTTTTGGAGAGCAAGGATCTTCGTCGCCTGGGGGATTTTAATCGGAGGAGAAGAGAAATGACGGTTAAGGGAGTTTAAGTCCACGCAAAGTTTCGAAGCTGTAGATGATTTTCCAATTCCTAGAGAATTGAAGAATCTCCAGGATTGGGAGGAAGAAAAATCCTTGACACAGGAGAAAATATGTCGACGTTTCGCATCCCTACACATTCTATTGCAAAGATTCCGCAATCTTTTATAAGCAGCAATGTTGTCATCGCTAGGGTACTTTTTACATAAAATTTTCGCCTTGTTCCTTTTGGCCATTACTTTTTTAATAACCGGAGTAAGCCAGGGGGCAGGTAAATGTTTGACTTTTATACGTCTAATAGGAGCATGTAAATCAAATAGTCTTATAAGGGTAGAGTTTAAGATTTCAACTTTGTCGTCAATAGTCGATGCACAGTACAAAGGAGACCAGTTAAGCTTTGATACATCGTCATCGAAAGAGTCAAAATCTATCCTCTTATAACTCCGGCGCAGGATAAACTTACTTTTCCGTCTAGGAATAGATAAGTCATAACTTAAGAAAAGGAGGTCGTGGTAAGAAAAAGGAGCAGTTAATTGACCATGGACAAGGACTCTTTCAGGTTTGGAGATTATAATTAAGTCCAAAAGAGATGACTTGCAGTGCGGGGGAAAATGGGTAGCAGAAAGTGGAGGAATACTCAAGCTGATTGAAGAGATAAGTGAAGTTAATTGACGAGACCGGTGATCATCTTTTAATAGACACGTGTTTAGATCTCCCATAATAATTGTATGTTCATAAGAGGGACACAAATTATTAAGAAGAGTGTCAAAATCATTAAAGTAGTTAATGTTTACAGAAGGACTATAAACAACACCAAGAAGAAGCTTGGTGTGGTAAGAGGAAATTTCTATAAATAAATACTCAAAGTTGTCCGAGTAAGTATTGGGAGATTGAGAAATTACACTAAAACTAATGTTGTCTTTAAGATAAACGCAAACACCACCTCCTCGTTTGCATGTTCTATCGTTGCGAATCAGAGTAAACCCTGGTAGCGAGTACATAGTAGAGGAGAGGGATGGTTTCAGCCAGGATTCAGATATAAGGATTCCATCAACCTGGACGTCAGTAAAAGAGGCAAGAAGATCAGAAAAATGTGCCGGAATACTCTGTGCGTTAATGTGTGCAAAATTGAGACAGTGAGAGTTATTAACTAAAAGAGATTTAAGTTTGGTGTCAAAAGCACCGCCCGAACTCAAACTGTTGAGCGACACACTACTGGCTGCACTAAAAAACTCATCGTCATCTGACGAACACGAGAAATAATCATCATTGATAATGTCAGTACAATCTGTCATTGTTTATTAATAAATAAATAAAATAAAATATAAAATAAGAAATATAAATATATACAAACAAATACGCAAAATAACTAACCAGACTCCTACACTCACTGGTAAGAGTCACGATTACAATAATGTTATATTAAGACAATAATTAACACTATATTATATTTATAACTACTACAATATAAAATTATGTAGTTTAATGGTATTTATAGCAATCTACCTACCAACTGGTTCTAGAAGAAATTATATAGTTATTTCACAAACTAAAAATACTAATCTGCACTAATTACGAAATAGGTATATAAAAAAAAAAAATTATCATTATGAATATGCTAATTATTATTTATCATACTAACTTACAAACAAATTGTTGAAACTCAAAAAAGAAATGCAGTTACATATAAAAATAAAATGAGAAATAAAATAAATCATAAACTAGCGCTGTCATTATGATTTCTCTGAGGTTAGCAGAAATAATGCGATATAGACATCATAGATAATGCTTAAAAATTAATAGTCGGCACGAGTATAAGTAATCTGTGGGTACTGGACAATGACAAACAAGACTGTTGTTTACTATTGAGTTTGACAATCTATTGCTTTTTTCTTGGGTGAAAGAATAAAGAAAAAAAAAAAAAAATGCACAATTTGATAAAGTACCTCAAAGTATTTGTTTTTACCCAAAAGAGAAAAAAAATAAATAAATAAATAAATGAAATAAAATAAAATTATTAAGTGATAGAAGAGTAACAAAAATATGACTACAACTGCACTCGGTTTCAAGTTTCAAATAAACACTAACCACCAAGTGGATAACAATATAATATAAACATATAGAAGTGATTTGATCTTATACTAAACTTACAGCCCAACAGAGCGATGCGGGCATTACCTTCTGGCTGATCTCTTCGCTTTATCACCCTGAGATCTTACAGCTTTTGGCAAGGACACAGTAACATTTGAAGGTCCTCCACTAGGCTGTGTTGCAGTTGTAGGAGCTGAAGTACTGGGCAAAGAGATGTCATCCGGCTTAGAACCAATAGCTTTAACCTCGGCCACTGTGAAAACTTTGTGACGTTTGCCATCTGGACCAAGCACAGTAATCGTCCCGTCCGTTGTCCAGCATTGTGAAATGCCAAACTTCTGCCTGGCTGCTTGAAAAGCATCATGCCGCTCTTTTGTTAGAAACTCAGAGAGAGTGATACCAGTGCCTTTGAGCCCTGTCTTCATAAACCAGATCTGATTTCGTAATAATAAATCATGAAATTTAACCAGTATTGGCCGCGGTTTGCCGTCCCGTTGCTGACCCAAGCGCTTGCAGTAACTGATTTTCGGTTCTGTAAGTTCAGGAAGGTCTAGATGATTCTGTACAGCCTTTATCACTGTGGATTGCAGATTTTCTTTCTGCATCTCACGAACACCATGGAGCAGCAACATCTTTCTCCGGCTCCTCATCTCCATGACATCACACTGCCGAGAGAGCACTTGCACTTGCAGCTGCAGGCTTTCAAGAGAAGCCATAACAAACACTCTGAACGCACCAAACTGAGCATTTATATTTGAAGTTGGACTTGATGCTGGAGTGGATGTCTGGATAGCCCGTTGGAACTCAGCCATTCTTTCATTAAAATGTTTAGTTAAAGCCGAAATTGACTGTTCTATGGAGTTTAAGTCTGTCATATTGTTTGGTTAAGGTTAAGTGAACTGTGAATAGTTAATAGATATTGTGAAAACAAAAAGGAAATTATGTTGAATCACTGGTTGGTATGTAGAATAACAGTTATTAACACATTTTATAATATATAACACATTAAAAACATTTAAAACTGCAATTTGAATATAGAGACAATTAAAAACGCGTGTGACTTTTTATGCACCTACCCGCCTATATGTATGTTCGAATCTAAAGAAATAGTTAGCAAAAAGATTTGCCATATGGTGTTTTTGAAAAACGTGTTTTTTTTTCCGAAAATAAGTCTCGTTTTTAGAAAAAATGCTTTATAGATAGATTTTGTAGATTAAAAATTTATCGAATATAAATAAGTATAATTTTAATTTTATAATATTATTTTAATTTTGCTGTCAAAACTTAGACGTACTTTTGACTAAGAAAATCTGTCAAAATCATCAATCATCGGAAATTACTTGACAGTGAACTACTTGAAATCGCGATCCAGGTATCGAAAGAATAAACGTACACAAATCACGGATATTTCAAAGTGGTCGAGTATCACCTCTTTCCTTATCCCTCGTAAGCAAAAATATTGCCATTAGTGTCGTCTTTTTGTTCAAAAGGTTTCCTTTCGTTTAGATGTCTACTATAGAAAATAAGTACTTACTTTTAATTTTTTTTTTAATTTTCAAAGCTGTCATAAATATAATTTGTACTCTACTATAATAAATAAATAATATAATATAATACATTTTAAAATTACTATTATTACTCTCATACCAAAAGGTGCTTGTTTCATATAGATGCAAATTTATTTATTTTTAAAAGAAAAATAGTTATTTTTTTTGCTTAAAGACACTTGTGGCGCCATCTCTTAGACTTTTCTTGTACTTTTAATGTATTAATAAATTAAATTACGAAAATAAAACTAGTCTAAGTTACTTCTTATAACTTAAATTCTGACGACCTTCGTGGCGCAGTGGTATGCGCGGTGGATTTATAAGACGGAGGTCCTGGGTTCGATTCCCGGCGGGGCAGATTGAGATTTTTTTTGATTTGTCTCGGTCTGGCTGGTGGGAGGCTTTCGCCGACGCCAGTTACCACAAAGACGTACCGCCAAGTTGTTTAGCGTTCCGGTACGATATTGTGTAGACATCGAATCGGGTGTGGATTTTCGTCCCACTCCTAACAAGTTAGTTCGCTTCCATCTTAGATTGCATCATCACTTAACATCAGGTGTGATAGCAGTCAAGGGCCAACTTGTAGAAAATAAAAAAAAGTAAAAATCTCCTTTACAGTTTAAAGTCCAATATCAATTAAAGTAAAAAAATGTTCAAAATAATACCTACTTTTTTTTAAAAAAAGTAATTGAAATAACTACTTTTTGACATTGTGGTACTTTTTGTATGGGTCCTTTTATTTTAAGTCTGGCTTAGTTCGATATGTCAAGTTAGTTAGTAGTGACTCTACCACCGGTTACGAACATCTAAGATGGCGTTACAAGTGTTTCGAATGATTATTTTATTTTTTTAACTGTCGCGTTTTTTAAGGATTTGAGAAAAGACATTAAATATTTTATAATTAAACTGTTTTTTTTTTAAATAATACAAATGGGTTTGAAGATTTGTTTTGGAATGATTATTGACCATTCTTTGTAAAACAGGTGAAGACCTTCCAGACTGTTCTTCGGACATGTTTCTTTTTTAACAAAAATCCAATCTGATTTTAAAAACGAATTTATTATAAAAGTGATGACAATATAAATAAACTAATCAAACTTTGTGTGACTCGGGCGCAATCCGTATTAAAATTAATGATTGAGATGTTGACGGTACGAGCGCCTGTGCCGAAGTGCGCTTGGCCGCACCGCGTGCCTTTTATAACACCGGCGACCGATCCATCCCCACCTCGCCTGACTCATTGAGTGCGCCGACAGGTCGCCATATTGAAATTTTTCGTAAATCATGTCACAACATGAGACTTATTTAAAACGATAGAGAATATCGAAATAAGAAGAAAGAGAACGCCCGCGCAGCTCAAGTTCCCGTGGGAATTTTGGGATAAATGGGCCTATTCTGATATGTAAGCTATATTATTGAGAAGTTTCATCAAAATTCATTGAGTAGTTATTGCTTGAAAAAGTCACAAACATCCATACATAGTGAATAAAATAATAGGGTAATCCTTTGTATTTAGTGTAATTATAACTAAACCACAAATAGATAACTGAAAGAATAATTAACAGCAACTTAATTAACTGTGAATTACTACTGGCAAATTATGGTATTACAATGATGCGTAACGTCTTGTGTTAATTAATGCAACCCCAAGACACCGCGACTCAAGCTGAGAGTAATAATTATTTGTTTGCACAAATTAATTAACAGAGTTGTCTGGGTTAAGCGATAAGCAAAGTACAACGTCTGCACCGCGCCACGCCAGAGCCAAGACTGCCCACCAGTTGCAGAGCCGCTCCTTTTATACAAGTTAGAATAACTCAAGTAGAGGGGTGAGTGGGGGTATGGAACGATGCGTCGCCGCAAGAGGGCGTAGCTGGTGCACGTGCAGTTCACAGACTTCTTTCTAGTCGCGTACGATGACGCAGGCGCCGTCATATACATACTTTCGCTTTTAATTAAATTAAAGGATTCATGTCAAAAATCTTTGATTCTGATAATTTAAACACAAAATTATATCGATAATGGACTTTTGACGGCCTCCGTGACGCAGTGGTATATTTATAAGACGGAGGTCCTGGGTTCGATTCCCGGTGGAGCAGATTGAGATTTTCTTAATTTGTCTTGGTCTGGCTGGTGGGAGGCTTTCGCCGTGGCTAGTTACCACCCTAACGACAACGACGTACCGCCAAGCGATTTAGCGTTCCGGTACGATGTCGTGTAGAAACCGATAGGAGTGTGGATTTCATCCTACTCTAACAAGCTAGCCCGCTTCCATCTTAGATTGCATCATCACTTAACATCAGGTGTGATACCAGTCAAGGGCCAACTTGTACTCGATAAAAAAAGGACCCAATATAAATCGATACTATAGCATTTTCAAAAAAAAATGGCGGCTTCACAAAAATCTTTGAACCCATTTGATCCAAATCTGCATTATCCATAAGCATTTCTTGTATTTTATATATACAAATAGTTTATTTAAGTTATAAGAAAAAAATATTTTTTTTAGTTTTATTTGCTTGTATCTCAACATCTGGTGTATGTAAATTATTTTTATTTAATACCTTAACATATTTCTAAACCTTGCTTGTGTAGTCTATGAATGAAAAGACGTGACGTCATACTGAAAATCGACTGAAAATTTAGAAAAAATGGTAATCACATCTATGGGCCGGAGCACCTCAATACCAACTTCTTCCACTTGCTTGCATCCAAAAGCAGGCAGTTCGATTTGTTGACGATTCCAAACTCACAAACCAGTTGGAGACCTTAGAGCACCGTAGGGACGTCAGCTCTATGTGTGTTCTATCGTCTTTATAATGGCGAGTGCTCTGAGGAGTTGTTCCAACTTATACCACTCTCTGTCTTCTCTGAGCGGAACGTGCGGCGTAGAAACCAGTTTCACCCACACCATCTGGATGGCTGGTTTTCTACAACCACTACATTTTCTAGGTCATTTCTGCCGCGATAATAACCAATGAAGAAATTCATAGCAATCTTCAAATTAGTACAATAAAGGATGAAGTGCGAGAGTTATCGCAAAAATACAAGAAAAGACTCCGCAATCACCCTAACACTTTGGCTAAAAGACTGTTGATAGACATTTCTCTGAGGCGTCTGAAACGTAAACGCATACTCGACCTGGACAGCTGAAGCCAGGTGTATCCAAATGAAGGCCGACTCCTAATGAGGTTCGACTTCCACAAGACAATGACTCTCGCAACAGACTTGCTTAAAGTCCTGGGACTGATCGCAGATTCGACGTACAAAAAAAAAAATTCTGCCGCGAACATGCAGAATCTGGAACCAACTTCCTGCTGCAGTATTTCCTGTCAATTTTAACATGGGTGTATTTAAGGGGCGAATAAACCAATCCCTCAAAGGCCGGCAACACATTAGCAGTGCCTCTGGTGTTGCAAATGTATATGGGCGGCGGTAATCAATCAACATCAGGTGACCCGCATGCTCGTTTGCCCGCTTTAATAGCGATAAAAAAAAATCTATTGTAAGGTGCGGTGGATAGCCCGAGCGCATATTGTGAGAATTTTTTTGTTAGAAAATTTCTGACGCACTCTGTTCATATATTTTGTTGTGGAACCCGCATACTATTATTATTATGCACCTGTCCTGATATTTTCCTAAGCCCAAGGTGGTCTGCAAGAAATCGCTACTAAGCGATAAGGCCGCCTTCTATACTTCTACTTCCTTCCTCAAAAGACATGACGTCATACTGAAAATCGACTGAAAATTTCGAAAAAAATGATAATCTATTGTAGCAAGGTGCGGTGGATGTCTAAGCCCGGCCGCATATTGTGAGAATTTTTCTCTTAGAAAAGAACAATGGCAAAAACCCATACAACATTTTACCTGAAATCCATTTGAAGCGTCTTTATAGGAAAAAATGTAAAAATCATAGTGGTTTTATTACAGAAACATAATCACCAAGTTTTATCGTTTGACGAGGCCACAAAAAAAATATATTTACATAATAGGAATAGGCAAGCACAGTAAGTTATGACAATTATTATAAAAACAAAAACCAAAGTGCTTAGAAGTTATGAACTGAAAAGAGAAAAACAAGGATCACTATATCTATATAACATTATAAATACTTTATGGTGCTGTTGTAATATAAATACTGTTTTCTAGACTCTGTGCTGCTGTTAATAACTATATTACGTTGTTTTATTTTTGTGTATTGTGTAATAAATACATACATATATATGCGAAAGCAAAGTTGCTAGTGTCATCTAGTAGAGACGACGTGTAAACTCCTAAAAAACTGATTCGCCAGTTGCACATCTATACCAGTATTGTGATTCTAAGCCACCATCACATATGAATTTAATCGAATAAATGTTTATTTATTGATTAATTTTATCTCAGCTTTAACATGTAAAACTAATTTAGTACAAAATAATAACGAATTAAATTACTAAGTTTTGTATAAGTCACATTTGTAGACGCCTCCGAAATCACTCAGGTATAATCTCGCCATTGTTCTTTCTGACTCCGTTGATACCATGTCGCACATCTATCAGAAACTTCCGGTACTTCTCTACTTCTATCCGGCGAGTCTGAGTTTAGTTCGCGTCTAGCCGGCAGCATAGTTGGTCTTACAAAAAGTAAGAAAAAAAATGGACGACGTTCAGTTACTTTCATTGGCGTTATTGTTCTACTAAATTTAAAAAAAAAAAAACAGATCAGAAAAATTTCTGCCGTCCGATCGTTTGTATTTGGCGCTCGTCAGAAGCGGACTTCAGACACGTCTCAATTCTCAATTCCGGAGATATGGAACACAAAAACGTAAAAATTCCCTATCTCAAAAACTACTAAACCGATTTTGATGAAACTTGCAGTGTACCAAGTTGAACAATACCTGGTACAACAAAAAAATAATCACTTAAATCGGACTTGTAGTTTCGGAGATTTGCCTCCACAAACATAAATACATACATACATACATATACTTTTGAAATTTGGCACATTTGTTCAGACACTGATATAGACTAACATATGCAACTGGGCAGTTCTGGAAATATTACATACATACGGGTCGAATTGATTACCTCCTTTTTTTGAAGTCGGTTAAAAATAGGACAAAATAAATCCTACTATACACTACTACAATTTACATAGACTCAATAAATATAATTTATTTTAAAATAAAATAAATAAATAAATATTACAGGACAATTACACACATCGCTATATAGCCCCAAAGTAAGCATAGATAGCTTGTGTTATGTACTATGATAACTGATCAATATTTTATATATATTATACATAAATACTTATAATATATAGATAAACACCCAGACACTCGAAACTATCCATGCTCATCACACAAACATTTTCCAGATGTGGGAATCGAACCCACGGCCTAGGACGCAGAAGCAGGGTCACTACCCACTGCGCCACTCGGCCGTCAAAAATAAATCATAGACTACACACAAGCAGATAGTATGAATGTGAAACGTCCCATTTGAAAATAATTTACAAACACTCAATAAATACAATTTATTTTTTTATTTACAAAGTAAATTACACGATCTTAACTGTTTTAATGTATGTATAAATAATATAACACTGAATATTATCTTGTGATTTGTAAAAAAAAATGTGAAAATTTGAAAATTTTAATTGACATAACACCTCAAGTAGAGTCCAAACCTCTCGTAAAATAATTATTACAGACTAGCCCTCCCTCCTTTCAGGAGATGGGATGTGGAGCGTACACCCACCACGCTGCTCTGATGCGGGTTGGTGGGTTATATATAAGGTGAGTTTGAATTATCAGCCAGCGGCGGAACTGGAGCAAGTCTTATGCATATAGATTACAATAGAAAAAAAAATTTGTTCCCAGAACCAATAAATAAAAAATTATAAAGCATTATAAAATATCTATTCACTTACGACAGTACGCATAACGCCATCCAATACATCCATAAATTACCCTAAAGCCAGCCAGCCATTAACCTCAAGGCAGTTATGTACCTACTTACACACTAGAATTGATCAAAATAACAAACGTAACAGCTGATCGACGACCAAGGTCAATGAACTTTCCATTAATAGATCAAAACTTAGTTTGAAATGCCGGCACCGCCGGCGGCGAGCGTACAAACAGGCGCGGTGCGATTGTCGGCCTCTTTAAAGATCGACAACGGCACCGCTCTTTCTGAACGCGACCGCAATAAGGGACGCCGACAAACACACATTTAAAACTTGCCGCCCGCGTTTTGCAGTAGGTAATTTAACAGGAAAGTTTATTGAACTTGGCGCAGATATCAGCTGATTCAGTTTTAAGTGCTTTTTTAAAAGTTCATTTCGCTCTTCATTTTTTTATTTTTTACCAGTTCTAAAGTGCAGGTGGGGACAGATCTACCTAGTTAGTCCTTCGAAGGTTCCGTGTTCGATTTCTGACAGTCGATTGTTATTATTTTTTATTAGTTCAGGTCTGGTCTAGTGGGAGATTTTGGCGGTTTGACTTTTCTTACCGTATTTTATTTGGTAGTAATCGAATGTTTAAGACATACGTTCGTTCGGTATCTTGTCATTAATTTATGAATGCTATGGATGGTGCTATGTAAAATGTGCTAAGTGAGTAAACATTTTGTAGGTAATTTTTTAATTTTTTGTTACTGGTTCTAGAAATATTTTTATTCCGCTGTTGTAATCAGTATCCAATACACTTACTCCAGTTTCGCCGCTGGCTGATAATTCAAACTCACCTTATATAATTTAATAATTTTAACTTTTATTAGGGCTAATTCAGTCGTTGCAATATTTACGCCAGATATGGACTCTACTTAAATGTAAATTAAACCATGCTTTAAAATATACGTCGACGCAATATGTCCACCGTCAACTTATTATTTTGTTATGAATAAACGTTCATTTTCAAATTCAACTGCTTTTTAATTGTACCCTACCCCCTAACTTCCGACCGTCGAGGATGCTTATGCTTTATCTCTTTTTTTGAAAAAAAAAAAAAGAAAAAAGAAAATGTGTGCGTGTACTAGCGTACACTCGTAAGAAGTGAAACTTTTTTATGACGTTATTTTTCAAAAAATAATTTACTATATGCAACTTTACAGAAATTAGTTAAATAAAGTTAAATTAGATAAAGTATAATAAAAGGCTTCAATTATCATAGACATAAATAAAAATTCTACAATTATTTCATTTTAGCTTATTACTACAAAGATTATTATTGAATTTTATTAATTGTAATAGAATTATTACTATCATTGATGTCATAATTACTTACTTTTTTTTAGAAATTCACTGGAATTAAAATAAACCCTTTGATTTTGCTGATCACTTCAATATAACATATATATATATATATTTATCACGCCACTTCCATAAGTCAAAGATGGCGCGTAACGGAAAAATGTGACGCGTAACGAAAAAATGTTACACTAAATTTTTTTCCAACCCCGATAAAGAAGTTTCACTTCAAAAGATGTGTATAAAACAAAGGCACGGGTGACCCTGCCATAGAATCTAAGACTGGGTTGCATTTGTCACCGCCCACCTCCAGAAAGTAAGAAAAAAAAATGTGTGCGTGTACTAGCGTACACTCGTAAGAAGTGAAACTAACTAACTTATCAACATTCAAGCATTAGAAAAAACTGATACCATAATTACACCCACGTGTTAGTGTACTGAAAAATACAATCAAAAACTGAGGTTAATTTTAAATAACGTGGAAAATAAATATCATAATACCTAAGTATTAGATAAAGAGATGAATGTACTTACTTTTTTTAGAAATTCACTGGAATTAGAATTAAAATAAACCCTTTGATTTTGCTGATCACTTCAATATAACATATACATATATTTATCACGTCTTCGTCCGCGTGAAACTTGGTGTAGACTCGAACTCCCGTTTGACCCCATAAGGAGGTGAGCATTAGAAAAAACGTTTCTTAGCGCTCGCCTACGTCATTATAGCTGTATAGCAGTCGCCCGCGACTTCGTCCGCGTGAAAACCTCTTAAAACCCTTTTAATTTTAAAGACAGACTTTCATATAAAGTGTGCTCTTTCCCCGCTTCCCCTCTCAATTCAATTTTTTTATAGTTTCCCGTGAAGCAATATCCTCCGTCCCGTCCCGTGTACTAAAGATCTACATTTTTGTTAAACATTGTACGATATTACAGTACATTTACATTAAGAATATATATTTAGTCTAGCTTTAGCTAGTTTATAGTCTAGCTTTCATAATAAACAAAATAATTTACAATTCGACATGCAGATCTAGAGATTAGCCCGTTTAAACAAACGAACAAACTTTTTCGTATATTATATAAATATGGTCTGCCATGTCAAATAAATTGAAAAAAAGATCAACCCTATTCGGTACGTATAACATAACACGGAAGAGGTCAACTTAATATATTGGACGATATAGCGGCAGAATTGTTTTTTAGAAATTTTGTAATATCTCCGAAACCATATAACTAATTAACATACTGTAAAAGGCAAATCTTATCTCTATAATATCCTTGTGATTATTTAATAATTTATTTTGATAAGGATTTAAGTTTAGTTGTATAAATAATGACGTAAACGTAAGCATATGAATTAAATGATTTTTTAAAACTCAAAAAGTTATATATCTGCCAAAATATAAAAGATAGATATATGCTATCGCGGACTTTTTTATTGAACTTTTTAAGGTGGACAATACGTTTGCAATATAAGTGCTTATTTACGACATCACATTAGAAATCTCTAAATTTATCACTGTTTCTCTACTATATTATGCATGTATAATACAAATAAACCTTCCTTAAGAATCACTCTATCTATTAAAAAAAAACCGCATCAAAATCCGTTGCGTAGTTTTAAAGATCTAAGCATACATAGGGACAGGCAGACGGCGGATTGAGACTTTGTTTTATACTGTGTAGTGATTAGCCCTCAAAGATGACATCATTTTCCCCGTTTTTTTCACATTTTCCACTGATTCTTCGCTCCTAATAGTTGCAACGTGATGTTATATAGCCCAAAGCAATCCTCGATAAATGGGCTATCCAACACGGAATAATACGGATAATTTTTCAGTTCGAACCAGTAGTTCCTGAGATTATCGCGTTCAAACAAGGAAACTCTTCAGCTTTATAATATTAGTATATTACACCAGGACCTTGGCTTGACTAGAACTGCAGTAAGCTCCATTCTAGAACGAGTGTCCTGTGCTGCTCTAGCAGGATTTTACCAGACTTGGTTGTGCAGGGAGAATAGTTCGAGTAGAGAAGGCGAGCGCTGAACGGTCACAAAGGGTTCTCTAAGGGCTAACGCTAAAACACGGGCGGGTGCGGGCGCGGGCACACGCGCCGGGCGACGGCCGCGGGCCACAAATCCGCGAGCGGGCACCCGTCGCGTGCGCCCGTCTCAGTTAGCGCTGCTAGTATAACTTTGATGTCGAGCGTGTACAGTTGTGTGGAGTAGATTACCATGGATTATTTACTAATTTATTATTTGGCAAAAAGACGTCAACGGAAACAACGTCGACTGCATAACCTGTTCTTGATAAATAGGTTACTCAGCGGAGAATTCGATAATTCATTCGCCATATTCCATAATACTGGCCGAAATTGCACCTCAATTATTACGCGCTTTGTATCGATGTTCATGATAGTACCTAGCCTCCTAGCGGCGCTCGACTGATTTGTAGAAACAAACCCGCTCGCGTGTGCCCGTCGCGGCCGCCCGCGCCGTGAATCCGCCACCCGCTCCCGCGCTCCATCGCACGCGCCTGCGCTGTCCATACTATTTTTCATTATACACACGCGAGCGTGCACCCGCGCGAGTTTTAGCGTTAGCCCTTAAGCCTACATCTGTGTCGCAAGTGTCGGACTCTGTTCGGCGTCTCTGCCACGCGATGGACCCAGCACTCGCACCAGGAATGATATTCGTCTCAGAGAGAAATAATTACAAGCATTATTTACCTATTCTAAATCCCGGCTGGTATGAGTTAAAAAGTAAACAAACGTACCCCTTTGGCAATGCCCAATTTTGATGTCAATTTTCAGAATAATCCAATGGTTTAAACACGCACAATCTCGTTGTTGTCTACAAGCAACGTATGAAGAACTATTAAAACGTAACATTTTTTTAATTTAAACAGGCTTTAAACAATTTTTTTCTCAAAAACCAAAAAGAATCACTAAATTATGTCCACAGCGTAAACTAAAACATCAATTTGTCAAATCGCATTCTGTCATATGTATAGGGATGTGCAGATAAAACATTGTAACCACAGGGCAAAAATGAATGATTGAGTGAATGTAAGTATCGAATATATTGTTAGTATCGAAATCGTAATCGGATAATTCAAATTAAGTTTTTTATCATTATATATCATACCATAAAGTTGTTTATTGCGTTTATGAAGAATTTATGTTACTATTTTGGCGCGGAAAACTAAATATGTTTTTTGTTTGCAAAGCGGAAGCGAATGAGAACGTTCATCAAGTCATCAGCTTGTTTGAAAAACGTCCTGTACATAGTCCGTAAGTATATTTTAACAAAAAAATAATGTCTATTTTGAAATTCAAGATGGCGGCAATATTATGTCAAGATATTATTCTACGCTTTACTTAAAATATATGTGATATTAATTTTTTAATTATGCAACTGTTGTCTATAAAATAAATTATGATTCCTAGATACCGAAGAAACAATAAAAATATCAAAAAGCTGCGTAGAAGCGTACTAAAATATATCGCGCGTGATATTGTTGTTGAATGAACGGTGTTGCCAAATTATTATTTGGCACATTTTGTTTTAACTGTGGCATATTATTACCTTGTTTGGCATATTTATATGTTATTTAAGCATATTTTTTTGGTTAATCATATAACCTTTTTTTTATTGTATGGCAAATAATTAATTAAAATGAAAAATTATCTGCTATCAACTTGATACCATGTCCAAACATGATACCTATTTATTTTTAGTTGTTATTTAATATACTTATTATTTATTAATAGGCGTTTTTTTGACATAGAATATTATGACAGTTGTTTAGTACGTTGTTGGTAACACTGAGAGTAAAATTTCGCGCTAGTTGCTCATTCGTTTCGTAACTTTGCTTCATGCGGTGCGTCTCGGGTGCTCTCTGGTGTTTTCTCATACTTCTAACGACTTGGCTCTCTCATCGGATTTGTGTTTGCTTTGCGATTTGGGTTGTGTTAACATCTGGAACGACGACAATAGCTATTCTTCACGGACTTCGAAACACTTGGATCTACTTTTCTTACACAAGGTGAGTAATTTTAATGAATAATGATGAATTTTCATTTAAATCTATATATATATATAAGAGATTCCCACCTATATATTGACTCATCACGATATTTCTGGAACCATAAGGCGTAGCGAATTGAAATTTGGTAGGAATATTCCTTTCGCCGAGTAGAGGTCAGCTAAGAACAGATTTTACGAATTTCCACCCACAAGGGGGGTTGCGGAGACTGCTAGTTCATATTAAATAAATTTTTTAAACTTTAATATGTTTCACATGTAGGTCAATTGCAATGTAATATCTTTAAGGATTGTGATAGTTGCACTTTGTTTTGATGCTTAATTTAACTGTTGGTTTACCTTGATATAGCATGATGTAAAGGGCATGTTAACTAAAACGTAAACCAGTGATTCAGTACATGATTCTAACTCTCTGAGCGTTAGAATTTTGTATATTTGTCGCTTATTTCATATTAATTGCAGCATTGAATTAATTACGTAGTCTATAACATTACGATTTCAAATTAAAAACCAAGAAATAAGGATTTCGCGTTGCCCGCTATAGGTATAGTATAGATTACGAAGCCTTGTTATTGCATACATTGCCCACTCAAAAATAAATATCAAAATCAGCCCCTCATTTCCAACATATTATGTGGAACGTCTTCCCGTACTTTTCGTTAACATACTCTTTACACCTGGCATTCATAGTTATTTTTATAGTATTATCTAAAGTTATCAGAACTGCAGCTGTGTCCAAATTTTCATTTATTATTTTATTGCTTAATTGTTTAGCTTAGTAAGTCTTTGTTTACATTTGCTGTCGGCTTTATACTTGCCTTTGTTTGTGATTATCTTCCACGAGTTTGCCTCGGCTATTCATTTACACTATCGCTAGGTTATTATATAAATAAAATAAAAAAACTTCTTTTCAATTACAAACAACTTAAAAATATGAGATCTGCCGCTCTATTGCTGTTTTATATACGGTAAGATAAAGTCATGTATTTAACTATTTCTTTATTTTATTTACAGAATGAGTAATTCTGAACCTACGCCTGGCCCGTATGGCTTAAAACGTAAAAGGATCCCTGATCCTCCATCGTTTCTTCAGTCTCCCATGAAAAAAAGACCTAAACGTGGTTGTTTAGGATCGAACGAAAAGACTGTTGTGTTGAATGTTTATAAACTCATTATGCACATGATGACCACATATCCATATAAGACTGATATTGTCCAAAAAGTGTCAGAGGTAATGGGAATTTCCAGACCAACAGTCAATCGAATTGTGGCTGAATATAAAAAAACAGGAAAAGTGACATCACCTAAAAAATCAAAACCAAATAACGTAGTTATAGATAAATTAGATGATTTCACATTGACTACGATAAGGAGAAAGATACACCAGTTTTTTTTCAAGAACGAATTACCAACAATAGACAAAGTTTTAGCAGTTGTTAATGATGACCAGGACTTACCATCATTTTCCCGCTCAACTATGTATAAAATTTTTAAAAAATTAAAATTTTCCTATGTGAAGAGGACGAGAAAGAGTATTTTACTCGAAAAGCCCGATTTGATGGCATGGAGAACCAATTATCTCCTTAAAATCAAAGACTACCGCAAGGCAAATAAGAAAATTTATTACACTGATGAGACATGGTTGAATGAAGGTATAATGTTTTTTAATATTTTTATCAATTAAATTTTTGCCAATTAAATTCAATGAATCAAATCAATGAATGCGTTAAACAGACAGTACCTAAACGAAGTAATCATATTTGTTTTTCAGGACACACTGCAAACTACGTATGGGTCGACCAAGATATAGCAAGTAGTCGCCAAGCATTTTTAAATGGCTTATCTACGGGCCTTAAAAATCCTCAGAAAGGAAAACGATTAATAATTACACATATTGGTAGCGAAAATGGTTTTCTGGATGGAGGAGAGTGGATTTTTGAGGCCAAGAAAACAGATGCTGAAGGTGACTACCATGGTGAAATGGACTCGCACAATTTTGAAAAATGGTAACTATTTATTTTCTTACATAACGAACATTTATTTTTACTACGTCATGTTTTCTACATATTAGACATATGTAGAAAACATGACGTAGTAAAAATAAATGTTACCTTATCGTAAAGTATATGCATACATACACAATAAACTACAGTCTCACGTAGTGCTGGAGAAGAATCCAAATAACTTTATTATTTATATAATCTTCCACGGTCACGGTTTCCCACCAGCTCGACCTGGCCCACTCGAGAAATCTTATTGGGTTTAGCCAGGAATCGAACTTCCGCCTTATAAATAGACTGCTTATTATTGCGGTTGGTTGTGAAACTCATTTACTGATTTTTACTAACTTCTTGACTTTAGTAGTAATGAATATATGCAACATGTATTAATGAATTTCTAATCATTTTTACAGGTTCGCGAAAATACTGGAACTTATCGAACCTGGGTCGGTAGTCGTTTTAGATAACGCACCGTACCACTCCAGATTGGTAGATCGTGTCCCAAACATGAGTTGGCGGAAGGCTGAAATACAAAAGTGGCTGCACGAGAAAGGCTTCCCTTATAACGAAAACGAAACGAAGGCAATATTACTCACCAAATTTGAAAAAGAAAATTTTAAAAAGAAAGTCGTCGATGACATGGCAGCCAAAAAAAATATTATAGTTTTACGCCTTCCGCCTTATCATTGTGAATTGAACCCCATCGAGTTGATATGGGCTCAGCTTAAGTCATACGTTGGAAAAAATAATAAAACATTTAAAATGGCTGAGCTAAAACAATTAGTCACCGATGGGGTTCAGAGAATTAGCGCAGCGTCATGGAGAAAATGTATAGAACATATTATTAAAGAAGAGGATAAAATGCTGAGACTTGATGGAATCATAGATAACCATACGGACACGACGCCATTTATTATTAATGTAACGACAGACGAAAGTGACAATTCAGACGGATCTTCGTCCACAGATTCATAAATTAATTTCATTAAAATTATTAATAATTTCATTAATTGTTTGGTATTTTTCTTATCCCGTATAATAAATAATTTAGGAATTAAATTAAGTTATAACTTAAGGTATTTTTTTAAAAAGATTGTATGATATCTTCGTAATAGAATTTAAATAATAGATTCGAAATGAATATATCAATTAAATTGTTCATTGGTTCAGAATATCATTCAATACTTCATTCTTGATATAGTTCATCAAAGGCCCATCCCTAGAGCTTACGTCATAAAATGTCACGTGATCAGTACGGCCATATTTGTCTTATTAATAGCTCATTCCTAGAAAAATAGAATATACACTTAATCATCGATCTTGTCAATATGGCAAAATGTATATTGGAGAATACCGATTTCTGTTACATCGGCTTCGCAACTGTGAACATCGGCTTCAATACAGATGTTTTTTGTCACAAATGTCAAAGGAGATGGCCCACCGCCCATACATTGTTTGCCCCACGAAAAATTAAATGTTTATGCGTCTCAATGAAACTTTTACTTTTGGGTTGGTAACCCTATCTAATTTAATAATAAATAGTACATTTGGCCCTAGATAGAGGGGTTATTGCACAATCAGTACCATAAACTCTTACTGAAATACCTGCCTAAAAGGTTATTTTAGTAAAAAATATTTTATAACGAACACAAAGTGAAATAATTGTTTTATTATGTCATACTTAGTGTTATTTTAACTACTGAAAACAAAATGTTATGAAGAAAAGTAATTTTTTTATACATTTTGTATGCAACTGTCGATATCGACGACTCAATAGGAATTAAAAATAATTCCTTTTTTAGGTTTATTTTAAAACCTAAAATGACAAAACTTAAAGAGAGAAATAATTACAAACATTGTTTAGCTAAGTAAATATTTTTATTTGATAAAATATATATATATAATTATTCTTATATTTTAAGTAGATAGTAATAACAAAAATGATTTTATTTTATCGACTACAAGTTGGCCCTTCACTGCTATCACACCTGATGTTAAGTGACGATGCAGTCTAAGATGGAAGCGGACTTGTTAGGAGTAGGATGAAATCCACACCCCTATCGGTTTCTACACGACATCGTACCTGAACGCTAAATCGCTTGGCGGTACGTCTTTGTCGGTAGGGTGGTAACTAGCCACGGCGAAAGCCTCCCACCAGCCAGACAAAGACAAATTAAGAAAAATCTCAATCTGCCCCGCCGGGAATCGAACCCAGGACCTCCGTCTAAAACCACCGCGCATACCACTGCGCCACGGAGGCCGCTAATGATGATACTTATTTATTAAAACAATTAATAAAAATTAGTGTTTATAGCAATAAAAAAAGAAAAAACTTATAAATAAAATGATGAATGATGGGTATAATTGACCAATTATGGCGGATTTTATAGTAAACTAGCTTTTACTCGCGACTTCGTCCGCGTGGAATTAGTTATTACGGCAGCCTAATTTTTCTAAGCTTTGAATGTCATATTTATTAATATCTAATCAGGTCTCTCTCATTTATTATATAAGGTGAGTTTGAATTATTAACCAGCGGCGAAACTGGAGTAAGTGTAATGGATACTGATTACAATAGCGGAATAAAAATATTTCTAGAACCAGTAACAAAAAATTTAAAAATTACCTACAAAATGTTTACTCAATTAGGACATTTTACATAGCACCATCCATGGCATTCACAAATTAATCACAAGATACCGAACGAACGTATGTCTTAAACATTCGATTACTACCAAATAAAATACGGAAAGAAAAGCCAAACCGCCAAAATCTCCCACTAGACCAGATCTGAACTAATAAAAAATTATAACAATCGGCTGTCAGAAATCGAACACGGAACCTTCGAAGGACTAAGTAGGTCGATATGTCCCCACCTGCACACTTTAGAACTGATAAAAAATTGGTTGTCTGTAAAGTCGGTTTACTGACGATAGTTGAACGTGACAATGTCTTAAGAAAATACTGATGGAATGGTAGCATTTAATTGGTTATTAAAATTTTTAATTTAAGTATATTTTTATAAATATTAATTTAAATTAATAAAATAATTGATCTTGATTTTATAAATTTATATTTTAAATTTATAATAAATATATTAATTTATAAATATATTAATTTTTAATTTAAAATTAATATATTTAATAATTATATTTAATAGTCGGATATCGAACGCTGCCGAACGCAAAGGCCGATTGTGCTTCTTTGTCGCTCGTTCCGCGCTCTCGCTTGCACTTCAAGCCTTACATGGAACGCCTCAAAGCGAGGTAACGACGCATGACGTCATGTTTTTTCGTGCGTGCAGCCGGCTATCGAATGATAAGACGTTGTCACGTCAAAAATAATAAATGAAGAACGAAATAAACTTTTAAATAAGCACTTAAAACTGAATCAGCTGATGTCTGTGCCAAGTTCAATAAACTTTCCTGTTAAATTACCTACTGTAAAACGCGGGCGGCAAGTGTTTAAATGTGCGTGTTTGTCGGCGTCCCTTGTTGCGGTAGCGTTCAGAGAGAGCGGTGCTGTTGTCGGTCTTTTAAAAGGCCGAAAATCGCACCGCGCCTGTTTGCACGCTCGCTGCCGGCGGTGCCGGCATTTCAAACTAAGTTTTAATCTATTAATGGAAAGTTCATTGACCTTGGTCGTCGATCAGCTGTTACGTTTGTTATTTTGATCAATTCCAGTGTGTACGTAGGTACATAACTGCCTTGAGGTTAATGGCTGGCTGGCTTTAGGGTAATTTATGGATGTATTGGATGGCGTTATGCGAACTGTCGTAAGTGAATAAATATTTTGTAATGCTTTATAATTTTTTATTTATTGGTTCTGGGAACAATTTTTTTTTCTGTAATCTATAAGCATAAGACTTGCTCCAGTTTCGACGCTGGGTGATAATTAAAAATCACCTTATATAACCATGTAACGGTCAAGATGGCGCATTAAACACTTTGATAATGAAAAAGTTATTTCATTAACAGTAACACACAATATTAAAGTTGACTTGCTATATAAAATTTCAACAAGTAACACACAATAATAAAGTTGACCTTCTATTAGGAATCAACACACCCTGATTCCCGACTGGCCCGCGCGCTACGACTTCCTCGTTGTCTTTAATCTATGCCTTCTTAAACTAAGAGTAAGGTTTACAGTAATTCTTCACTTCCAAATCTAACAAGCTGGAACAATCTATATGTAGCTAAATAGAAAATATACATTTATATATTATGTATAAATTATGTAGTTTATTTTTTTTAATATTATTATACTTATAATAATTTTAAGTTATTTCTTTTTATTGCACCATCCCGCTTATGATACACATGTCCTTTCAATAGGTTGTAAGAGATTGCTTCTAGCAATAAGGCCGCCTTTGCATGTTTATTTTTTTTTCATGTATCTGTATACTCTATTTTTTGTGCAATAAAGTGCTTCTTCTTCTTCTTCTTTTAAGTTTCCCGGTGGCGCCGTCGACTCTTGCGGCTTGTAATAGTATACCTTAAGCATTGAAAGGATACGGGCACATGTTTTGTATTGTTCCTCCCGCGTACTCTAACGCACGTAGTGTCATAAATAACGTATACTTTTATGTACAATGCTGAATTTGTTGTGTATATAAGGTGAGTTTGAATTATCTGCCAGCGTTGAAAGTGGTGTAAGATAAATGAAGAACGAAATAAACTTTTAAATAAGCACTTAGAACTAAATCAGCTGATATCTGTGCCAAGTTCAATATACTTTCCTGTTAAATTACATACTGTTAAACGCGGGCGGCGTCCCTTATTGTGGTAGCGATGGTAGCAAAAAAGCGGCGCTGTTGTCGGTCTTTTAAAAGGCCGACAATCGCGCCGCGCCTGTTTGTACGCTCGCGCCGGCATTTCAAATTAAATTTCAATCTATTATGGAAAGTTCATTGACCTTCGTAGTTGATCAGCTGTTACGGTTGTTATTTTGATCAATTCTATTGTGTATGTATTTACCTAACTGCCTTGAGGTTAATGGCTGGCTGGCTTTGGGGTTAATTTACGAATGTATTGGATGGTGTTATGCGTGCTGTCGTAAGTGAATAGATATTTTGTAATGTTTTTAATTTTTTTTATTGGTTCTACAAACAAATTTTTTTTCTATTGTAATCAATATGCATAAGACATGGTTCAGTTTCGACGTTGGCTGATAATTCAAACTCACGTTATATGTAATAGCGGGGGTGTGTAAATTGAATAAAGGTAGTCAACTATACCCACGTTGACACTAAATAAACGTTTTCTTATTTCTAATTGATCCCCACTGGCAACCTCTTAAGGGGAATAACTTTGGGTGGTTCTTGACTCTCGCAAGCGCAGTAACAGTTTTTCGTGTTCTTCGGTCCTTTAGGCAGGATAAGCAACTTAAAGTTGACGTCCAATTGCAAAGCGTTTTGCAAGTCTGTGAAATATAATTAAATTATGCAAAAAATTCGTAAGTATTGAACAGAAGCTTATAGACTATTTTATTTATTTGGCTATTTTTTTTATCGATAACAAGTTGGTCCTTGACTGCTATCACACCTGATGTTAAGTGATGATGAAGTCTAAGATGGAAGCGGGCTAACTTGTTAGGAGTGGGACGAAAATCCACATCCCTTCCGGTATCTACACGACATCGTACCGGAACGCTAAATCGCTTGGCAATAGGTCTTTGTCGGTAGGGTGGTAACTAGCCACGACGAAAGCCTCTCACCAGCCAGACCAAGACAAATTAAGAAAAATCTCAATCTGCCCCGCCAGGAATCGAATCCAGGACCTCCGTCTTATAAATCCACTGCGCATACCACTGCGCCACGGAGGTCGTCGAAGCTTATAAAATATTTTATTTATTTGGCTATTTTCTGCGAAAATCCGACAAATCTAAGCGTTTCTAGTTTAGTCACGTAATGTTGTAAACGAAAAAAAAATTAATACAAAATTAAACTGACTTCAAAACGCACTAAAAAGTAAAAAAATATCTCTATGTCTGTCTATAACCTGCTAAAAGACCTTGGCCTTACTAGAAGTGCAGTAAGCTCCATATTGGAACGAGTGTCCAAAGCTGCACTAGTAGGGTCCTTCCGAATTTGTCTGGGCAGGGAGAATAACTTGAACAGAGGAGGTGAGTGTTGACGCGCGTCACTAAGGGTACCCTTAAACCTACACCCGTGTCACAAGTCTCGGGCTCTGTTCGGAGTTTTTCTCTCAGCCACGCGATGGATGCCACCGCCCACCCGCACGGTGAATCCATGGAATGCTAAGATAATTTATTCATCTCCCCCCCTCCTTATTTCAAGTCGGTTAAAAATGACAAACGCATTTTTAACCAAAGAAAAAACGGAGGAAGATCTCAATTCAATGCGTATAGTTTTTTCTATTTATGACCGACAACGCATAACTTTTTACAGAGTAGTCTGATTTTGATATTTTTTATGAAAAAGGTACACTTCCAAAATAGTCCCATAGTCATAATTTTAGGGTGTGATGATGAGATTCTGGGAAAATCGAAGGAACTCTTCAAAGATAGGCATGCTTGGAGCGGGATTTCGGTATTTGTGTAAGTGTCGGTAGCTTTTTGGCTACAAGTGCCGTATAATGTACTCTAATAGTATAGTACGAGTAGGTTACGCGTCAATAAATAAGTAAAAAGTAATATGGCAAGCAGTGGACCATTATTTAGATCAGTACGTATTTACAATAAAATACCAAAACATATCACTGACAAAGAAAATAACTTAACTTTTAAACGGGAACTGAAAAAATGGCTTATACAAAACTGTTTTTATAAAATAGATGAGTTACTACAAATCTAAAACAAATCCTATCTTGACTCTATAAATAAATAAAAAAAATTTTAACCAACTTCAAAACGCACTAAAAAGTTAAAAATAACTGCGTCATTTAGTTGCTTTAATTTACTTAAGCATATCTAAGATGTCGGTACCAAGTATAAGGAACGGTTATATAACGAAGTAGAAACACTTTGTGGGTAATGTCCTTAAAGTAGAAACCTTGGCTGGCACTGACTTCATAGATATCTTTCAGAAAATTAAAACAATTAAATGACGACATGTTAATTTTATTTTTGAATGTGCCCTTTCTAATAAAAAAAAAGTTGAGAGGCGTCAAGGGACACCCGGATGGAAGAAGTTCCTTGGATTTTCCCAGGAATTGTAATAAAATATATTTTTTTAAGTAATAATAATATTTGTTGTTGTACACCGAAACACCAAAGGGCGCTACGAGAGCGCGAGACAGCATACAGCGCGGGCGCCCCCCACCGCTCACGTCACACATCAAAGGCGGCGTCAAGATCCTTTGATCAAAAAGTGTCGTGACAACTTTTCGTACCAATTTTTTCCGTCTAGCCCCCTTTCACAACGCGCGATAAGGAACTTCGTTCCAAATATATATATATATATATATATATATATAATTATGTATTCTGCGTATTTTCGTCAGTTAAAAATAGGCTTATGACCTTACCTTTAGCATCTGTTGGTGCAGTATTCCCACCGGGAGCGCTAGGCTGTGGTCCAGAACCAGATACTTCGGTTATGTTCTGAGTTTTAATCTCAGTTATGTTCTCCGTTTTAACTTCAGTTGGGTTCTGAGTTTTTATTTCAGAACTCGTGTACGTAGTTGATGAATAACTTGTGGTTTGGTTTTCTTCCTTTGGTTCTATGTTTGGTGATTTTTGATTTTCAGTTGTTTCTGATTTTGATTTTTCTGTTTTGTTTACGTCTGGGTTATTATCTATTTTCGTTTTATCTTCTAGTGTAGGACTGGGATTTTCTTTAGGTTTTGTAGGATTTTCTACTTGATTTTCTAGTTTGTCATCTGTAGGTGTAGAATCAATGTTTGGTGTTTTATTGGTTTTACTATTGCTTTCTTTTTTAGGATCGGTTTTGTTATCATTAGACTCAGGTTTTTTGTCTATTGTTTCATCTTCAACCAGTTTTTCTTTACTTGGTTTAGATTCTGTTGGTATATTTGTATCAATTTGTTTTCCAGTTGGGTTGTCTTCAACTATTTTGGTTACTTCTTGTTTACCTGCGCATGGTTTATTTGCTTCTTTTACATTGTCTACAGTTGGTTTAATTGTATCAATAGGCTTGCGTCCAACGGGCTCTTGTGTATCCTTTATTTGGTCTCCAGTTGGTTTATTAGCATGCTTTGACTTATCTTTACCTGGTTCATTTGCATCCTTTGGCTTATTTTTATCTGGTTTGTTTGCATCGTTGGGTTTGTCTCCAGATGGTTTATTTGCATTCTTTGGCTCATCTGCACTTGGTTTCTTTGCATCCTTTATTTGGTCTACAGTTGGTTTATTAGCATGCTTTGACTTATCTTCACCTGGTTCATTTGCATCCTTTGGCTTATTTTTATCTGGTTTGTTTGCATCCTTTATTTGGTCTCCAGTTGGTTTATTAGCATGCTTTGACTTATCTTCACCTGGTTCATTTGCATCCTTTGGCTTATTTTTATCTGGTTTGTTTGCATCCTTTATTTGGTCTCCAGTTGGTTTATTAGCATGCTTTGACTTATCTTCACCTGGTTTCTTTGCATCCTTTGGCTTATTTTTATCTGGTTTGTTTGCATCCTTTATTTGGTCTCCAGTTGGTTTATTAGCATGCTTTGACTTATCTTCACCTGGTTCATTTGCATCCTTTGGCTTATTTTTATCTGGTTTGTTTGCATCCTTTATTTGGTCTACAGTTGGTTTATTAGCATGCTTTGACTTATCTTCACCTGGTTCATTTGCATCCTTTGGCTTATTTTTATCTGGTTTGTTTGCATCCTTTATTTGGTCTCCAGTTGGTTTATTAGCATGCTTTGACTTATCTTCACCTGGTTCATTTGCATCCTTTGGCTTATTTTTATCTGGTTTGTTTGCATCCTTTATTTGGTCTCCAGTTGGTTTATTAGCATCCTTTGACTTATCTGCACCTGGTTTCTTTGCATCCTTTGGCTTATCTTCAGTTGGTTTCTTTGCATCCTTTATTTGGTCTCCAGTTGGTTTATTAGCATCCTTTGACTTATCTTCACCTGGTTTCTTTGCATCCGTGGGTTTGTCTCCAGTTGGCTTATTTGCATGCTTTGGTTTATCTACACCTGGTTTCTTTGCATCCTTGGGTTTGTCTTCAGTTGGTTTATTAGAATCCTTTGGCTTTCCCCCAACGGACTCTATTGTATCCTTTATTTGGTCTCCAGTTGGTTTATTAGCATCCTTTGACTTATCTTCATCTGGTTTCGTTGCATCCGTGGGTTTGTCTTCAGTTGGTTTATTTGCATCCTTTGGTTTATCTATACCTGGTTTCTTTGCATCCTTGGGTTTGTCTTCAGTTGGTTTATTAGAATCCTAGTTATCTGGTTTCTTTGCATCCTTTGGCTTATCTTCATCTGGTTTCTTTGCATCCTTCAGTTGGTTTCTTTGCATCCTTTATTTGGTCTCCAGTTGGTTTATAAGCATCCTTTGGCTTAACTTCACCTGGTTTCTTTGCATCCTTGGGTTTGTCTTCAGTTGGTTATTGGTTTCTTTCCTGCTCATCCTTTATTTGGTCTCCAGTTGGTTTATTAGCATCCTTTGACTTATCTGCACCTGGTTTCTTTGCACCTGGTTTCTTTGCATCCTTTATTTGGTCTTCAGTTGGTTTAATTTGACTTTGCAGTTGCATCCGTGGAGTTGGTTTATTTGCATCCTTTGGTTTATCTATACCTGGTTTCTTTGCATCCTTGGGTTTGTCTTCAGTTGGTTTATTAGAATCCTTAGGATTTCCTCCAACGGGCTCTATTGTATCCTTTATTTGGTCTCCAGTTGGTTTATTAGCATCCTTTGACTTATCTGCACCTGGTTTCTTTGCATCCTTTGGCTTATCTTCAGTTGGTTTCTTTGCATCCTTTATTTGGTCTCCAGTTGGTTTATTAGCATCCTTTGACTTATCTGTGAGTTTGTCTCCAGTTGGTTTATTTGCATCCTTTGGCTTATCTTCACCTGGTTTCTTTGCATCCTTGGGTTTGTCTTCAGTTGGTTTATTTGCATCCTTTGGTTTATCTATACCTGGTTTCTTTGCATCCTTGGGTTTGTCTTCAGTTGGTTTATTAGAATCATTTGGCTTTCCTCCAACGGGCTCTATTGTATCCTTTATTTGGTCTCCAGTTGGTTTATTAGCATCCTTTGACTTATCTGCACCTGGTTTCTTTGCATCCGTGGGTTTGTCTCCAGTTGGCTTATTTGCATGCTTTGGCTCTCCTTGGGTTCTTTGCATCCTTTATTTGGTCTCCATGGTTTATTAGCATCCTTGGCATCTCCAGTTGGTTTATTAGCATCCTTTGATTTATCTGCACCTGGTTTCTTTGCATCCTTTAGCTTATCTTCAGTTGGTTTCTTTGTATCCTTTATTTGGTCTTCAGTTGGTTTATTAGCATGCTTTGACTTATCTGCACCTGGTTTCTTTGCATCCGTGGGTTTGTCTCCAGTTGGCTTATTTGCATGCTTTGGTTTATCTACACCTGGTTTCTTTGCATCCGTGGGTTTGTCTTCAGTTGGTTTATTAGGTTCCTTTGGTTTTCCTCCAACGGACTCTATTGTATCCTTTATTTGGTCTCCAGTTGGTTTATTAGCATCCTTTGACTTATCTGCACCTGGTTTCTTTGCATCCTTTATTTGGTCTTCAGTTGGTTTATTAGCATCCTTTGGCTTAACTTCACCTGGTTTCTTTGCATCCTTGGGTTTGTCCTCAGTTGGTTTATTTGCATCCTTTGGCTCATCTACACCTGGTTTCTTTGCATCCTTGGGTTTGTCTCCAGTTGGTTTATTTGCATCCTTTGGTTTATCTATACCTGGTTTCTTTGCATCCTTGGGTTTGTCTTCAGTTGGTTTATTGGAATCATTTGGCTTTCCTCTGGTCTGGGTTTCCTAACAGGCTTTATTGGTGCATCCTTGATTTGTCTCCAGTTGGTTTATTACCATGCTTTGACTTATCTGCACCTGGTTTCTTTGCATCCTTTATTTGGTCTTCAGTTGGTTTATTAGCATCCTTTGGCTTTCCTCCAACGGGCTCTATTGTATCCTTTATTTGGTCTCCAGTTGGTTTATTAGCATGCTTTGACTTATCTGCACCTGGTTTCTTTGCATCCGTGGGTTTGTCTCCAGTTGGTTTATTTGCATCTTTTGGTTTATCTACACCTGGTTTCTTTGCATCCTTGGGTTTGTCTTCAGTTGGTTTATTGGAATCATTTGGCTTTCCTCCAACGGGCTCTATTGTATCCTTTATTTGGTCTCCAGTTGGTTTATTAGCATCCTTTGACTTATCTGCACCTGGTTTCTTTGCATCCTTTAGTTTGTCTTCAGTTGGTTTATTTGCATCCTTTAGTTTATCTTCACCCGGTTTATTTGCATCCTTTGGCTTATCTTCACCTGGTTCATTTGCATCCTTTGGCTTATCTTCATCTGGTTTCTTTGCATCCTTGGGTTTGTCTCCAGTAGGTTTCTTTGCATCCTTTGACTTATCTTCAGTTGGTTTCTTTGCATCCTTTATTTGGTCTCCAGTTGGTTTATTAGCATCCTTTGGCTTAACTTCACCTGGTTTCTTTGCATCCTTGGGTTTGTCTTCAGTTGGTTTATTTGCATCCTTTGGCTTATCTACACCTGGTTTCTTTGCATCCTTGGGTTTGTCTTCAGTTGGTTTATTAGAATCCTTAGGATTTCCTCCAACGGGCTCTATTGTATCCTTTATTTGGTCTCCAGTTGGTTTATTAGCATCCTTTGACTTATCTGCACCTGGTTTCTTTGCATCCTTGAGTTTGTCTCCAGTTTGTTTATTTGCATCCTTTAGTTTATCTTCACCTGGTTTATTTGCATCCTTTGGCTTATCTTCATCTGGTTTCTTTGCATCCTTGGGTTTGTCTCCAGATGGTTTATTTGCATGCTTTGACTTATCTGCACCTGGTTTCTTCGTATCCTTTATTTGGTCTTCAGTTGGTTTATTAGCATCCTTTGACTTATCTGCACCTGGTTTCTTTGCATCCGTGGGTTTGTCTCCAGTTGGCTCATTTGCATCCTTTGGCTTATCTTCACCAGGTTTATTTGCATCTGGTTTCTTTGCATCCTTGGGTTTGTCTCCAGATGGTTTATTTGCATGCTTTGACTTATCTGCACCTGGTTTCTTCGTATCCTTTATTTGGTCTTCAGTTGGTTTATTAGCATGCTTTGACTTATCTGCACCTGGTTTCTTCGTATCCTTTATTTGGTCTCCAGTTGGTTTATTAGCATGCTTTGACTTATCTGCACCTGGTTTCTTTGCATCCGTGGGTTTGTCTCCAGTTGGCTTATTTGCATGCTTTGGTTTATCTACACCTGGTTTCTTTGCATCCTTGGGTTTGTCTTCAGTTGGTTTATTAGAATCCTTAGGATTTCCTCCAACGGGCTCTATTGTATCCTTTATTTGGTCTCCAGTTGGTTTATTAGCATCCTTTGACTTATCTGCACCTGGTTTCTTTGCATCCTTGAGTTTGTCTCCAGTTTGTTTATTTGCATCCTTTAGTTTATCTTCACCCGGTTTATTTGCATCCTTTGGCTTATCTTCACCTGATTCATTTGCATCCTTGGGTTTGTCTCCAGATGGTTTCTTTGCATCCTTTGGCTCATCTGCACTTGGTTTCTTTGCATCCTTGGATTTGTCTCCAGTTGGTTTATTTGCATCCTTTGGCTTATCTACACCTGGTTTCTTTGCACCCTTGGGTTTGTCTCCAGTTGGTGTATTTGCATCCTTTCGCTTATCTCCACCTGGTTTCTTTACATCCTTGGGTTTGTCTCCAGTTGGTTTACGTTTATTGACTGGTTTTGGTTGTTTTGGATGTGTTTTTTTACCTTTTGGTTTTTTACAAGGCTTAGTAGTTTTAGTAGGTTTGTCATTAGATATCTGTGACTCATTCATATTACTGTTATCATCTGGTTCATCACTTATGCGTTCTTCATTACCTTCAGAGTTGTTGTTTATTTCGTCCTGTGATTGAGGTGAGGTTCCCTCATCTTCAATATTTTCATCAGAAGGAGAAGTTTGTTGAATGGAATCATCTTCCTCGCTACTAGTTGGTTCTTTTTGAGGAACACTTGTGATAGGCTTTTTAGATGGTACTGAAATAACTTCAACTGTCTCAGTTGGAATTTCTTCGATATTACTTGTATAGCGTGTTGTTGTGGTTGTTCTTTGGTATGGTTTTTCACCTTTTTGGGATGGTTTTATTGGTAGTAGTTTTTTGGAAGCATTTCCTTGACCTGGCTTTACAGTCTCGTTTGGAGTTGAGTGACTCGGAGATTGTTTTTCCAACTTTTTGGATGGTTTTTGATTTCCAGACTTAGCATTTTTAGATGTTGCTGGCTTTGGTTCGCCTCTTGTTGAAGGATTTCCTTGGTCAGGTTCAATAGTCTTGGTTGGACCTTGTTCGCTCGGGCTCGGATATTGTGTATCAACATATTTGGTAGGTCCTTGACTTACAGGTTGAGTATTCCTACTTGGTGGCTTTTGGTCTGGGTTAACCTCCTTAGTATCATCTTTTTGGGTTGGTTGGCTTTGATTTTTGGTAGGTTTCGGGTTCGTTTGTTTCACATGTTCAATGGCTTTTATGATATCTGAGAATAAATTATTTAAACTTTAAATTTTGAACAATCACACAATAAGATCACATTAATGGAGACAATAAAGCTTAATATTGTAAAAATCATCATCATTTATCATCGTATTAACGGCAAAATACAGGCAGACTTCCCTCTATGTAGGAGAGGGGATATGGAGCGTAGACCCACCACGCTGCCCCAGTTCGCATTGGCGGGCTTAGGGTGATAATATTTCATTTATCAACAATCACTATCAGATATTGATGATAGTGACCGGAACCGACGGCTTAACATGCTCAACGAGGATCGGGGGTATTTTTTTTTAATGACTACAAATTGGCCCTTGACTGCTATCACACCTGATGTTAAGTGATGATGTAATCTAAGATGGAAGCGGGCTAACTTGTTAGGAGTAGAATGAAAATCCACACTCCTATCGGTTTCTACACGACATCGTACCGGAACGCTAAATCGCTTGGCGGTACGTCTTTGTCGGTAGGGTGGTAACTAACCACGGCGAAAGCCTCCCACCAGCCAGACCAAGACAAATTAAAAAAAATTTCAATCTGCCCCGCCGGGAATCGAACCCAGGACCTCCGCCTTATAAATCCACCGCGCATACCACTGCGCCACGGATGTCGTCGACGTCGAGGTATAACACGTCACCAACTTCCCAACACCGGACTTGGAATGTACTGATCATAGAAGAATTAAATGGATGCGATCTCAGGACCCCGTGATCAAAGCCACATAGGCTGAGCACTAGACCAACGAGGCAATTAAAAAAATAATATGAATTAACTATTTTAACGTGACAACGTCTTATAATTCGATAGCCGGCTGCACGCACGAAAAAACATGACGTCATACGTCGTTACCTCGCTTTGAGGCGTTCCATGTAAGGCTTGAAGTGCAAGCGAGAGCGCGGCGTTCGACATCCGTCTATTAAATATAATTATTAAATATATTAATTTTAAATTAAAAATTAATATATTTATAAATTAATATATTTATTATAAATTTAAAATATAAATTTATAAAATCAAAATCAATTATTTTATTAATTTAAATTAATATTTATAAAAATATACTTAAATTAAAAATTTTAATAACCAATTAAATGCTACCATTCCATCAGTATTTTCTTAAGACATTGTCACGTTCAACTATCGTCAGTAAACCGACTTTACAGACAACCAATTTTTTAGAAAAAAGTTTGGTTTTGATAGTAGTTCATAGACTAAAGTAGAGTAAGCAATGCTGAAACAGATAATACCAGCAACGGAGTAGCCAGGATTCTATATGTGAGTATTTTAAAGTTCACCACGCGGAAGGATAAGGGGTCCACCTCCCAACCGTTTCCCAGGAAAAATTAATGAAGCTGTCATTAAAGCTTTTACCTTTGGTTGCTAACCCTATCCGCTGGCATAATAGAAGGTTTGAATGTCAGGCCCACAGGGGTTAAGAAGGTAAAGAAACTCCTAGACTATTATTTGAATCGTTGATTTTACAAAGTAATGCGAATTAGTTCTGTTTTTGTAATTTTATGTAAAAATATTGAAGAGATTAATTAAGTGGAAGCTTACTAATCTAATTTATTGTCTCATCGTCATAAATTGTTAACTCCAGAAAAATTAAATGTTTATGATTTCACTTCATTTTTTATTTTTTTGTTGATAACCCTTCTAATTTAGTAATAGGTCTTTAGCCTAGATAGAGGGGTTAATGCATAATCAGTACCATAAACTCTTAGGCCTGTGTGCACCAAGACCTCGGTTATCATAACCAACGGTTAACATAACTTTACTATAAATTTACTATTTATAATAAATCCGTACGTCGGTTAAGGATGTAAACCTATCTTAACCAAGCTTACGTTCTTTACGGTGTACGGGTTGTCGTGAACAGTAAATTTTACCTTTAGCTTATGTTAACCGTTGGTTATGATAACCGAAATCTTGGTGCACACATGCCTTACTAAAATACCTGTCTAAAAAGTTATTTTAGTAAAAAATATTGTTATAAGTAATTTAACGAATACAAAGTGAAATAATTGTTTTATTATGTCATACTTAGTGTTATCTTAAGTACCGAAAACAAAATGTTATGAAGAAAAGTCATTTCTTTATACATTTTGTATGCAACTGTCGATATCAACGATTACTCATTAGGAATTAAAAATAATACTTTTTTTAGGTTTATTTTAAAACCCCGCTAGTTCTAATATTTCTATTTATATATTTAAAAATTATAATTATAAAGCTATTTATTATATAGGTATGTATTTACATTATAAAGTTATTAATATATTAACAATAAAGGCACGAAAATTATATATATAAAAAAAAAACAGAATAATTATAATAACTAACTAATTAACTTAACTATAAGCATAATTGTAAATTTTGCGCATCACGCAGGCAGCATTTCCGCGCTGAATTGCGATAGATATTCGTTGCGCGAGAAAGCTGCCTGCCCGAGGGTCAGAAAGCTGCCTGCCCGAGGGTCAAAGCTATTTTATTTTGTTAGGTCTCTAGGTGTTTTTCAATTAAAACCACCCTGGGGCAGTTTTCGGACATCTCCTTTAACTGTCTTCGAAGGCGCGCAGTGGACACGACCAACCTTAGATAAAATATAATGAAAGAGGAAGAGCCCAGTGGGATTATCTTTAAGTGTAATAATTATATAAATGTTTATATAAGATAGTTTGATAATGGCTTAAATAAATGCGAATGGAGCATTAGTAGCCTCCTCTGTTATCCCGAATCCCGCTCCGCTCCTAATGCGAGTAATGGAGCATATTCACCGGGGGGGTTGGGCGAGCGCAGAAGTATCGCCGGAGGGTGCCAGAAGGCGAACAATAAGAAGAGGGCGTAACGACTCTCTAAGGGCGTCTCCTGTAAGACTCGGGCCTCGGCTTAGAGGGACGTTTGGAATGGGTGTGTGGTTTGGCGTGATTGTTACATCAGGTCAAGGCGTCCCCTTGATGGACGTGGGTGAGTTCCACGTCCGGGTGACGCTAAGAAACGGAGCCTGGGGCAATTGTGGAAGCAAATGTGTTGTTTGTGGGTGTGTGTCTTGGAAGGCGTTGTTCGTTGTAATGTCGTCGTCAGTTAGCGTCAAATTCGGAGGTTAAGAGCACGTTTCAACCACAAGTTGATTGGGATGAGTGACTGCTTTCGAAAAGTAATTTTTCTAAAGCTTTTTGATGTAGTGATAATTATGGAGCTTATGTGCATTTCAAATTACTAATGATTGACATGACAAGAGAAAGTAGAATAAAATGGACGAAAATATAACAGAATGGCAACCACGGGATGGAAAAAGAAGAACAGGCAGGCAAACGAAAAGATGGTCCGATGATACCAAGATTATCGGGGGGGCAATTTGGTCAAGAACAGCTAATAACAGAGCAAGATGGAAACAGCTGGAAGAGGCCTATATGTCACAGGACACGCTGATAACTAAACCGGGAAATCGATCGAGCTAGTTTAAGGTTTCACTTTTATTTGATATGTATAAGGTGAGTTTGAATTACTAGCCAGCGGCGAAACTGGAGTAAGTGTAATGGATACTGATTACAACAGCGGAATAAAAATATTTCTAGAACCAGTAACAAAAAATTTAAAAATTACCTACAAAAAGTTTACTCAATTAGGACATTTTACATAGCACCATCCATGGCATTCACAAATTAATCACAAGGTACCGAACAAACGTATGTCTTAAACATTCGATTACTACCAAAAAAAATACGGAAAGAAAAGCCAAACCGCCAAAATGCCAAAATCTTCCTAGTGGCATTTTGGCAAAGACCAGAAGACCAGACCTGAACTAATGACGGCATTTCAAACTACGTTTTAATCCATTAATGGAAAGTGCATTGACCTTGGTTGTCGATCAGCTGTTACGTTTGTTATTTTGATCAATTCTAGTGTGTACGTAGGTACATAACTGCCTTGAGGTTAATGGCTGGCTGGCTTTAGGGTAATTTATGGATGTATTGGATGGCGTTATGCGTACTGTCGTAAGTGAATAGATATTTTGTAATGCTTTATAATTTTTTATTTATTGGTTCTGGGAACAAATTTTTTTCTATTGTAATTTATTATTAATGATTGACATGTATTCAAAGGAGGGGGAGGGGGTGTCCAAATGTTTTTCTAAACTTAAGCTCGTTTGGAAGAAATCGCTGTAAGCGATAAGCGCCTTTGCATCAGCTATGTTTTTCTTCGTTGTTAGGTACAAATTAATAACGATTCTTATTCATTGTAGATACAGCCGTGCACAATAGCTTGAGTTGGGGGCGGTTGTCTACAGTACAACACGGGAGCTCGCGGGGACGTTACAGGGGAAGCGGGCGGAGGGGTGCATTCCAGGCGAGTGTCAACTGTCAACTTATCGCGCACGGGCTATATAGTAATGTTAATGTAGGTATATATATTGGTTTATTTTATGACATTATATTTATCATAGGTATTATCTGTGTAGTTTTGTTTATGTATTAGTATGTAAGTATTTGAATCCTAATCCTAATCCTAACTAATATTATAAATGCGAAAGTAACTCTGTCTGTCTGTCTGTCTTGCTTTCACTCTACAACTACTGAACCGATTTAAATGAAATTTGGTACACAGTGAGTCTAGAGCCTGAGAAAGGACATAAGCTACTTTTAATTGCGAAAAAAGGGTTGTTAGGGGTTAAAGGGGGGATGAAATTTTGTATGAAAGTATCGTCATTTTGAAAGCTTAAGACCTATTTCGTAGGCAGTTGATTAGATATTAATAAATATAACATTCAAAGCTTAGAAACATTAGGCTGCCGTAATAACTAATTCCACGCGGACGAAGTCGCGGGCAAAAGCTAGTATTTTATAAGTACACCACCTGCAGACTTTTCTTTAATCGTTTTCCTAAGCCTAAGGTTGCCTGGCAGAGATCGCTGCTAGGCGATAAGGCTGCCTTTTGTTTTCTACATATTTCTTATGTATTTTGTGTGTGTATCTGTATTTTTATTATGTGTGTAAATAAAGAATAAGAATAATAATAATAATGTCATACCTTGTTGTTTTGTCCTCTGTCTCAAAATACGTATAGCTTGTAGGGGCTCTGAAACAAATTGTTTTTTATTTTAAATTATAATACTGTGTCATTATTTTTTTTTATTGACTACAAGTTGGCTCTTGACTGCTATCACACCTGATGTTAAGTGGTGATGCAGTCTAAGATGGAAGCGGGCTAACTTGTTAGGAGTGGGACGAAAATCCACACTCCTTTCGGTTTCTACACGACATCGTACCGGAACGCTAAATTGCTTGGCGATACGTCTTTGTCGGTAGTGTGGTAACTAACCACGGCGAAAGCCTCCCACCAGCCAGACCAAGACAAATTAAGATAAATCTCAATCTGCACCGCCGGGAATCGAACCCAGCACCTCCGTCTTATAAATGCACCGCGCATACCACTGCGCCACGGAAGTCGTCATTATCAGCCTAACCGCCCACTACAGGGCCAGGCCTCCCTCCTTATGGGAGAGGGGATATGGAGCGTACACCCACCACGTTGCTCCAATGCGGGGCGGTGACCTGGCTTAAGGTGCTCTCCGAGGCACGGGGTGTAACACTATCAACTTTAGAATTTTATAGAAGAATGCACTCAGAATTATTCCGTGAATCGAACCCAGGACCTCGTGATCGAAGCCGGATAGCCACTAGACCAACGAGGCAATTTAAAATTATAATAATTTATCATTATCGTTAAAGAAACATAACATACGACCTCCGTGGCACAGTGGTATGCGCGGTGGTTTATAAGACGGAGGTCCTGGGTTCGATTCTCGACGGGGCACATTCGAGATTTTTCTTAATTTGTCTTGGTCTGGCTGGTGGGAGGCTTTCGCCGTGCCTAGTTACCACCCTACCGACAAAGACGTACCGCCAAGCGATTTAGCCTTCCGGTACGATGTCGTGTAGAAACCGATAAGGTGTGGATTTCATCCTACTCCTAACAAGTTAGCCCGCTTCCATCTTAGATTGCATCATCACTTAACATCAGGTGTGACAGCAGTCAAGGGCCAACTTGTAGTTGATAAAAAAAAAATGTGGTAGACAAGCAATTATGAACCTTATTCACTTAAACATTAGGTCCAATATAACTTGACATTTACTATTTACCTTTTACATTTGCATATTGCTGATTTATAATGACGGCGTCTTCGAATACTGAAAAAAAAAACAATATAAGTCTATGAGAAGTGCTGAATTCAAAATAAAAATTAAAAATTTTTAGTAAAAAAATTGAACCGACTCAAAATGCACTAAAAAGTAAATAAAATTATTATTATAAAAACAAAAAACCCGGATGAAACGAAGTTCCTTTCGATGAATTAAAAGTGAAAAAAGGAATATGTATATAAAATTTTAATTACTTTATTAATAATAATATTCTTCGATTACCAAAACTACGTTTGTCCACACCTGCAGCACCATAAAGTATTTAGAATTTTATATAGATATAGTGATCCTTGTTTTTCTCTTTTCAGTTCATAACTTCTATGCAGTCGGGTTTTTTGTTTTTATAATAATAATTTTATTTGAGACTTTTTTGTTTAAGTTTATGGTATAGAAATGACTCGGTACACTTTATGCCATTTTTTGTTAAAACGGCATTATAAACGTGATATGATATTTATATTTTTGAAATGGTCTTTTTACAACCTTTTATTTGATACCCATATTGCTAAAATAGAAGAAAGATATACACACATCCCCCCTTTTTTCCCGCATTTACAGCCGCCGTTTTGAAAATTTATATAGCCTATGTCACTACCACAATTTTTACAAATTCAACGACACCTCAAATGTCAAAATCCGTTCAGTCGTTAAGGCTGTAGCGCGTGCCGAAGAAATGGACATACATACATACATACATACATACATACATACATACGCTCCAAAAACATAACCCTCCTTCTGACGCAGTCGGGTAAAAATAACTGTGTCATTTAGTTGCTTTAAATTACTTAAGCATATCTAGGAGTCGGTGCACTATTTAATAACATTATATATATATGTTATTAAATAGTGCAGATTTTCTATTTACAGAAAAACAAAGTTGTATGTAGCTATGCAGTCGCAGGAACAAGTTATGAAGGTTGAAAAAGTTGACTTTTCATACTACGACGACGGTCACGTGATTCAGAACACAAAAAAACTATTGAAATTTTTATTTTTGGAACGAAGTTCCTTATCGCGCGTTGTGAAAGGGGGCTAGACGGAAAAAATTCGTACGAAAAGTTGTCACGACACTTTTTGATCAAAGGATGTTGCCGCCGCCTTTGATGTGTGTGCGCGTGAGCGGCGGGGGGCGCCCGCGCTGTATGCTGTCTCACGCTCTCGTGGCGCCCTCTGGTGTTTCGGTGTACAACAACAAATATTATTATTACTTAAAAAAAATAAAATTTTATTATAATTCCTTCACTAATTAATCGAAAGGAACTTCGTTCCATCCGGGTGTCCCTTGACACCTCTCAACTTTTTTTTATATATTTTCAAGTGATTGCTATGAAACATGGGTAGTTGTTTAAAATTCGTCGTGTATTTAAATAAAACAGTTAAATATGAGCATAAATTTGGACAGTCTGGGACAAATTTTGGCAATGTCCTTTAAGTATTTATCAAAGTATTACACACTAAAAATAATCTTCTTTTGGTAACAATTGCAGTTACCCTTGCGGACCCCGCCCCGCCGCTTCGAGTGCGTTTTGCATGTGCTCGAAGCTCGACCCGTGTGAAAATGATAATAATAATTGGAACGAAGTTCCTTATCGCGCGTTGTGAAAGGGGGCTAGACGGAAAAAATTCGTACGAAAAGTTGTCACGACACTTTTTGATCAAAGGATCTTGCCGCCCCCTTTGATGTGTGTGCGCGTGAGCGGCGGGGGCGCCCGCGCTGTATGCTGTCTCGCGCTCTCGTGGCGCCCTCTGGTGTTTCGGTGTACAACAACAAACGCGTGTGTGGTACGCGTCTGTGTCTTCAGTTACCACAAGCCAATTATTACGAAAATTGAGCCTACTGATTAAGTTTATATAACATTATATTTGTTAATAATAAAAAAAATATTATTATTACTTAAAAAAAATAAAATTTTATTACAATTCCTTCACTAATTAATCGAAAAATTGAGCCTACTGATTAAGTTTATATAACATTATATTTGTTAATAATAAAAAAAATATTATTATTACTTAAAAAAAAAATAATTTTATTACAATTCCTTCACTAATTAATCGAAAAATTGAGCCTACTGATTAAGTTTATATAACATTATATTTGTTAATAATAAAAAAAATATTATTATTACTTAAAAAAAATAAAACTTTATTACAATTCCTTCACTAATTAATCGAAAGGAACTTCGTTCCATCCGGGTGTCCCTTGACACCTCTCAACTTATTTTTGAGAGAACATTTTCAAACTGTATAAAATCTTCTAGACTTTTCTATAGAAATCAGGCCTATTCTCCGGTTTTTTGATTTTTTTATCTGGCAACCCTGGTCGTGACCACCTCCATCTTTGATTCTATTTGACATGTGACACTACGTTGCTCTGTTGTCATTGTAGACCGTGGAGTTGAGTGAGTGAGACAAATTCGCGATAGTTTATTAATTCTAATATTACTTAATAAAATATTTTTTTAATAAAAATATATTGTTTATAATAATATCAAAATATACTTACAATGGCGTGGACTCAAACTTGTATATGATTCCAGGAATTTAACCATATCTGAAAAAAGATAGTCACTTTATTATCACTACAGTATAAAATAAAGTTCTTAAAGTAAAACAAACATTTCTTCTGTCTGTCCGTATGTATGCCTAAGTCTTTAAAACTACGCAACAGATTTTCATGGTGTTTTTTTATCAGATAGAGTGATTTAACAGGAAGGTTTATGTGTATAATACATGCATAATATGGTAGAGTAACACTGATAGTTTTAGAGGTTTCTGATGTGATGTCGTGAATTAAGGCATTTTTTGCGCTTACATTGCAAACGCTGGCTAAACCCTACGAGATATATCAAAATAATGTACTACAGTATTGCACACCTTAAAAAGGTCAACAAAAAACTCCGCGATGGTATATGTCTATCTCTTAGGGATAACCCAAAATAACCATTTTTTATCTTTTACTTTCGACCAAAAGTAATGTCTTATTTACGAAGTGATTTTAAGCAATACTGCATTAATCCTTATCCAGTTAAGTATCTTAAATACTTAGTGCATTCAATATAGATCACTAAGGGTGATTTAAGTAATTTTTTTTTCCAAAATATATGAGATTCAATATGCAGGGACATAGCGAGCCGTTTAGGGTGAGCCGCTGCCGGTACCAGCATTGCGACCGTGCGAAGCTGGGGCGGGCCACTAGTTGGAAATATTTTAAAGGTATTAGGCATCTAATTAAATAAATACGCGACATATATTGTTTTATGTGAACAGACCGTTATGATAGTTAAGTCATTATCACCATTGTCAGCCTATTAAATTAGGAGAGTTATAGAGTTTAGACACAACACGCTACTTGGTGGTTGATAATGGTTTTTTTCTGTTAACTATCACTATCACATGTTGATGATAGTGACCGACGGCTTAACGTGCTCTCCGAGGCACGGGGGTGTAATACCACCAACTTCCCGACTCCTTTTTTTGAAAATTTCTTAGAAAATAAAATTATTATTATAAAAACAAAAAACCTGACTGCTTAGAAGTTATGAACTGAAAAGAGAAAAACAAGGATCACTATATCTGTATAAAATTCTAAATACTTTATGGTGCTGCAAACAGGGACAAAATACTTTAACCTGCGGGGAAAGAAAGATCTACCAAAACTACGTTTGTCCCCGCCTGTAGCACCATAAAGTATTTAGAATTTTATACAGATATAGTGATCCTTGTTTTTCTCTTTACAGTTCATAACTTCTAAGCAGTCAGGTTTTTTGTTTTTATAATAATAATTTTATTTGAGACTTTTTAGTTTTAGTTTATGGTATAGAAATGAGACGGTACACTTAGTATACTTTTTGCCATTTTTTGTTTAAAAAGTAATATGAACATGATATGATATTTATATTTTTGAAATGTTCTTTTTACGACCTTTCAAATGGTACCCATATTGCTAAGATAAGAGAAAAAAAATACACCCATCCCCCCTTTTACAGTCGCCATTTTGAAAATTTATATAGCCTATGTCACTACCACAATTTTCACAAATTCAACGACACCTCACATGTCAAAATCCGTTCAGCTGTTTAGGCTGTAGCGCGTGCCGAAGAAATGGACATACATACATACATACATACATACATACATACGCTCGAAAAACATAACCCTCCTTCTGACGCAGTCGGGTAAAAAGAACCCCACAGCCCGACCGATGTTTTGAACCCGGGACCTTGCGATCGAAGCCTCACTGGCTAATTAGATAGTTAAATAGTAAAACGTAAACTTACCAATGCGTACAACTCGATAAATTATGTCAATCCATTCGAAAAATCCTGAAAAATATACATTTTTTTTAAATCTTACAACACTTTACAATAATAATAACGAGGTTCTTCATTCAGGAGCCCGCAACAGGCGGACGCTATATATAAATATTTTAAAGGTAATAGATATAATTTTTTTTTTTAAATTTATTTATTAAGGTTACCAACAGGTTACAATTGGCCTGAATATTACAATAGTAAGATCTTAAAAACTAAAGATTTAATTGTAAACCAACTTATTGGTAAACACAACACGCTTAAAAATACAACTGTAGAAAGACAAACAAAAAGCAAACACAAACTAACAATAAACTAGCGAAAACAATTATAACCATAACTAAGACAATTTTTAACTATATAACTAAAACAAATTTTAATTATAGTAAAATTGTATAAAGTGATATAACATAAATTAATTCTCATATTTTAAAATTCTAACCTTATTACTGGATAAACTATCCAGAAGAGTAATTTGCTACAAAGTAATCTTTCATTTTTTTTTAAATTTGACAGAATTTTCACCTGAAATATCTATATGAATAACCTTATGAATCCAATTATGGGTATTTATCATTTTGTTTATAGGTGCAGAAAAAGCGAGATTAGTTTTACATGTTATATATATATAATAAGCATTAGAGATTAGTTTTATATATTTAGGCATTAGAGATTATTTCTATATATTTAGGCATTAGAGATTAATTCTATATATTTAGGCATTGGAGATTAATTCTATATATTTAGGCGTTAGAGATTAATTCTATATATTTAGGCATTAGAGATTAGTTCTATATATTTAAGTATCTAGTTCAATAAATACGCGACACATATTCTGTTTTATGTGAACAAACTCTTATGATAGTTAAGTCATTATCACCATTGTCAGCCTATTAAAGTAGGAGAGTTATAGAGTTTAGACACACCACGCTACTTGGTGGTTGATAATGGTTTTTTTCTGTTAACTATCACTATCACATGTTGATGATAGTGACCGACGGCTTAACAGCTCTCGGCTCTCCGAGGCACGGGGGTGTATCACCACTAACTTCCCGACTCCTTTTTTTGAAAATTTCTTAGAAGAAAAGAACCCCACAGCCCGACCGATGTTTTGAACCCGGGACCTTGCGATCGAAGCCACACTGGCTAATTAGATAGTTAAATAGTAAAACGTAAACTTACCAATGCGTACGACGCGATAAATTACGTCAATCCATTCGAAAAATCCTGAAAAATATACATTTTTTTTTAATCTTATAACACTTTACAACAATAATAACGAGGTTCCTCATTCAGGAGCCCGCAACCGGCGGACTGGACTTTATTATAAAATTTTAATAGTGTTGTTTTATATTTTTTATAAGCTTAGTTGAAAACCTCGATCGACAATAGTAACTAGATTTCGTAACCGGACAAGAAAAACGTCTCGGTAAATTACAGCTCACTTAAAAAGTAGAGTCCGACCGAAACTGGTTTTTCAGCCGAAACCAAAACCGAAACCGAATATTCGGCCCTGGCTTCAGTTTCGGCCGAAACCGAAACCGAAACCGAAACTCATGTGGTCAAGTATAAAATTCCTTAAAATACTGTAATTTGATGCATTTTACACATTATGCTGCATTAACTGACTAAGTTTTGTTGCTACGGAGCTATTTTTGTTGCTACTTCCGAAATCAGTTTCGGTTTCGGCAAAAGTTTCGGCCAATTTAGACCGAAACCGAAACTGCCGCCGAAACTTAATTTTTGGCCGAAACTCGGCCGAAACCGAAACCGAACTTTCGGTCGGACACAATTTAAAAGTGAGTTCTCAATTCTCATTTTGTTTAGTAATTAGTACGCTTGAAACACAGCCAATGTGACCAACCAAAACGTCTCACAATGCCGCAGTGTGTAATTAAAAGTTGCAAAAAAAAAATAATTGTTACCAACCATCAATCCTTAGAGGATATTTATAATTAAGGGTACTTTATATTACTAGTCTGTGGACATCATCATTTCTAATCTGTGGACATCATCACGTGACAGCCGGATGTCAGTATTGATTCTATAATATGTACCAACTTTCATTCCACCATCTTTTAAATGCCGCCATCACGTTATACCCGGATGTTACTATTAATTTTCAATTTATCTGAAATGATTATTAACCGATAGGATGTAGTATTTAGTTATTATTATTTACATCAATATTAATACTTTTTAGCATAAATTAAATTCATAATTAGTTATTTCTTTACTTCAACAATTATACAGTTACATCCGGTTTGATTATAATTTAATTTCTTGAGTTTATCTATTGACGCTTAAATATTGTTTTATATTCATTATAAATCTTATTTTAATAATTAATGTTTAAATTGTAAAATAATATCCCGGAACTATTGCCAAAATGTATTTGTCTAATGCCCACTACTAAGTAATTCCGTGTTACCAACATTGTGTACTTAATTTTAAGAGTGTATTTAATGGCCTGATGTGGGCAGCCGGCAGATGTATTATTATTTATTATTACGCGGCAAATGTAACAAGAGGAAACTCTGTTCCAAGATAATAAAATATTGTTCTACAGTGTTATAAAGTATTTTACTTTCCCACATTCTGTCACATAATGCATGAAAAAGCCATTTAACGGCTGGAGTGTAAATTATATAATTTTTTTAAATAAACAAGAAATTAAATATTTTTTTTAACAAAATTATCTATTTTAAAACACCGCTACAAATGTTTGTGCTTGTGTGGGTAACCTTGGCCAAGGGCTCGCCAATAAAGGCACACACATTTATTTGAACGGTACAAGCAATGTTATGACGGGAAAAAGTACCTTATTTTTTACATTTTAAAGTTGATTTTACACTAAGTAACATAAGTAACTTATGTCACTTAGTGTCAAACCTAGTGAAAGCGATAACGCTTTGCTTGTTTTTGTGACGATTGATTGTAAGTATACGATAATATTTGGACGATTTTTGACTTTGTCACTATGTGGTATGGTAATTAGGTTGAACCTGAAACTATCTTAAAACATTTTCGTCCGTTTGTTAGTAAACAAATGCAGCTGTATAAGTATATATTCGTGCGGACACAATTTGGCTCTATTTTTGTATGTGACCCGTTATCTAGTTACTATTGTTGATCGAAGGTTGAAAATTAAAAAAAAAAATTGGTTGTCTGTAAAGTCGGTTTACTGACGATAGTTGAACGTGACAACGTTTTAAGAAAATACTGATGGAATGGTAGCATTTAATTGGTTATTAAATTTTTTAATTTAAGTATATTTTTATAAATATTAATTTAAATTAATAAAATAATTGATTTTGATTTTATAAATTTATATTTTAAATTTATAATAAATATATTAATTTTTAATTTAAAATTAATATATTTAATAATTATATTTAATAGACGGATGTCGAACGCTGCTGAACGCAAAGGCCGATTGTGCTTCTTTGTCGCTCGTTCCGCGCTCTAGCTTGCACTTCAAGCCTTACATGGAACACCTCAAAGCGAGGTAACGCCGCATGAGTCATGTTTTTTCGTGCGTGCAGCCAGCTCTATCGAATTATAAGACGTTGTCACGTCAAAAAAAAGGACCTCATATCTCCGTGGTGCATACCACTGTGTCACGGAGGTCATTAAAATACAGAGACGGCATGTCATTGATGCCATGGAAGATGGGAAGGCCTTTGGTGTGGGGCGCAACTTGCGTGGACACGCTCGCGCCTTCACAACTTTTTTTTTTTTTTTATCGGTATTATAGCGGGCAAACAAGCATGCGGGTCACCTGATGTTGAGTGATTACCGCCGCTCATATACATTTGCAACACCAGAGGCACTGCTAATGTGTTGCCGGCCTTTGAGGAATTGGTTTATTCGCCCCTTAAATACACCCATGTTAAAATTGACAGGAAATACCGCAGCAGGAAGTTGGTTCCAGATTCTGCATGTTCGCGGCAGAAATGACCTAGAAAATCTAGTGGTTGTAGAAAACCAGCCATCCAGATGGTGTGGGTGAAACTGGTTTCTGCGCCGCAAGTTCCGCTGAGAGAAGACAGAGGGTGGTATAAGGTCGAACAACTCCTCAGAGCACTCGCCATTATAAAGACGATAGAACACACATAGAGAGCTGACGTCCCTACGGTGCTCTAAGGTCTCCAACTGGTTTGTGAGTTTGGAATTGTCAACAAATCGAACTGCCCGCTTTTGGATGCAATCAAGTGGAAGAAGTTGGTATTGAGGTGCTCCGGCCCATAGATGTGAGCAGTACTCCATGTGCGGACGTACTTGGGCTTTGTAGAGCAAGAGCCTATGTTGAGGCTGAAAGTAGCGCTTGGCTCGGTTGAGCACCCCAAGTTTTTTAGAAGCTAACTTAGCTTTCCCTTCCAAATGATCGCGAAATTGGACTTTATTCGAGATGTCGACACCAAGGATTCCAATAAGAACCTCTTCGTAGCACGATGGGCTGTGCGGGCGCTGCTGCTGCATCAGCGGAGACCCTCATGTGGCGCAAGTACAATAACCTCGTTGGAGATTATGCATTTGAGCCGTTTGGAGTTGAAACGCCTGGGACCGTGGGTCCGAGTACTCGCTTTCTTTATAGAGATATCGCAAAGTGACTGATCGACGCCTCCCGTGACCAGAGGGCTGGTCTCTTTTTAGGTCAGAGGATCAGCATTGCCATTCAACGTGGCAATGCTGCCAGCCTTCTGGGCACTATACCGCTCGATTCTGATTCGGAGGAATATTATGACGCCTAAGTTTTTTACTCTTTTTATATGTATTTCCTTTTTTTTTAATTTTTTTATCGACTACAAGTTGGTCCTTGACTGCTATCACACCTGATGTTAAGTGATGATGCAATCTAAGATGGAAGCGGGCTAACTTGTTAGGAGTGGGACGAAAATCCACACCCCTTTCGGTTTCTACACGACATCGTACCAGAATGCTAAATCGCTTGACGGTACGTCTTTGTCGGTAGGGTGGTAACTAGCCATCAAAGCCTCCCACCAGCCAGACCAAGACAAATTAAGAAAAATGTCTATCTGCCCCGCCGGGAATCGAACCCAGGACCTCCGTCTTATAAATCCACCGCGCATACCACTGCGCATTTATCTGTAGATATATTTAAGCTTTTGACACATAATTACATGAACTGTCAGTAGGTATCTTACCGACGGTTTTGAGTAGTTCGCCCATCTTCAGCGTCGCCAGCCGTATGTTGGTCGCGTTGGTGATGCGCTGGAGCAGCTGGAAGAAGTACATCACGTCCATCGATGTGTACTTCTTCATAGTTTCAACCAGCACGAAGATATCTGTAGACATGTTCACAACATTAGTGAAAGAAACAACAACACGTTCATTACGTGACGTGCTAAGTGCCGAGTGTGAGTTTTCACCAAAACAAATCGAAAACTTCACTTTCGCGTTAAGGGCATATTTATATGGAACTGAAGCAGCGCCCCTGGCGGGAGTGAGAGAAAACTCAACACTGACACTCGAACATTAGAGTTTTCTCTCACTTCCGCCAGGGGCGCTGCTTCAGTTCCATATAAATATGCCCTTAACGCGAAAGTGAAGTTTTCGATTTGTTTTTGTGAAAACTCACACTCGGCCCTCTGAATAGTCATTGAAGCCGACTCTCTGGCCACTTTTGTAGTCGGCGAATAGTCGGCGATTAGTCGGCAAAGTTCCCCCGGCTAGTCGACTTTTTATTATACATGTATATCTTCATAAAATCGGTTATAAAATTCTAAAGGAGAGACCGTGAAAGTAACACAGGAAAAAAAATAATTTCTGATCGCTTTATATTGGCAACACTGTTTAATATGTCTGTTCGCATGCGATATGCATTATATGTGTAACCAAAATCTCGCACGAGGTGCGCAGATGTTAATAATATACCCCCAAAACCACGATAATTTGTCAACCTACAGCCACTAATTCGTCTAGTCAACTAATTTCATAGGCGGCACATCTAGTTTACTTCAAAGTTAAGTTTAAGTTATAGCAGGATAAGTGTTAAAGCTTTAATGTAAAGGTTGTAGTTAAGTGCGGTGTTAAGTACAACCTTTCCTAAAGTGTCTTGCGTTCCTAGCGTGGTCTACATATTCCTAACTTGCTCTACGTGTTCCTAACTTGCTCTACGTGTTCCTAACTTGCTCTACGTGTTCGTAACTTGCTCTACGTGTTCCTAACTTGCTCTACGTGTTCCTAACTTGCTCTACGTGTTCCTTACTTGCTCTACGTGTTCCTAACTTGCTCTACATATTCCTAACTTGCTCTACGTGTTCCTAACTTGCTCTACGTGTTCCTAAATTGCTCTACGTGTTCCTAACTTGCTCTACGTGTTCCTAACTTGCTCTACGTGTTCCTAACTTGCTCTACGTGTTCCTAACTTGCTCTACATATTCCTAACTTGCTCTACGTGTTATACGTTTTACTAGCGTGATAAACGTGTTCCTTGCGCACTCTATAGCGTGCTCTACATGTCCCTAGCGTGTCTACATGGTCTTTGCGTACTTTATACCGTGATCTACGTGTGCCTTGCTTTTTTCGGAAATATTTTGGGAAATGAAAAAACCTTTACCATTTTTCTTCGTTACTGTCACTATAACATTCCAGGCTTGCCGCATCGCTGAAACATAAATGAATCTATTTACTAGAGAATAATAAATAATCCTAGTAAAAAATTACAAATATAAAAAAATAAGATGATTTATAAAATGCCCTCATCTGACAATCGGTACCGGAACGCTAAATCGCTTGGCGGTACGTCCTTATCGGTAGGGTGGTAACTAGCTACGGCTGAAGACCTAATTAAGAAGTTCACAATCAGCCTACCCGGGATTCGAACTCAGGACTCCGTCATATTAAAACTTAAAAAAAAACTGCGCATGCGCCACAGAGGCGTCACCTCTTCCAAGGTAGCCCGCAACTATCTTAGACTATCGTCACTTAACGTCAGGTGAGATCGCAGTGAGAGCTTATTGTCACTCAATAATTATTATAAAAACAAAAAACCCGACTGCTTAGAAGACTCTATCTATATAAAATTTTATATACTTTATGGTTTATTCAGGCGGGGACCTATGTCACTTCCACATGTCTGATAAATTCAACGACATCTCATGTGTGTCCAGTCGATTAGGCTGTAGCGCGTGCCAAAGAAATTGACATACATACATACATACATACATACATACATACATACATACATACATACATACATACATACATAAATCAAATGAAATGAAATGAAAATATACCTTATTGCACACACCAAGACAGGAAAGATACGAAACAAAATACAATAGACACAAGAATTTACAGTAGCACAATATCGCCAACAGGCGGCCTTATCGCCAACAGGCGATCTCTTCCAGGCAACCTAGTTAAGAAGCTAGAATAAGATAAAGAATTGAGGGTGTACAGAACAAGGAATTTAAAAAGAAAATAAAAACTAAAACATAACAAACTAATACATAACTTAAATATATAATTACTTATAAATAATAAACACTATAATATTTAAAAATAAATAAATAAATATAAATACATATGCAAAATGAAAAAATAAATAAATATATATAAAACATACAATATATATAATACATATATACTTATCTATATGTTCAACATTAAAATCGACTGGTAGTAATCTGAAACATTTTAAGGTGGATAGTAATGTTTAGCTAAGAGTCCCTCGAATATAGGTAGAGATCCGTTCAGTCGTTTAGGCTGTAGCGCGTGCCGAAGAAATGGACATACATACATACATACATACGCTCGAAAAACATTACCTTCCTTCTGAAGCAGTCGGGTAAAATATAGTTTTTGTTAAAAATATAGCTAAGTTTTTTAATTATTGACTTTATCTGTCTCATATATATTGTTTTGTGTGAAATTCTGGTCCCTAAGATACGGGCTTACATAGCCAGGGATTGATAGTATAAACAAACCTATAACTTTTCAAATAAATATTTATGTTAATAATTTCGTGGCGGGGTACGGTAGACTCGATCGAAACCTCAGATGAATAACAAAACAAAAAAAAATATTGCTTTCGAGTCGACGACATATATCCGTAATATTCATATTAAGGAGAATTTTTTAAAATTATAATGATACTGACAAATAAACCGTAGTTACTCTCCAAATAAACTGCAGTCGCCATCTTAGATACGCCTCGCCAATCAACACATCAAACATCATGTGTCAAACGAAACGTCTTACCAGAAACATTGAGTGAACCCAGTGTTGCCAGAAGCAGACAGAGAGAGCAATAGGTAAGAAAATTTGTACGAAAGTCTGTCATAGAAAAATAAAAGGGCAAGTGGTTTTCGGGCGGAAGAAGTCGCGGTCGACTGCTAGTAATCTTATATAAGTCTCACACTTAGTGCTGGTGTAGGTGATCATGTTACGGAAGAACTCCATGATGTCTGGACATCCGGACTGCTTCTGAATCTCGTCCATCACTTCTAGAGCCGTCACTGTAACAGAAACATGCAATTACAAAGATATACGCACGTTTAGGATGCGTTAAAAGACATATTTCGTGTATAGAGAAACACATATTGTGGTTTTGAATCGGTAAAATTGAAAATATCTCTTTTTTGTTGTGATGGGAAGAATATTATCCATTTCGCCGTTATTGATTGATGTTCAATACATAAACAATTTAATTTTTGATCTGTTGTCAAATGTCAAAGTTCTTTTGTCTACGATCTGTTGTACCATAATTGTATATAACCATGTAACTCAAGATGGCGCATTAAACATTTTAATAATGAAAAGTTATTTCATTAATACATAATATCAAAGTTGACCTTCTATAAGGAATCAACAAGTTATGTTGACTTGCTATGTATAAAAAGATTCAATAGTAAAACACAATATTCAGTTGACGTTCTATAAGGAATCAACAAGTTAAGTTGTCTTGCTATATAAAGTTTCAACAGTAAAACACAATATAAAGTTGACCTTCTATAAGGAATCAACAAATTATGTTGACTTGCTATATAAAGGTTCAACAGTAAAACACACTATAAAGTGGACCTTCTATAAAGAATCAACAAGTTAAGCTGACTTGCTATATAAAGTTTCAACAGTAAAACGTAATATAAAGTTGACCTTCTATAAGGAATCAACAAGTTAAGTTGACTTGCTATATAAAGTTTCAACAGTAAAACACAATATAAAGTTGACCTTCTATAAGGAATCAACAAGTTATGTTGACTTGCTATATAAAGTTTCAACAGTAAAACACAATATAAAGTTGACCTTCTATAAGGAATCAACAAGTTATGTTGACTTGCTATGTATAAAGTTTCAACAGTAAAACACAATATAAAGTTGACCTTCTATAGGTGTCAACAATTGTTTATAATAATTTTGTTTCTTTCTGTACACGACATCTTTTTTTTTGTATTTAAATGTATATCTGCAATAAAGACAATATCTATCTATTTCTACAATTCGCTCATCTATAGAAACAAAACATTCCTAAAAAATCACTGGTAACCAGGACTTCTGAGTCTGTAGGACTTCTGAGACTAAAGAAAGAGAAAATAAAGAGTGAGACTCCAGGAAGCTTTTATATTGATTCCGCCAAATCAGCTCATTCTTGAATCCGCTAATCTTTAGACCACCGGTAGAACGCGTTTATCCAGAAGGTGCTTATTTAACGTTTTGAAGATAGACCTTGACCGCGTTGTTTTGACAACAAACACCTAAAATAAAAAGAGGAAAGAAAGAAATCGACTACTGATTTGTAGCTGGAGGCTCTGGAACCCACTTCTCTGTACTCACTCTTACTTCAAGCTCTACTCATTCTTACTTCTTAGAAGTATATACTCACTCTGTCGGAAGGTAAGGCCGGTGATCGCAGCGCAGCAGTCGCTGAGCGTGGCGCTCTGCGTGATGCCCAGAAGGTTAGTGAGCACCAGAAGGGGATCGCGTCTCTTTGTCACATCGTTTATTTTCACCATCACTTTCACTATATCTGGAAATGAGAGAGACGAATATATTAAGATTCCATGGATTCACCATGCGGGTGCTGGGTATCACTCGAATTATTCTCCCTGTTCAACCAAATCTGGTAGAACCCTGCTAGAACAGCGCACGACACTCGTTCTAGAATACAGCTTACTGCAGTTCCAGTCAGGTCCAGGTCTTTGAGGAGGTTGTAAAGAAATTTTGCTACTTTAATTGTAACGTACATCCCCACATATTGGGTAAGTGCTGAATCATTGCATTTATATATAGGCTTTCTTTTTTTTATATATGTACCTACCTACCTCTCGTATAATTTTTGTTAACTTTCTTTCCTATTGCTAACTATTTCTAATTATTTTCATTACGTACTTAATTAATTGTTATTTCATTGTTTAAATACTATTTTCTTATCATTCATGTATTCTTTCTCTCTCCTTTCTGATTGTCTTCACGGCCACCTCACTACCAACACTTTCGGGCTTCCCCTGTAGCTTTGCTTGTGGTGGTCACAACCAGAAAAGATGGGAAGAACTATTGTAACACTTTCTGGACGTGAATTCCAGGTCCCAAGCTACCATTTACGATCCCGGTACAATCAACAACTGCCGCCGTACCCGTGACGTCACCGTGGTCGTATCATCACCGGCGTCGTGGCATCATTCGGCCGTCCCATCCCGTGACCGGCCATCAGCTGTCGCCGAGTCGCGCCCGGCTCCAGGGAAGTACCGGACTGCGCGAGGCTTAAATTAGGCGGGCCTTACACCCACGGCCCATAATTTTTTACGGATATAATTTCTTTCGTGTTAACTAAGGCGGTTTCCTTTCTACCCAAACCCCCTACGTTACATAATATAGAGGCATAATGTGTATGTCTATTTTATATAGAAGTATACCGTAAGTGCCTCTTTGACGTGATCAACATCATGAAACGTATCCTCCCTTATGTGCTTGAATATTCGATAATCCCCTCTCAGGCCCTCCTCTTCAGGCCAGACTCCCCTACGTTTTGGAAGATCTCTCATAATCTGTTACTATTTGCAATAACTTAAATAAATTACCAATTTATAACAACGACCTTTAATATGTTGCATAGAAATCTTGACTTGACTTGTGTTCGATCTCCGCTCCTCCAGGCGATGGGTATGGGGAATCTATCGCCCAACGGAAATAAGCCCTCAAGTAGGTAGACGCTGTCTGAGTTTCCGTGGCGGCTTTAATTAGTAAGGTTTCCATAAGTCCTAGAGGAGAGCTTTTGTGGGCGACGCTGACTGCTTTATGGTAGTAGTACGTAACGTTCCTGTAATGCAGTCCCAGGGGATTAGTTGGAACATTGTGGGGTTTTAGTCGGTAGAAGTTCGACATAATCTTCTTGCCCCCCCCCCCCCCCCCTGGCGAGAAGGGCGAGAAGATATCCATGAGGATTTCTCCGCCTATTGAACTATCACCGTATCCACTTTCCGTACAAATTAAATTGAGACGACCTCCGTGGTGCAGTGGTATGCGCGGTGGATTTATAAGACGGAGGTCCTGGGTTTGATTCCCGACGGGGCAGATTGAGATTTTTCTTAATTTGTCTTGGTCTGGCTGACAAAGACGTACTGCCAAGCGATTTAGCGTTCCAGTACGATGTCGTATAGAAACCGAAAGGGGTGTGATGATTTTCATCCTACTCCTAACAAGTTAGCCCGCTTCCATCTTAGACTGCATCATCACTTAACATCAGGTGTGATAGTAGTCAAGGGCCAACTTGTAGTCAATAAAAAAAAAAGAATTAACTGTTGTATGTTCATGTTGCCGGTATGATAATTTTCTTGCCCTTTAAGGGTCTACGCCTGTGCCTGGGCACCGCTGTCAATACTTAATGCTGGATTAACATTTTTTATGAGTGTAGGTAATTTTATGTCCGTTGCTCCGTATATCTTTCTAAAGAAATATACCCTATGAAATCGAGTAGGTGTCCTCTGCCGCCCCTAGGCCGCGAGTTATATGGCCTATTGACAAATCCAGGAATGGCACTGCGCCTCTCGACTGTCCGACGATATTATAACATGAGGTGAAACAACTTACTGTCAATGTGGAACAGTCTCTGCAGCTCTCGCTGAACATGCTCCAAGCTGGTCTTGCCGGTTATCTGGTACAGAGTCTCCACTACCACCTTCAGATCTGAGAAATAAGATATATTTATGAAAGATATTTTATTAACCGACGAAAAAAACGAAGGAGGTTGTCAATTCAATTAGGAAGGGCACACTTCCAAGATGGTCCCATTGTCATCATGTTAGAATCTGATGATGATATCCTGGTAAAATTGAAGGAACTCTTCAAATTGTATAGGCACACTTGCAGCGATTTCGGTTTTTGTGTCAGTATCGGTAGCTTTTTGGCTCCTAGTGCTTAGTAAGTCAGCTTAAGTTCCATATTGTATTCTTTCTCAATAAAAAAAATAATTTTTTTTCCATAACCTAAACCACCTTCAGTTCGACTACGACAAAATGTTATTGGAGAATACGATTTCTGTTACGACCGCTTTCCAACCTTTGTACTTATACATTGGTTTCAATACTGACGTGAAAGGAGATGTCCCAAAACTGCCCCAGGGTGGTTTTAAATGAAAAACACCTAGAGACCTAACAAAATAAACGAAATAAATTAAAATATATATATATATATATATATATATATTTATGTATGACCACGCATAACTTTGTACAGAGTTGTCCGATTTTGATAATTCTTTTTTTATTAGAAAGGGCACACTTCCAAGATGGTCTCATTGCATCATGTTAGAATCTGATGATGATATCCTGGTAAAATTGAAGGAACTCTTCAAATTGTATAGGCACACTGCAACGATTTCGGTTTTTGTGTCAGTATTGGTAGCTTTTTGGCTCCTAGTGGCAAGGTTTCCACGTTACCTAGAACCCACAAACTGCTTTACTACGTTAAATAAATGTTCCTTAAACTTGCTGGCACCGACTTCATAGATATGCTTAAGTAAATTAAAGCAACTAAATGATACAGTTATTTTTTATTTTTTAGTGCGTTTTGAGTCGGTTCTATTTTTTGTCAAAATTTTTTAGATTACATCTTATAACGATTCTTGAAACTAAAAATGCATCGTCCGAACCACTGTGGCGGTTTGCAAACGCACTGTTTATGTTGGCAATATTGCCACGCCATAACTACAAGCTTGAGCGGGAATCAGTTGGCATTACTGTCCCGCTGCTGGGCGCCACGCGCAAATGTCAGTGACAATTACACCCCGCCACAACCAGTCCTTCGCGGAAAACACGCAACGTTCCACCACGTGAACGCTTAAAGAACAATGCAAGAGCCCATACAACATTTTACCTGAAATCTATTTGAAGCGTCTATATAGGAAAAAATGTAAAAACCATAGTAGTTCTTTTAGAGAAACATAATCACCAAGATATTTCGTTTGACGAGGCCACAAAATAAAGATATTAACATAATAATAATAGGCAAGCAAAGTAAGTTATGACAAAAAGCTCGCAGTTTGCCGCAAGGGGGCGACAGTGCCATACTTTGAAGTCTAAATTCATTTTTGTATGGAAAGTAGTGCCAACTAGGCGTGTCAACTAAATAGCATACAAAATACTAAATAGCAGCTCTAAAACAATACTAGATGTCACTAGTAGTAGTGATTGCCATATTAGCTTACTTTGCTAGTTTTGTAGACTCTGATTGTGCTGCTGCCAATAACTATATTACTTTCATTTATTTTTGTATAAAATATTCTGTAATAAATACATACATATATATGCGAAAGCAAAGTTGCTAGTGCCATCTAGTAGAGACGACGTGTAAACGCCTAAAAAACTGAATCGCCCGTGGCGCATCTATACCAGTATTGTGATTCTAAGCCACCATCGCATATGAATTTAATGAAATAAATATTCATTTATTGATTAATTTATGATGGAAAATGGAAAAAGATGAAAAAACTAAAAAATAACGGTTTAGTTTTCCATCTATCGATAAATATCTGAACTTTTAATGACTTTTTAAAATATGACGCTTGTAAAAAAATTTTTGAAATATCACGCTTGAAAAATAAAAATTGCGGAACCGACGGGATTCCGGGTACTTAGAGCGCCTTACCGCTAGGCCACGGTCCCGATGACGTCGGAGCCGAAATTGTGCTTTTGATATTATGCTTTTGATATCCAGGGAGTATTGGGTGTTTTTCGTTACGGAATTTCTGGATTCGGTCTCCACGCTCTAGACCCGCAATAGAAGCTATGCAATAGCTTAAAAAAAAATTTTTCCATAATCTAAACTACCTTCAGTTCAACTTAGTTCAATACGACAAAATGTTATTGGAGAATACGATTTCTGTTACGACCGCTTTCCAACCATTGTACTTATACATTGGTTTCAATTCTGAAGTGGAATTTAGAGAATTGCTCTTTTGATTTTGCAATATTACGCATATTTTATGTAATTTTTCCGAGATATTTCACACAGCTATGTTAGCCTTGCTATGTTTCGACACGAAGTACTGACAGGCACTCAAGGCTCAACAGCTACGCCTCAGGTTGATGTATGGTAGCCTTTTTAGCGCGTGTACCTTGCTTGCGCGCAGAATTGTTACTCTGCTTATATTATTAATATTATAGAATTGTTGCTCTGCTTATACACGATGGGTTTACACTTGCCATGAACATCTTCATCATCATTATCAGCCTATTAACGGCCCACTACAGGACCAGGCCTCCCTCCTTATAGGAGAGGGTATACGGAGCGTAGACCCACCTCTGCTCCAATGCGGGTTGGCGGGCTTAGGGTGATAATGTTTCATTTATTAACGATCACTATCAGATGTCGATGACAGTGACCGGGCGTCGCTTAACGTGCTCTCCGAGACACGAGGGTGTAACACCACTAACTTCCAAACTCCGGGCTTGGAATGTACTGAACATTTCCGACCCAGGACAGCCAGGATTCGAACCCAGGACCTCTTGCTCGAAGCCAGGTAGGTTAGCCACTAGACTAACGAGGCAGTCAGCATGAACATATGTTTTTTAGTAAAATAACTGTCGTCACTTACTGACTCTAGCAGTCTCCTCTAATAGAGCTTCAATAGCGTATTTGAGTTCTGAAAAAAGAAAATTTCAGATTGAACACATTATTTTATGTCATTTTCAAATTACCTTCTTACCTCTATTGGTTTTATAGCAAAATGCATGTATTTTCACAATTTAATTTAGACTAATAACGCATCCTATACTAAAGCCAAACTCGATGGAGAATACTTGTCAACAAACAAAGGAGAATGCCAAATCCTAGCCCACAAATAACACAAATTGTAAATATACTAAAAATATCCTATTATTATATAAATGTTTTACAATAAGCCATTTTTTATGTTGGACATCGGAATAAAATTCTGTTAAAAAAGTAATTAAACTATTTCCTTTTAATTTACACTCTTTACTCATTTTTAAATCTTTATTGTTGCACTGGGTTCTAGCCTTTTAAATCGTTTTTATTGTATTTTCATCAAAAGTGGGCTCTAAAACGCTAGTACCCAGAGTCGTTACGCCTGTTTAAAAATGTATTTAATGAAGCTTTGCGACTGTCATGTCAGTGTGACAACTACCTATACGGAAATAAACGATAACCAACGTTAGGCTCGTGTCGAATACTCCGAGTTCTAGAGCTTTTAAATGTAATTTATATTAAATAGTAAAAAAAATGCAATAAAATGATGCATAATACATTGTTGTACAATGTGTTTTTATTAGTGGGTTAAAGACCTATACATTGTCTGGCATTCTCCTTTAAAATTAAGATAGAAAATGCAACACATTTTATGTCTAATAAAATTATGTTTTGTAATTTTAAAAAATGTTATTTTAAAGATGTTGAATATATTAATTAGTTTTAGCTTACTTACTAATCTAATTTATTGTCATGAATTCGTCATTAACTAGTTATTTAAAAAAAATAGGTGCGAAATGACTTGTGATTTCTACCTTCATTTTTAATTTGCTTATTGACAAGCATTCTCAATCGAGTTTGGCTTTAGTATAGGTTTACTATGATTTTGCTACTCATTGTCTTTAAGTTGTACGGAACCCTTTTTTTAACCGCAACATGTCGAGAGTGAAAAATGTGGTGTAAAAGAAGATGTAGTGACTACAATTGAGAAAGGGATGCTTAGATGGTTTATAGAGATAATGGTCAGGCCATTTTAAATAATGGTCTGGTCAAGAGTACACTAAACCGACGATCTTGTATGAAAGGATAATGAGAGTGGAAGAAGCTAAGGAAGTATGCAAGGACCGTGGCAAGTGGAGGGATGTGGTCTCTGCCTACCACTACGGGAATAAGGCGTGATGTTATGTATGTATGTACATGTCGAGATTTTTTTATAATTCTGGTCAGGCCATACATTATTAGATTTGAGTTTTACTTACGTTTTTTCCCGGTGCATTGTTTAATCTCAACCACGGCTTCGTAGAACGTCTTCTTTCCTAACAACTTCTTGAATGCGTCCACTGCCTCCACGATATCTGGAATTATTTACAAAATATTATGTCATGTTATGCCATGTCATGTCATGTTATGTTATGCTATATTATATTGTGTTGTGTCATGTTGTTATGTTACGGTACTTAACGATACGTCATGTCATGTCACGTCATGTCATGTTGTGTCATGTTATGGTATGTTATGTTTTGTTTTGTTTCGTTACGCTACGACATGTATGACATGTTATGTCATGCCATATCATATCGTGTCATGTCGTGCCGTGTCATGTCACGTCATATAATATCGTGCCGTGTCATGCCACGTCATGTAATATCGTGCCGTGTCATGCCACGTCATGTCATGTCATGTCACGTCATGTCATATCGTGTCGTGTCATGTCACGTCATGTCATTTTTTATTTATTTACAACAACTCATGTCATGTAGTGTCATGTCATGTTATGTCACGTCACGCCATGTTGTGTCATGTCACGTCATGTCATGTCATGTCATGCCATGTCACGTCACGTCACGTCACGTCATGTTTTATCATGTCATGCCATGTCATGTTATGTCAGTTACTTTCAATTACTTGAATATATTTGTGGTAGAATCTCACCATTGCACCTCATAGAGCTTACAAGAACGTTGAATGTAGCTGTCCAATCTGAAAAAGAATCAAGTTTCGATGTTACACAATAAATAAATTAATTTAAAAAGTCATAGACATGTTTTGTTTATAATTTTTAACTTGAAATAATATTTAACTATCCAATTGTGAACGCCCGCGCGTGCCCGTGGGAAAATCAGGATACGAATTAGCCTAACAGGACATCATCATCATCATTGACAGCTGATGAACATCCACTGCTGGACATAGGCCTTGTTTAGGAACTTCCAAACACAACGATCCCGAGCCACCTGTGGCCAGCAGCTCCCTGCAATTCGTTTAAAGTCGTCAGTCCACATGGTGGAGAGGGGCGACCTACACTGCGCTTTCTCATGCGGTGTGATGTAAGGGAGTAAGATGTTAGAAATGCCCCAGTGTTTGGACCTGATGATACCTCACCTGAGCCACCAAAACCGGTGGCTTAACGTGCTCTCCAAGGCACGGCGGTGTAACACTACCAACTTCGTGACTCCGAGTTTTACACAAAAAAATTCTTAGATGAAAAAAATCTAAGAATATTTTTTTGAACCCTCCTGGGTTCATTCCTCGTGATCGAACTACTAAACTAGCAAGACCAAGCGATTGTGCACCTGGACTACACTAAAGCCAAACTCGATTGAGAATGCTTGTAAACAAACAAATTGAAAATGAAGGTAGAAATCACTAGTCATTTTACAACTATTTTTTTTAATTCTAGTTAATTAATGACGAATTTATGACAATAAATTAGATAAGTATGCTTAAAACAAATGAATATAATCAATATGTTTTAATATGATTTTTAAAATTAACAAAACATAATTTTATTTTTTTTAGGCATAAGATGTACCATTTCTACCTTCATTTTAAATTTGTTTGTTGACAAGCATTCTCAAACGAGTTTGGCTTTAGTATAGACATCCAGCTGAAAATCGCTGCATGATCTTCAAAAACTGCTGCGTCCTTTTCCTAGGTGATGCCACACATCGCAGAGTATTGTAAACATACTCAGTTATTTGACGACCTCCGTGGCGCAGTAGTAAGTGCGGTGGATTTATAAGACGGAGGCCCTGGGTTCGATTCCCAGCGGGGCAGATTGAGATTTTTCTTAATTTGTCTTGGTCTCGCTAGACAAAGACGCACTGCCAAACGATGTAGCGTTCCGGTACGATGTCGTGTAGAAACCGAAAGGTGTGGATCGTGTGGATTTTATCCTACTCCTAGCAAGTTAGCCCGTTTCCATCTTGGATTGCATCATCATTTAACATCAGGTGTGATAGCAGTCAAGGGCCAACTTGTAATCGATAAAAAAAATTAAATTTTGATGTGTGGCATGATGTATAAATAATAATAATTTTCTTTCTTTCTTTTTCACCATAGATTTATATATGACGGCGCCCGCGTCATTGTACGCGACTAGAAAGAAGTCTGTGAACTGCACGTGCACCAGCTACGCCCTCTTGCGGCTGCGCATCGTTCGATACCCCCACTCACCCCACTACTTGAGTCATTCTAACTTGTATAAAACGAGCGGGTCTACAACTTGTGGGCAGTCTTGGCTCTGACGTGGCGCGGTGCAGACGTACTTTGCTTATCGCTTAACCTAGACAACTCTATCAATAATTAATATGTGCAAACGAATTAATTATTACTCTCAGCTTGAGTCGCGGTGTCTTGGGGTTGCATTAATTAACACGACGTTACGCATCATTGTAATACCATAATTTGCCAGTAGTAATTCACTGATAATTAAGTTGCTGTTAAATCTTCTTTTAGTTATCGATTTGTGGTTTAGTTATAATTACTCTAAATACTAAGGATTACCCTATTATTTTATTCACTATGTCTGACCCTCTTTCGACACTTACGCACCTATTTCTGTCTCCAACGCTTTGCACACATAAGGGAACTCCGACGACCCCACACCGCCTGTGAACATGTGGACTTGACGACTGATGCCTTCCACACCTGGAACAAATTGACCATAAATGGAAGTCAACGTCAGTCACTACAAACTTGCATATGTATATCGTGACGCATAGTGTGATGGTGCGAGCTGATCTCAGCAATCCCCATAGGAACTCAGCAATAAAGCGGCACAATCCCATCGAGTTTGGGCTCGTTTGATTGGTCTTGATGAGTAGATAGTCACGTAGTTTTTTTGATCTGTATATGTGGATCTAACTATGTCTGTTTGTTACTTAACCCCTGTGGGCCTGACATTCAAACCGTCTTTGAGGCCCGCGGCTACCCGGGTAGCGACGGAGCTATAATGACAGCTGTCATTATTTGCCTGACGGTTGCCAGGGGACCCCTCGGGGCTGTGAAACTTTAATCTCGTCTAAACTACTGAACCAATTTCAATGAAAGGAGATGGTCCAAAATTGTATGGAGCACAGACTCACTTTCTGTACATGAGTTGAAAAAAACTACATGTATTAATATTCTAGTTTGGATTAGCCAAATCTCTGAATTCACTTTTGTTTAGGCGAAATATTATTTATTCTCTCTAAAACAATGCAACACTTTACGGATAATCATGGCGGATCTTAGATAAGTTATATTATCTATGGTAGACATTTCCCAGATGGCGGATTGATAGTGTTTTGACTTTTGCTGTCAGTGTTTATTGACGTATGTTCCTTTTGATTTGATGGTTACTGGTTAAGTATAGGTACCTAACGGATTACTGAATAATCAGATTAAAATATTGAGTTTTGTTCTTATTATATCTAAGATGTATGTCTCAATTATATTATAGCTAAAAACAAAGCCCGGAACACGGAAGAAAAGACTTGTCAAAAATGACATATTTTGAGTTTGACAAATCAATGTCACCGCATCTTTATCACCCACAGACTAATATTAGAAAGACGCCATCTTTTAATATCTCAAAAACTAGGTATTTATTTTTTTAACCAACGTTTTATATAGTTCGTTTCGTTCACCTATTTTACTTTTGGTAAAATCCTTGTATTTTTTCCATTTTAATGGTATTTGGTACATGAGTGAAGCTGACATGGACCATCTCCTTTGGTACAGAGATAGCTTAGTACCTGAAAAGGACATAGGCTACTTACTTCCTCTCTTTCGAACTATCACAAAACAGAATTACTTGCGTAGGGAATCGTAGTATAGTATATACTATTTATGTTGAGATAAGTACAAAAACTAACCTTTTGCGTCTTGCAACCCGTGGTCATAGTAGTCGATAACATCGGACAAACCTGAAATATTTTAAAAACTATATTACAAGTGTCTATAATTATAATAAAACTAACTGCCTCATTGGTCTAATGGTTAACCTGCGATCACAGGTCCTGGGTTCGAATCCTGAGTCGAGTCACGGAACAGTTCTGAGTTTTGCATTTTTCAAGGAGGAAGCCCTGTTGGGCCGTTAATAGGCTGATATTGATGACTGTATGATCTATTTCTTGTTTTAATTAAACAATATATCGACGGGAGAAAACGTATTTGCTGTAAGTGAAAAAATAGGTATTTCGGTTTAATACATCATTGGAATCAGAAAAAAATACTGCGTAGAATGGTCGGAGTAGAATTTTGGTAGGATTAAAAAAAAATTACTTACGCCGTCACTTTTTTGATAATATTTCTTGTTCAAAATGTTGTAAATAGATAAAAATCGTGACTTTTCACATATTTTTTACTTAACCCTAGAAGCCCAATCATATTTTAGGAGCTATAAAGCCCAATCATACGTAAAAATGACGTGTAAAAATTAAATCGCTATATATGTATATTTTTTTATATATTTATTAAGTTTTTATATTATTTTATGAAAATAGGGTATAATGAAATAAAAAAATGATAAATGAGCAAAGTTTACTATTTATTTATTATCTTACAATAATAAGTTTAGGAACATAGAAAAAATTAACAAAAAATGTGATCCCCTTAGTTTTTCTTAAAATTAAATAAATTTCACCAAGATCAACTAAAATTAAACTTGTTTTCTTAGAGTGATATTAACTCTTATCAATACTAAATAGTTAAAATGAAAAAAAAATAGTTTTATATACAGTCTTGACAAATATCAATATTGTGCTCTCCGAATCCAGGTTTTTTGCACTGTACTTTGGTCATCCTGTTTTTTTTATAAGAACAAAACCCATAATAACGCCTTTTTTTAGTTCTGGTTCATCACAGGAAGTATCTGTTACAGTCTGAGGCATAGTTTTCAAAACATTTGTGATATTATCGCGTAATATCCTCTTTAGAGTAGGTGCCTCCAAACGTGTTTGCATCCATTGCTCTGATTCTATACATTCGTGTGGGTCCTCTATTGGCACGAACAATATTTATAGTAGAGGTCCTGCCCGTGGACTGTCCTTTTGTTGTGGCCCATATATGATTATTTCTTCCACAAATCGAACGCTGAGGTAAAGTAACAATTCTGTGTGAAGTTGACGATGTTACCTCCTGATTAGCCGCTTCCGAAGTAGGGTCACCGGTCGCAAGATCCGCCTCTAGCCTATTCGCCGGGTTCAAATCCTCATTTAGTCCACCATATCGTCTTCACCATCACTCCGTACATCGTTTTGGAACACGCAATCTTCATCTTCAGAGTCAGTGTCATATGGTAAATAATCCTCTTCATTTTCCAGTATAACCGCTATTTCATCCTGGTTTAACTGTTGACGAGCCGCCGTTGTGTCCTTTAGGCTAAAATATAATAAATAATAGTAAAATATTACAAAAAAAAACCGTTATCTAACTAATAAAATATAATAAAATGAAACATGTAATATTTGCAAAAATAACATAAAGCCCAAACATACGTCAAATAGACGTGCAATACTGTTGTTACTACAAAATGGCGGCACTTACCGAATTGACACAGCCGTCTATGGATAGACCTCGGCAGCTACTAAGTTGGTTCGGACGTACGCACCAATCCGATCGCGCGTACAAAAAAGACAGAAAATTTTCTTCGGCCTATACGTCAAAACGACGTAGATTGGGCTTCTAGGGTTAAAGCAAATTAACAAGAATATCTTTAGAAATCGCTGTAACTTACGCGGCCAGGAAACATCGCTCAGTTGTTACTTACAGCATTCTTGCGGTCAGGAAATTTTGCGGCAAATTACTTACAGCATTCCATAGGATTGGATAGTTTATTACTAAACTACTAACAGCTTTATATAGGTTTGCAAAATACTGTGAATAGAATGTTACAGCGTTTAATCAAAAAATATTAAAGAAAAACATTGTCATTTACTACATTTATATTAGTTAATAATTGCATAAAAACGATGTGAAATGCATTTTTTAGGGTCGATAAAATAAATGTATTTGGTTTATACGACTATATTAATGGAACGTGGTCAGTATGTTTAAAGACGATACCTCGCCGGTGACACCCCCCCCGCTCCCTTTACGCAACATTAACGACATATTTGCGGGAGCGCAGTTGTTGCGCCGGCGTCTTTGTGAGTGGTTGTGTGCGTTACCTGTGAACTCCAGTGTTATTTCGACGTGTCTACTCTTTAACATCAACTGTTTAGTATTGCTCAAGGTATGTACTATTCTGTATTCATTGTTTTTTAAGTGTTATTTTATTTTAATAGGTAATGTATCGTGTTATCAATTTAGTTCAGTGGAAATAGTAAATTAAATTTATAAAATAAAATATACATAAATTTCATTTATTAATTAATTTGTGTATTGAATACTTGAAAATGATATGATCTCGTATTTCTTATAACAGATGGCGAAACGTAGGCAGTGGATGGAGGAACTTAATCCCAATACCGAAAAGGAACATCCAAAGAAGAAATCCAGAATTAAGATACTAAGGGAAGAAGTTTATATCGATGGTAAATTAGTTAGCAAGAAGTCTGAGGACCAAATTTCAAATACACCTCAACAGATCAAACTTAGCAATAAAAAATTAACTCCAACATTTCGTAAACCAAAAACTTATTTGCAAAAAACTAAAGAGGTACTAAAGATAATTGCTCAAAGCAAATGTTCGCAGAACGATTTTAATGATGTATCTTTGGACGATCTGTATTTCTACCAAGAAAATAAATATGATAATAGCAATTACATTAATGATACTGAGCAGTCGTCACAAACGCTACCTGATAATTCTTCATTTAGTGTTACCATGCACGTCGACCGTTTGTCACACGAGGAAATAAACTCACTTCAAGAGATGAATACTTCGTGTTATGATGAAAAATCGAGCGATTCTCAGCTGGAAAATGTCTCAAGTGGTACAAATGTTTTTTCTCTACATCAAGCTACACTTAACACGTATCCTGTTGCCGAAAGAACCTCTGATTTTCGCCAGAGTCTGAGTGAAAACATTTCACGTAGCAGATTTACTGTTACAGACAACTGTGCTCGTGTTTGCCTGAGCCGATCTGCAAGCCTCCTACATAACACGCCTGTTGCTTCTGATAAAAAATCTTATGTCAACCTGGGTCATTCTTCAAGCCTCCCACGTAAAATTACTGGGCCTAAAATTAATCCTAAGGTTCGCCTGAGTCGATCGGCAAGCCTTCCACGTTGCATAGGTGCTTTGCCTGAAAATTATGATATTGTTCGATCGGCTAGTTTCCCATGTTGCATGTCTCCTGTGTCTAAAAGCAATGACGGTGTCCGGTTGGGTCGATCTGCAAGCCTCCCACATAGCATGTCAGCTTTTTCTGAGAAGCATAAAGATAACCTAAGTCAGAACACAAAAAATACCCGTATAATATCTCTTACTCCTGAAACTAACTTACCTTCGCATGACGGCCAGTTTGGAAGTTTAGTTCTTAGAAATGTATCACCTGTTCCTGAAAACCCTAGGCAAAAAATCTTAAAAAAACATCTAAGGATCTGCAAGAAAAAACTACAATTTAATCAATCTTATTTGGATTTCGTTGACGAAGATGATGCTTTATTAAATGAAGCTTTTCCGACGGATGATACTGGTAGTTGTGAAGAGGGGCAGTCTAGTGAAACTGATCAAGAAATAACTACAAAAAAGAAGATGGAGAAGAAGAAAAACAAAAAACAAAATAGAAATGTATCACCTGTTCCTGAAATCGTTATTACTCCATATCAATCTCCTGTTCCTGAAAAACCTAGGAAAAAAATCATAAAAAAACATCTAAGGACCTGCAAGAAAAAACTACAATTTGATCAATCTTACTTGGATTTTGTTGACGAAGATGATGCTTTATTGAATGAAGCTTTTCCATCGGATGATACTGGTAGTTGGAGTGAAGAGAGACAGTCTAGTGAAACCGATCAAGAAACAAGTACAAAAAAGAAGAAGAAAAACAAAAAACAAAAAAAGAAGTCAAAAAGCGTAAAGGAAATTAACGATGTTGAAACCGATGATAAACAGGTAGAAAAGGGTGAGAAAAAATCGACAATAAGAAAAAGAAATAAAATAAATAAACAAAAAGGTGAGAGTTATGTCACAGAACAAGGAAAGCTGATCAAAGCAAAGGAAATGAAGCCCAATCCTTGCTCTGGAAAGAAATGCAGAAACAAATGCGGTACCATACCTGAAGAACGAAGACATAGTTTATTCAAATACTTTTGGGGTCTTCAAAATCAGCAAAGGCAAAAAGATTGGATTGCGCAAATTACTGTGAGAAAAGCTGTTAAACGTAGTACTTTAGATACAATTACTAAATCGCGGCGTGGAGTTACATATGAGTATTATATAAACGAGGGAGAGGAGAGGCGGCAAGTTTGTCAACAATTTCTTATTGCCACCCTCGATATTACTCAGCGGTTCATCTTATACACAGCTGAAACTGTTACAGATGGATTTGCAAAAGCGGATGAGAGAGGCAAACATGTTTCTCATAACAAAACTCCAGATGCTGTTCTAAATCATGCAAAATCTTTCATTTTATCTTTACCACTGCTGCCCTCACACTACTGTCGCAAAGACACAAAAAAATTATATTTGCCTGAAGACTTCAAAAATGTAACCAACTTGTATGACATTTATGAAAAGAAGTGCACCGAAGAGGAAGTGAAGCCAATGTCATTCAAAGTGTTTTCGACTTATTTCAAAGCAAATTTTAATATCGGTTTCCATGTACCCAAAAAAGATAAATGTATCTTGTGTTCAGAAGCAAAAACCTACGACGTATACACAAAAGAACAAATGGAAAAACTTAATAATCATTTGAAAGATAAAGAAGATACTCAAAGCAGATTTATTTTTCATCAAAACTTGAATGACGTAGACAAAACTACAATTTGTGCAAGTTTTGATCTACAAAAGGTACTAAATACACCACATGGTCGTAATATGGCTCTTTACTACAGTCGTAAAATAGCTGTATACAACTTTACTATATATGAGAGTGGTACACAACATGGTTTTTGTAATGTTTGGTCCGAGATTGATGCCCACAGAGGAGCAAACGAAATTTCATCGTGTTTGCTGAATTACATACATAATGTGGATGCAAGAGGACATGTTAAATCCTTACTCCTGTATTCAGACTCATGCTTTGGGCAAAATATAAACAAAACCGTCTTATGCATGCTACATTATGCTCTGTCTAAATGTGAAAATTTAGAGACCATACAGATAAATTACCTTCTTCCCGGACACACTTATATGCCAGTGGACAGTATGCATGCAACTATTGAACGTTCAATTCGTCAAACAATAATATGGGCTCCATCACAATGGCCAACTGTAATTGGCCTTTCTCGCAAAAACCCCTCTGCATATGAAGTTGCTGTTCTTACAGGAAAAGATTTTCGTAACTTTGATGAAATTCTTAGGAAAACCTTCAAAAAGAATCAAAAAGTTATGGTCTCTCAAATACGTGTTGCAACATTCAAGACAAGCAAGCTTAACATAATGACTGTTAAGAGCTCCATGGCAACTGATGCCAAATCGGATGAGGTGCAGATAGGCCCACTTAATGACGTAGAGCCCAATCCTAATTTATATCCTACCAAATTGCCCATATCCTTCCAAAAATATAATGACCTAAAAAAACTTATAGATAAGAAAGTAATTCCTCCTTATTATGCGCGAGAATACTTAGATATGATGTATAATAAGAAAACTGTTGATCGTTTACCCGAAACTGATGATGAAGAATGATATTTGATTGTTTTTTATACCAAATTATGTTAAATTTCTAATTTTCTTTTTTCTGTAACTCAATGAATAGTGTGTCAAACTATTACATCGTTTTATTTAAATCCGTTTTCATCTTCTGCATTGCATTTAAAACAATTTGTTAGTTCAGTATCAACTAACAGAATTTACTTACATCTTTATAATGAATATGATTCGCTTTAAATAGTTATTTACAGCATTTTAAATTTCTCAATATTAGTCAAAATAAGGCCACGCCTTATAAATGTTGTTATCACTTACAGCATTCTTGCATTCTGTTAATTGAGGGTAAATTTGCTGTAAGTGAAAAAAAACCACTTTCTAATTATTATTGAGAAATGAGGATAAGACCAGACTATAGCTTTTGGAATAATATTTGTACATACCAAAAATTATATCTGTATCGCCTATGGTTAATGAAATATGATTTTTTTTTCGATTTCAAAAAAGTTTTTCGGCTCTACTGAAAACCTGGCATTTTGCACTTACAGCAAATACGTTTTTTCCCGTCGATATTTTTGAAGTGATAATTTTTCGGCACGTAACACTATACGGCGCCAGACTATCTGGCTTCCCTTACGGCAGTTGTCTGCAAGCTCCTCCTGTCCTCCCCGCCACTGCCGAACTCCGCCGAGTGGCTGTCATGATACTACCGCGACATATACATGTCAAAACAACGTTTGCCGGGCCAGCTAGTTTCACTTCAAAATTACGAGCTGTTCAAAAATGTCAAATTTCTTTTGTCTACCATTTTGCAACCATGTAACTCAAGATGGCGCATTAAACATTTAATAATGAAAAGTTATTTCATTAACACATAATATCAAAGTTGACCTTCTATAAGGAATCAACAAGTTAAGTTGACTTGCTATATAAAGTATCAACAGTAAAACACAATATAAAGTTGACCTTCCAAAGGAATCAACAAGTTAAGTTGTCTTGCTATATAAAGTTTCAACAGTAAAACACAATATAAAGTTGACTTTCTATAAGGAATTAACAAGTTAAGTTGACTTGCTATATAAAGTTTCAACAGTAAAACACAATATAAAGTTGACTTTCTATAAGGAGTCAACAAGTTAAGTTGACTTGCTATATAAAGTTTCAACAGTAAAACACAATATAAAGTTGACCTTCTATAAGGTATCAACAAGTTAAGTTGACTTGCTATATAAAGTTTCAACAGTAAAACACAATATAAAGTTGACCTTCTATAAGGTATCAACAAGTTAAGTTGACTTGCTATATAAAGTTTCAATAGTAAAACACAAAGTTGACCTTCTATAAGGAATCAACAAGTTATGTTGAATTGCTATATAAAGTTTCAATAGTAAAACACAAAGTTGACCTTCTATAAGGTATCAACAAGTTTAGTTGACTTGCTATATAAAGTTTCAACAGTAAAACACAATATAAAGTTGACCTTCTATAAGGAATCAACACGAGTTTTAGAATTTTCTACAATACTTACTCTTCCTTCCCGACATTTTCTGCATTATCTCTATGACTCCATCGATGTCATAATGTCCTGTGATGCGTTCGATGACCTTCAGAGCTGAGAAAGCATCTGAAAAGCAACATAATACAAACTATTAGACTGATATTATAAAGACGGAGTTTGCTTTTTTTTTAACCGACGAAAAAAAAACGGTGGCGGTTTTCAAATCGACACGTATATATATATTTATGTATGACTTTTTACAGAGTTGTCCGTTTTTGATAATTCTTTTTTTATTAGAAAGTTGTCATTATGTTAGGATCTGATGATGATATCCTGGGGAAATTGAAGGAACTCTTAAAATTTTGGAGACACGCTTACAGCGAATTCGGTCTTTGACTCGGTTTCGGTAGCTTTTTGGCTACTAGTGCCGTATAATTTACTATGACAATATATATAGTACGAGTACGTTACGTGGCGATAAATCACTAAAAAGTAAGAAATAAAAATTTTTAACAAAAAATAGAACCATTTTCTTCCATTTTTCTCTGTCCCGAGCTAACCTTCTCCATCCCTTTGGTAAATCATCCTCCCATCTTTTCATTTGGCGTCCTATCTGTCTTTCCCATTTCTTGGGTACCATTCCATTATGTCCTTCGTCCATTTTTCTCTATCTGTCCTCATTATATCGCCTGTCCAGTTCCATTTTAACTTCCTTATTTTTTGTATTTTTATATATACTGTACATAAATACTTATAATATATAGATAAACACCCAGACACTGGAAAACATTCATACTCATCACACAAACATTTTGCAGTTGTGGGAATCGAACCCACAGCCTAGGACGCAGAAGCAGGGTCACTACCCACTGCGCTACTTATCATCAGGCGTGATCGTAGCCAAGCGCTAGCCTTGACAGAATTAAAAAAAAAACTTACGTTGTTCGTTGGTCAGCACTTTCAATAGTCGAACGATGGCTTTGACATCTGAAAACAAAAAAATTTTGAAAGTTCGTGTATTTTTTTTTATCGACTACAAGTTGGCCCTTGACTGCTATCACACCTGATGTTAAGTGATGATGCAGTCTAAGATGGAAGCGGGCTAACTTGTTAGGAGTGGGATGAAATCCACACCCCTTTCTGTTTCTACACGACATCGTACCAGAACGCTAAATCGCTTGGAGTTACGTCTTTGTCGGTAGGGTGTTAACTAGCCACGGCGAAAGCCTCCCACCAGCCAGACCAAGACATATTAAGAAAAATCTCTATCTGCCCCGCCGGGAATCGAACCCAGAACCTCCGTCTTATAAACCACCGCGTATACCACTGCGCCACGGAGGTCGTCAAATACATTTGTTGTATATTAAAAAAATATGGAATGAACTTCCTGCGGCTATCATCATCATCATCATTATCAGCCTACTAACGGCCCACTACAGGGTCAGGCCTCCCTCCTTATAGGAGAGGGGATATGGAGCGTACACCCACCACGCTGCTCCAATGCGGGTTGGCGGGCTTAGGGTGATAATGTTTCATTTATTAACAATCACTAAATGATGTTGATGACAGTGACCGGGCGTCGCTTAACGTGCTTTCCGAGGCACGGAGGTGTAACACCACCAACTTCCAAACTCCAGGCTTGGAATGTACTGAACATTTCATAGAAGAATGAAAAACTCAGAAATATTCCGTGACCCGACCCAGGAATCGAACCCAGGACCTCGTGATCGAAGCCAGATAGACTAACCACTAGACCAACGAGACAGGCGGTAATCACTCATCATCAAATGACCCGCATGCTCGTTTGCTCGCTTTTATAGCGATAAAAAAAAATCAAAAATGTTGCGTCAGAATTTTGACAGATGTGACCAACTGTTAACTTAAAACACGACGTCATTCCAAATTCAATTTGGCGGACTCTAAAATATTTTGGCGGTCTTCGCTGCGCAGTAGATTTTCAAGATGGAGGTTTTAGGTTTTATCCCCTGCCGTTTAAAGTATTAACGATCACTAATAGATATTTAACATTTGATAGTGCATACTTCCTTAGCTTCTTCCACTCTCATTAATCCTTTCATACAAGTTCTTCGGTTTAGTGTACTCTTGACCATGCAGGCGGCTGACGCTCACCCGCTCAGCAGAAGAAGAACGGGCGGCAGGAGACGCTGGTATGCGCATCTCCTGCCACCCTTGTAGACACCAGTGAGTGCACCGATGGGCGCGCCGGGCGTCAAAGTGAATGATTCTCGATCCTTTGACGCTTCAACTAGGGCGCAGGCGGCTCCGCTGGGTTTTAGTGGGTATTCTGGTTCAGCCAGCGAGTCCCACATACCCGGACGGAGACTGCGCAGAGCTCTGTATGCAGTCTCCGACCGGAATGCGTAAAAAAAATTGAGAGGTGTCAAGGGACACCCGGATGGAACGAAGTTCCTTTCGATTAATTAGTGAAGGAATTGTAATAAAATTTTATTTTTTTTAAGTAATAATAATATTTGTTGTTGTACACCGAAACACCAGAGGGCGCCACGAGAGCGCGAGACAGCATACAGCGCGGGCGCCCCCCGCCGCTCACGCGCACACACATCAAAGGCGGCGGCAAGATCCTTTGATCAAAAAGTGTCGTGACAACTTTTCGTACGATTTTTTCCGTCTAGCCCCCTTTCACAACGCGCGATAAGGAACTTCGTTCCAAAAAACCTCTTGACTTGGCCATTATTTAACATGTCCTGAATTTGGTCCAGGAACATTCGCCTAGGTCTTCCCCTTGCAACATCTCCATTCACTCTCGCCCCATAAATCTCTTTTGTTATCTCGCAAATACTTACGGGTCATGGCTATTTTCGGAAACGTCTGCGTGATATGTTCCTCAGTGAGACTGGAGAGTGTTTGTGCGGGCTGGCGGAGGAGGACCTCCACCATGTCTTGTGGGAGTGCAGCGAATATGATGACTTTCGGCGCGCAATGTTGGATGGGATCGTTCGCGAAGAAGTGGGACCTGTGTACTACCAGGACCTCGTGAGCTCGGCGGCCAACTTCGGCAAGCTACGGGAGTTCGCGCACCATTGACATAAGAGGCGGAGCGTCTCGGAGCGATAAACACTGTGCAGAGGTGATGTGGAGCTGATACGGACCGCGGCGTCGCGAGCGAGTCGCGTTGTGTGACGTGCATGCCCCAGAAGGGGTAGAGTGTACATTAGGGACAAGGACGAGATGATAAAGAACTTGTAGGGAGTCAAGAAGGCGGCCCGGTGATGAAACACGAAGAGAAGTGCGGATTCCGGGTTGCCCTCCCGAGATTGGGCCCAAATGACCGAGAGGTTGAAAGGGCAATGGGTGGTGGTGGGTTGTCCCTGTAAATCTCATTTGTTAATCTTCTTTCATCCATTCTCTCTTCATGCCCAAACCATCTCAGCATCCCTTTCTCAATTGTAGTCGCTACATCTTCTTTTATACCAGTTCCTCCTCTTTGTTGCCTCTCAAGGGCCGTCAATAGGCTGATAACAATGAAATACTTTGCTAAGTAGAGATATACTTACTGGCATGCCCTTCCAACTGCTTGAAGAACCGTATGAAGAAAGCGAACCCTCGCTTACCGCGCAGGCTTCGAAGGAAGTCGTATACTTCACTGTCATCTGGAAAAATACTTTTATTAACAACTACAAGGTTAGCCCTTGACAGCTATCACACCTGATGTTAAGTGATGATGCAGTCTAAGATGGAAGCGGGCTAACTTGTTAGGAGTAGGATAAAATCCACACCCCTTTCGGTTTCTACACGACGTCGTACCGGAACGATAAATCGTTTGACGGTACGTCTTTGTCGGTAGAGTGGTAACAACTAACAAGTTAGCCCGCCTCCATCTTAGATTGCATCATCTCTTGTCATCAGGTGTGGCTTTATAAGACTGTGGTCCTGGGTTCGATTCCCGGCGAGGCAGATTGAGATTTTTCTTAATTTGTCTTGGTCTGGCTGGTGGGAGGCTTTCGCGGTGGCTAGTTACCACCCTACCGACAAAGACGTACCACCAAGCGATTTAGCGCTCCAGTACGATGGCGTGTAGAAACCGAAAGGGGTGTGGATTTTATCCTACTCCTAACAAGTTAGCCCGCTTCCATCTTGGATTGCATCATCACTTAACATCAGGTGTGATAGCAGTCAAGGGCCAACTTGTAGTCGATAAAAAAATCTTCGTAGAGCCTTCGTAGAAAAAATATTCTACTATATATGGCGGACGACACTTTGATGCGCGTGTTCCTTGCACGCGCGCTGAACTGTTGCTCTGTTTACACACGATGGTTGACCACTTACCATCAGGTGGAAAGTTTATTCTGACAACTATTAAATAAAACCACTTACGTTGTAATCCAGTCACTGTTTTACAATATGCCACTGCTTTCGCCTCGTCTGTGAAAAGACAAATAGCTTGGAAAGATTATTATAGAACAAAGTACAACAAAGTTTAGTCACTTTTAATCGACTTCAAACATTATACCTGAAACAAAAGCCGTGTGGCACTCGGAGACTGCCGCAGTAAAGCTATTGCATAGCATTTTTTATCAACTTATGTTTACCTACCGACGTCATCGGGACCGTGGCCTAGCGGTAAGGCGCTCTGAGTGCCCGGATTGCCAGAGAGACGCGGGTTCGAATTCAGTCGGTTCTATTTTTTGTTAAAAATTTTTATTTATTACTTTTTAGTGATTTATCGCCACGTAACGTACTCGTACTAAACTGTCATCGTATATTATACGGCACTAGTAGCCAAAAAGCTACCGATACTTACACTAAAACCGAAATCGCTGCAAGTGTGTCAATAAAATATGAAGAGTTCCTTCAATTTTCCCGGGATATCATCATCAGATCCTAACATGATGACAATGGGAGTACCTTGGAAGTGTGCCCTTTCTAATAAAAAAAGAATTATCAAAATCGGACAACTCTGTAAAAAGTTATGCGTGGTCATACATAAAAAAAAATATATACGTGTCGAATTGAGAATCTCCTCGGATTTTTTTCGTCGTTTAAAATTTTCTTACATCAGAACGAGCGTTGTTTTATTGCAAACACGTTGATATCGGGTTTTCTGCAAAAAATTGGTCCTAATAGCGGTTTATCAAGAAAAGTTTTGTTTAATTTGCAATTTTTAATATCTTAAAATAAGTTATGCAGTCTACAGGTGACCAAAGAGCTGGCAGCTACTTTGCCCGACGAATTAGTTTGGCCATTCAAACGGGAAAGGCTGCCAGTATCTTGGGCACATAAACCTTGACAGGACGCGATCCGCCCACGACCTGCTAGAGATAACGGCAAATGAGCATAATATAGATGTAGGTATTATATCGAAACCAAATAAAAAAATAGCGAAAGAGCGAAATTGGTTAACAGATTTAAGAGGGGATGCATCTGTGATTGCGTTCAACAGTGGGATCCAGATAAAAGTTGCGGCTCAGGGTAACGGCTTTATTGCCCTTGACTTGTCCGGACTTATTCTGTACAGTTGTTACTTCTCGCCAAACTACAGTATGGAAGAGTTCGAGAGGGATATAAGCGATCTTTTCGAAAGCATCGAGGGTCAGCAGGGCGATATAGTCGTAGCTGGAGACTTTAACGCGGCCTCGAACATTTGGTCCACTAAAGCTGAAAACGCCCGGGGACGCCTAATCATGGAGTTTTTAGCCAGCGGCCCAGCGCAGACATGGTCATAGTTAATGTCGGCCTAGCTCCAACTTTTCAAAGAGGGACAAGAAATTCTACTCCGGACATTACTTTCGTAAGCTCTAGTCTGAAGAAAAAAATAGCAGAATGGCAAGTTTTGGAGGAAGATAGCTTGAGTGGACATAGGTATATAAATTTCGATGTAAACTAGAGGGAATTAAAACCGCCTATGCAAGTACCAATAGGATGGAGGACAAACTTGACCGGAAAAAACTGGAAAGTATTCTGAAACAAGGAAAGATTGAAACACCGGTTGAACTTACAAATGTTACTATAAAGGCATACGACAAAGCGATGCCTAAGAAAAGTATAATAAAGAAAACTCCGGTTTATTGGTGGAACGAGGAAATAAAAGAAAAAAGAAACTTTTGTACAAAATGTCGCAGAAAATATACCAGGCAAAGACGAAAAAAGGGTAAAGATAGCAGACAGGAAGAAGGCGAAAAGAAAGAGAAAATTATTAAGAGAGCAATACAGATCGGCCAAATTAACCTTGCAGCTGGCCATTATAAAATCAAAAGAAGACCACTGAAAAGGGCTCTGTGAGGAGGTAGAAAAAGATACCTGTGTGCTTGGCTATAAGATAGCTGCTAAAAACTGCGAATAAGTCCTCCAAGACTTGACATGGCTTTCATCAGATCGGTGACGGAAGTGCTGTTTCCAGTCCATGACGATTATTGTCGGATAGTAGTGAAAGCACATACAAAGATGGAAATAACACTAGATGAGATAAAAGTAGCAGCAGAGAGTCTCAAGACAAAAAAGGCACCTGGACCTGACCAAATCTATCCAGAGATTGTCAAAATAGCAGTCGAAGTGATACCAGAAACTATCAAAAATATCCTAGACGCAATTTTTACATCTGGCAACTTTCCTCCAGCTTGGAAAGTAGCCAGCTTAGTGCTGCTTAAAAAGGCAAACAAAGCACTGAATGATCCAACGGGATACAGACCCGTTTGCCTTTTAGATTCTTACGGAAAGCTAATGGAAAAAGTTCTTTTGAACTGAACGGAGAAGCTACTTCCCGAACACGGTGGTCTGTCAAATCACCAATTCGGTTTTAGGAAGGGCCGCTCTACTTTGATGGCAGTGAAAAGGGTTGTGGAAATTGCAATGCAAGCTAAGCAAGGTACTTTCAGAAATCGAAAACTATGTGCCTTGATAGGCTTGGATGTAAGAAATGCATTCAACTCTGCACCCTGGAAAGAAATAGTGCTAGAATTGAGAAAAAGACGGTTTCCAGGATACATAGTAAATCTAGTTAGTAGCTACCTAAAGGAGAGGTATGTTAAGGTAAAAGACATAAAAGGAAGGGAAGATATGATAACAGTCAGTAGTGGGGTACCTCATTGTTCAATTTTGGGGCCAACTTTATGGAACATCCTGTATAACGGGGTCTTCCACATAAACCATACAGAGGGCGTCCATTTGGTAAGTTTTGCCGACGATCTGGCTTTAGTGGTCTTCGCCAAAACAGAAAGAGCGATCATGGTAAAGGCTAACACGGCGCTTAAATTAATAAACCAGTGGATGGTCGGAAAACGGTTGTCTTTAGCCCCAGAAAAGACGGAGGCTATAGTGTTCAGCGGCAGACGGAAACTGGACCCAATAAGATTTATAGTTAAGGATGCCACAATCACTCCAAAGGATCACATAAAATACCTGGGATTGTGGCTAGACAAAAACCTGAACTTTAAAAAACATATAGAAGAGGTAGCAAACAAGGCGCAGAACATGACGACAGCGCTGTATCGCTTAATGTCGACTAAAGGTGGGCCCAGAGCAAGCAAAAGAAGGGTATTGGCATCGGTGGCCCACTCTGTAGTCCTTTACGGGGCGCCAATTTTCAACAGCGCCATGAGGGTTGGGCTATATAGAAAAAAATTGGAAACAGTACAGCGACGCTTAGCTATTGGTATCTGTGGAGCATACCGTTCAATATCCACGGATGCTGTGCTCGTAATAGCAGGACTTATCCCTATAGACAAAATGGTAAAAGAACGTGCCCAATTGTTCGCAAATAAGGAATTAAAGTTACTGACGTTGCGGCAGGAATCACTCGTGGAATGCGAAAGGGAATGGATGGAAGGAGGAAAAGGAGCTTGGACCAGGGAACTGATGAAGGACCTTAAACTATGGATCAATGGAAAGCACGGAGAGGTGGATCGGTGGCTTACACAGGCGTTGAGCGGTCACGGGGTGTTCAACACTTACCTCTTTGCAATCGGGAAAGCTCCGACTGATAAATGCTACTCCTGCGGAGAAAAGGACACCTCGAGACATGCTATTTTCGAGTGTCCAGCTTGCGCGGATCTAAGACTGGTGGCACAAGGAGCGAACAGCGACGTAAAGGCCCACAATCTGATAACGCGTATGCTTAGCAGCGAAGAAGATTGGCTTACATATACTCAAATGTTAAGGGGCATAATGAAAAGAAGAGAAGAATTGGAGAAATGCGAGAAAAGAAAGAGAGAAAATACGTAAGCGGGTGGGCTTGAAGCAATCAATTGCGGTCCCGTGCCAACCTTGGAGTCCAGAGGGGGGTCGTTTTAGTCCGTGCAAGTCGGACATACCCTGCCAATAGGCAGAAATCCGAAGGGCTTTTTTCCTCCTCAAGATTAAAAAAAAAAAAAGAAATTATGCCTCATTGCAAGTCCAGGTTTTAGATTTAATTTAGTTATTAGCAGTAATATAAATTATTTAATAGAATATAGATTATGATTTAATGTACTTAAATTAAAATTATGATAGAGAAGTCTATAAAAAAGTGAAAGAATTTCTATGTATATATTTTTCTTTCTCTGCAATTTAGGTTTTAGAAAAACCAACAAAACCATATCAAGATCAACCCGCTTTTTGGCTTAAAAAATATAAGAGAGATGAATATCTTAGCTTTTTACCCGACTGCGTCAGAAGGAGGGTAATGTTTTTCGAGCGTATGTATGTATGTATGTCCATTTCTTCGGCACGCGCTACAGCCTAAACGGCTGAACGGATTTTGACATGTGAGGTGTCGTTGATTTCGGCAAAATTGTGGAAGTGACATAGGCTATATGAATTTTCAAAATGGCGGCTGTAAATGGGGGAAAAAAGGGGGGACGTGTGCATTTTTTTCTTTTATCATAGCAATGGGTATCAAATGAAAGCTCGTAAAAAGACTATTTCAAAAATATAAATATCATATCATGTTTATATTACTGTTTTAACAAGCAATGTCAAAAAGTGTACCGTCTCATTTCTATACCACAAATTACAACTAAAAAGTCTCAAATAAAATTATTATTATAAAAAAAAACCTGACTGCTTAGAAGTTATGAACTGAAAAGAGAATAACAAGGATCACTATATCTATATAAAATTCTAAATACTTTATGGTGCTGCAGGCGGCGACAAACGTAGTTTTGGTAGGTCTTTCTTTCCCAGGTAGTAAACTACTTTGTCCACACCTGCAGCACCATAAATAATTTAGAATTATAATAGATATAGTGATCCTTGCTTTTCTCTTTTCAGTTCATAACTTCTAAGCAGTCAGGTTTTTTGTTTTTATAATAATAATTTTATTATGGATTCATGCATGCGGGTGGGGGTCCATCGTGTGGCAGAGAGAAGAACACCGAACAGAGACCGAGACTTGTGACACGGAAGAGAACTCTTTATCAACCAACGCTCGCCTTCTCTTCTCGAATTGTTCTCCCTGCCCAGCCAAACCTGGTAGTCTCCTGCTAGAGCAGCGCAACACACTCGTTCTAGAATGGAACTTACTGCAGTTCTATTCAGGCAGGTCTTTGAGCAGGTTGTAGAGGTTTTGCTGGTAAACCTCTCTCACCCACTTCACTGCATATAAACTCACCAAATAGCCATCTTTTAACCGACTTCAAAAAAAGGAGTTAATCAATTCGACCCGTATGTATGTAATATGTTCAGCACTGCGGGGCAAGTGCGAGTTTTTCACCGAGCAACTGCGTAAAAACGTAGTCACTCGTAACGTCAAATTATGTAGAAAAAAAAGTGTTTACTCTCGCTACCACTAGATGGCGCTACTCCAATTCCATATAAAATTTGCGTTTACTGTTTTCGATATCGACGCGGTAAAATCTAGGCATACTGCACAGTTTTCGCATAGCGTCTCAACAAATGTGCCAAATTTCAAAAGTGTATGTATGTATGTATCTATGTTTGTGGAGGCATATCTCCGGAACTACAAGTCCGATTTGAGTAATTCTTTTTTTGTTGTACTAGGTATTGTTTAGCTTAGGGTACACTGCAAGTTTCATCAAAATCGGTTCAGTAGTTTTTGAGATAGGGATTTTTTACGCATAACTTTTCACAGAATAAGAAAATTATTTTTTTATTAGAAAGGATACACTTCCAAAATGGTCCCATAGTCATCATGTTAGGATCTGATGATGAGATCTTGGTTATATCGAAGGAACTCTTCAAACTTGATAGGCACATTTGCGGTTTCGATGGCTAGCGAATATTGGTACTCATAGATTAGAACGAATAGGTTTTACGTTCGTTGTCGATAAAACTCTAAAAAGTGCCATCTGTAAGCTTTCTACTTTAAAGACGATATCTAATTCACACAAAGTGCTTTGCTACCTTGTTGAATAAACTTTCCTTAAACTTGGATGGCAACGAGTTTATAGATACATACGGTTAAGTAGATTAAAGTAACTAAATGACGCATTTATTTTATACTTTTCAGTGCGTTATGTTAATTCATTTGTACGTATAATTTGTATGTAAAAAATTAAAATAAAATAAAGTAAAATAGGTATAAATTTTACTTTAAATAAGTAGGTAGGTAATATCCAAAATAACAGAGAAACTTCCACGTAAGTAATGACAGACTAAGCCAATAAGCGTCACAAATGTTTAAACAATTAGAAAATATAATATTTATTAATAATGTTGTTGGTACAGATGGCCATTATTAACAATGTAGATACGTGACTAGGTGAAATTAACAATTACCTATTGTGAAAATCAACAACATTTCAACAAAGAGGTTCGAAGTATTTGTGTAGGCTTATAATGGGCCGACATTTTTAATTTTTCACTAATTATTGTCGCATGCTACAACTTTTACAGTGTTATCTATAATTAGCAGTCGCCCGCGACTTCGTCCACGTCAAAACCTTTTAGGTACCCTTTTAATTTTAAAGACAGACTTTCATATAAAGTTTGCTCTTTCCCCGTTACCCTTCTTAATTAAATTTTTTTATAGTTTCCCGTCAACCAATATCCTCCGTCCCGTCCCGTGTACTAAAGATCTACATTTTTGTGAAACATTGTACGATATTACAGTACATCAACATTAACAATATACGTATATTTATAACTCTTAACAAATGCATTAATTTCGACCAAATTTGATTACCATAAAAACGGTTCTATTGAGTTAATCTTAAAAGATAGACATATACTGTCTTGGACGTTTTTTTAGATTATTTTAAGAGGAATAATTCTTTCATACATATATTTTTGATATCTTGAACCGTTTTCGCAGCGCACGCAACGGAAGCCCTCAAGGAGGAATAGTTTTCCCCGTTTTTTTCACATTTTCCATTATTTCTTAGCTTCTAATAATTGCAGCATGATGTTATATAGCCTAAAGCCTTCCTCGATAAATTGTTTATTCAACACCAAAATATTTTTTCAATTCGAACCAGTAGTTCCTGAGATTAGCGCGTTCAAACAAACAAACAAACAAACAAACTCTTCAGCTTTATAATATTCGTATAGATAACGCCCGAACACACACGTAAATAAAAAAAATGCCTATTTCTGCCTATATTTCACCTATTGTGCACCTTAACCATTTTTATGTTAAAATTCTCGTTGTGAATGATACTTTTGAACAAAATTATTATTATTATTACTAGGAAAAGATATGTAGCATGGCATTTAATCTGCAATCGAAATCTGTTCTAGAAATAAGTTCAAATCAAAAAGTACTTTTTAACCGACATCATGTTAGGATCTGGGAAAAAGGAAGGAACTCTTAAAATTGTATAGGCACACTTGCAGCGATTTCGGTTTTTGTGTAAGTATCGTTAGCTTTTTGGCTACTAGTGCCGTATAATATACTATGACAGTATAGTACGAGTACGTTACGTGGCGATAAATCACTAAAAAGTAAGAAATAAAAATTTTTAACAAAAAATAGAACCGACTCAAAACGCACTACAAAGGTAAAAAATAACTGTGTCATTTCTTGCTTTAATTTACTTGAGCATATCTAGGAGTCGGTGCCAGCCAAGGTTTCTACTTTCAAGGACGTTACCTAGAACCCACAAACTGCTTTACTACGTAAAATAAATGTTCCTTAAACTTGCTGGCATCTACTTCATAGATATGCTTAAGTAAATTAAAGCAACTAAATGACATAGTTATTTTTTACTTTTTAGTGCTTTTTGAGTCGGTTCTATTTTTTGTTAAAAACTTTTTTGATTCATGGAATAAATTCGAGTTTCTCATTTTTCTATGAAATGTCCAGTATATTCCAAGCCCGGAGTCGGAAAGTTGGTGGGTCTACTCCCCCTCTCCTATAAGGAGGGAGGCCTGGCCCTGTAGGGGGCTGTTAATAACCTGGTAATAATGATGGTGAGAGTGCTAATACATATCTTGCAAGTACTTACCTTTGTGTTGTGTGAGCTCGTATAACACGTTTTCAATTTCATGAGGATCTACAAAAATAATATTGCACAATTAATAAAATAATTGAATTATTTGGACATTAAAAAGTTAATAAAAATCTTCAATATCTGGTTGGAGAGCACGTTAAGCCTTCGGTCCCGGTCACTGTCATCAACATCTGATAGTGATCGTTAATAAATGAAACATTATCACCCTAAGGCCTGTGTGCACCAAGATTTCTGTTATCATAACCAACGGTTAACATAAGCTAAACGTAAAAAATACTATTCACGACAAACCGTACGCCGGTTAAGGGCGTAAACCGGGCGGTTATCTTAACCGAGCTTACGTCCTTAATCGACGTACGGGTTGTCGTGAACATTGGGGCAAGTGCGAGTTTTTCACCGAGCGACTGCGTAAAAACGTAATCACTCATAACATCAAATTATATAGCAAAAAAAAGCGTTTACTCTCGCTATAACTAGATGGCGCTACTAAAATTCCATACAAATTTGCGTTAGGGTTTTACGCAGTCGCTTGGTAACAAACTCACCCTCGGCACTCAGTAAATTTTACGTTTAGCTTATGTTCACCGTTGGTTATGATAACCGAAATCTTGGTGCACACAGACCTAAGCCCGCCAACTTGCAATGAAGCAGCGTGGTAGGTTATGCTCCACTCTGCTATATGGAAGGCCTGGTCCTGTAGAGAGCCGTTAGAAGGCTGATAGTGATGATCATTCTACTCTATGTGGGATCTGCTCAAAGTAAAACACTACGATTTTTAAACTTTTATTTCAACTTAATACGTCCTTACGTCTTGCGCCTTTTATCACCCGCCATCTTACTTATCCGTCTCCTATCTCCCTTTCACGCATACATCCGTCACTCTCACACTTGCTTACGTTCCGTTCCCGGGTGCATCCCAGTAATACCCCATACCGTAGTTCTATAGAACTGTTGGGATATTTTCCGTGCTGTCAAATTATATCCCAACAGTTCTATATAGTACTGTAGTGTAATTTTTGCTATTGACTTTACTTATAGCATATTATTTTAATTGATATTTCATTTTGTTTTTAACAAAAAAATGTCCCTTGCGACAAAAGCTAAGTTGTTAAAACCAAGTAGAAGTCGTGTCTAAAAAAATATTCTCTTATTTTAGAATTTACAGGGGGACTCATTTTACCACTTTGGAAGTATTTTTCGCGCAAACTAGGTATTCAGTTTAGAAAAAAATTCTATTTAAAACCTCAATAGGTACCATTTTAAAGACGTTTTGTGCAATTTAAGCAAAGCTGTATTCGATATAATATGTTTATAGACGCTCTCAAATTTAAGTGGACATTTATTATTGCAATCAAAAGAGATTCCATATTATACTTATAAAAACTATAGATATTTCATATGTAACGTACAAACAAGATGTTGATGTCGACATTTCTTTGATTTTGTCCCATTAGTTCTATATAGAACTAATGGGACACTAAACTCTAATATGGTGTATCAACAGTGTAATTAAAATTAGGGGGTACTACTGGGATGTACCCCGTTCCCACATCTATTATTATAGTAAGTAAGGATAATTGATTTTCATTTACCTGTTATATTGAGAATTTCTTTTAGAGTGCTTGATATTGGGCGATTTTCTTCAGCTGAAAATGATATATTAATATTAATACCTAATTGAACGGAAGAGTATTAAAGACATAGCAAACAATATTGATATATCCATTAGGCATATGTTTTTAAGCTATTGCATAGCTTCTATCGCGGGCCTTGAGCGTGGAGACCGAATCCAGAAATTCCGTAACGAAAAACCTACCACCCCCCACTTCGACCGACACAGCGGTGATACTTTTTAGTTTTTCCAGTATCGATAAATACCAGAATTTTTAATGACTTTTTGAAATATAACGAAAAAAAAAACAAAGAAAAAAGTTGAGAGGTGTCAAGGGACACCCGGATGGAACGAAGTTCCTTTCGATTAATTAGTGAAGGAATTGTAATAAAATTTTATTTTTTTTAAGTAATAATAATATTTGTTGTTGTACACCGAAACACCAGAGGGCGCCACGAGAGCGCGAGACAGCATACAGCGCGGGCGCCCCCCGCCGCTCACGCGCACACACATCAAAGGCGGCGGCAAGATCCTTTGATCAAAAAGTGTCGTGACAACTTTTCGTACGAATTTTTTCCGTCTAGCCCCCTTTCACAACGCGTGATAAGGAACTTCGTTCCAAAAACACTGCATAAATAAAATAAATATATAATTATAGTTGCATAAGTTGATAAAATATGCTATGCAATAGCTTTACCGCGGCAGTCTCCGAGTGCCACACGTCTTTTTACCTGACTGCGTCAGAAGGAGGGTAAAGTGTACCAAGTGTACCGTCTCATTTTTATACCACAAATTAAAACAAAAAAGTCTCAAATGTAATAAAAACAAAAAACCCAACTTAACTTCTAAGCAGTTGGGTTTTTTGTTTTTATAATAATAATTTTATTTACTTAAAGTTGGCCCTTGACTGCTATCACACCTGATGTTAAGTGATGATGCAATCTAAGATGGAAGCGGACTAACTTGTTAGGAGTAGGATATAATCCCCTTCGGTTTCTACACGACATCGTACCGGAACGCTAAATCGTTTAGCGGTACGTCTTTGTCGTAAGGGTGGTAATTTGCCACGGCTCAAGTCTCCTCCCAGCCAGACCTGGACCAATTTAGAAATTCTTAATCGGCCCTTCCGGGAATCGAACCCGTGACATCCGTCTTATAAATCCACAGCGCGTACCACGGCGCCTCAGAGGCCGTCAACAATACACATATTAGTTTATCTATACAAGATAAGCCTATTAACGATGCCCGAGTGGCGCAGTGGGTAGTGACCCTGCTTCTACGTCCTAGGCTGTGGGTTCGATTCCCATGTCTGGAAAAATGTTTGTGTGATGAGCATGGATGTTTTCCAGTGTCTGGGTCTTTATCTATATATTATAAGTATTTATGTATAATATAAGGTGAGTTTGAATTATCAGCCAGCGGCAAAACTGGAGTAAGTGTAATGGATACTGATTACAACAGCGGAATAAAAATATTTCTAGAACCAGTAACAAAAAATTTAAAAATTACCTACAAAATGTTTACTCACTTAGCACATTTTACATAGCACCATCCATGGCATTCATAAATTAATCACAAGGTACGGAACGAACGTATGTCTTAAACATTCGATTACTACCAAATAAAATACAGAAAGAAAAGCCAAACCGCCAAAATCTCCCACTAGACCAGACCTGAACTAATAAAAAATAATAACAATCGGCTGTCAGAAATCGAACACGGAACTTTCGAAGGACTAAGTAGGTAACTATGTCCCCACCTGCACACTTTAGAATTGGTAAAAAATAAATAAATGAAGAACGAAATAAACTTTTAAAAAAGCACTTAAAACTGAATCAGCTGATGTCTGTGGCAAGTTCAATAAACTTTTCTGTTAAATTACCTACTATAAAACGCGGCCGGCAAGCGTTTAAATGTGCGTGTTTGTCAGCGTCCCTTCTTGTGGTAGTGTTCAGAAAGAGCGGTGCCGTTGTCGGTCTTTTAAAAGGCCGACATCACGCCTGTTTGTACGCTCGCTGCCGCATTTCAAACAAAGTTTAATCTATTAATGGAAAGTGCATTGACCTTGGTCGTCGATCAGCTGTTACGTTTGTTATTTTGATCAATTCTAGTGTGTATGTAGGTACATAACTGCTTTGAGGTTAATGGCAGGCTGGCTTTAGGATAATTTATGGATGTATTGGATGGCGTTATGCGTACTGTCGGAGGTGAATAGATATTTTGTAATGCTTTATAATTTTTTATTTATTGATTCCGTTATCAATTTTTTTTTGTTGTAATACTCTAAATACAAAGAATTGCCCTATTATTTTCTTCACTATTTCAAACTCACCTTATATATATAAAATATTGATCAGTTATCATAGTACATAACACAAGCTACCTACGCTTACTTTGGGATTATATAGCGATGTGTGTAATTGTCCTATAATATTTATTTATTTATTATGCGTTAATTTAAAAAACTTACATTCTTTTGTTTTAATCTTCTTAACTTTTTCTGTAACTTCTCCATCACTGTCTGAACCATCTCCATTCTGATCGGTTTCAATGGACGTCCATTCTTCTTTTTCTTCCTCGTAATAATCATTCTCGTACTCCCCTTTCTCTTTCTTCGAGTATTGCGATTCGCTCTTTTGATATGCGTCTCTTTCTGTCTTTAGGTTGTTACTGTTACTCTCTTCTTTTGTGCTGTTTGAAAACAAAAATACGAGTTATAAGTTTGAGATGTGTGTCTGTGTGTGGCATCGTAGCTTCTATCCGAATGGACCTATTTTGATGCGTTTTTTTGGCTTTAGTTAATAATGTTAAGATAAGACGACATTTTTTAATCGACGAAAAAAAACGGAGGAGGTTCCCAATTCGACACGTATATATTTTTTTATGTATGACCACGCATAACTTTTTACAGAGTTATTCGATTTTGATAATTCTTTTTTTATTAGAAAGGGCATACTTCCAAGCTGGTCCCATTGTTATCATCTTAGGATCTGATTACGATATCCTGGGGAAATTAAAGGAACTCTTCAAATTTTGGAGGCACGCTTACAGCGATTTCGGTTTTTGTCTCGGTATCGGTAGCTTTTTGGCTACTAGTGCCGTATAATGACAGTATAGTACGAGTACGTTACGTGGCGATAAATTACTAAAAAGTAAGAAATAAATTTTTTTAAATAAAAAGAGAACCGACTCAAAATGCACTAAAAAGTAAAAAATAACTGTGTCATTTAGTTGCTTTAATTTACTTAAGCATATCTAGGAGTCGGTGCCAGCCAAGGTTTCTACTTTAAGGACGTTACCTAGAACCCACAAACTGCTTTACTATGTTAAATAAATATTCCTTAAACTTGCTGGCACCGACTTCATAGATACTAATTCCTTTAGTCGTTTTCCTCATTGAAGTGGTGACCACCTCCATCTTTGATTCTATTTGAGATGTGACGCCACTTTGCTCTGTTCTCTGCTGTCCGAACAGCATCGTAGACCGTGGAGTCGAGTGTGTGCGGATCTGATCAGACCAATCTCTACTAATCTCAATATCTATTAATCTATACTAATATAATAAAGAGGTAACGTTTGTGAGTTCGTGTGGTTGTTAGTTTGTGGCGTTGTCTGGATCTACTGAACCAATTGTCAAAATTATTTTACCAATAGAAAGCTACGTTATTGTGGATTTGTGGAGTGCCTCAGGCTATATTAATTTCCAAAATTGATTACGCATCTTGCAACCGGACGAGTATTATTCCAGTCCTTATCTCTCATAACGTGCAAAAACGTTGTCAGTTTTACAAGAATAATTTGTTTATTCTCGTTTCGATGGTTATCCTTATTTATTTGCCTATTTGTTGTAATTAGTATTGTTTACTCTTACGCTGTTTTGTTATTTAGTGTTTCTTAGGTTTTAATTTTTACTTTTCATTTATTTTATATAATTTGTGTTGTTGATATAATTGTATTTTGCCTAGATTAATATTGTAGACATAGTGTAGGTATATAGACAATTGTAGGTATTTTAATTATATTGTGAACATTGTGGACTCCTGTGATAAGCTGAGCATTTGCGGAAGTTACCATTGTATAAATTTAATATTAACATGTAATTAGTGTATCAGTGGTTGGTGTTCCTAAATAAATAAATTTTATACATTTGGCATGTGCTTACCTTTGGCAGCGTAAACTAAAATTCGGTTAGGAACATAGATTAAAGACTAATAGATGGAGTCATAACGCGGCTGTAAGTTCAAGAGCGTGACAGACTTATTTCATTCGGCCTTTATTAGAAAGTGACACAAGATTATTTTTTGTCCCTTTCAGCGTGTTCGTTTTTATTATTTGTCAAGAATGAAGTTGATGACAAGCAAAGGACATATCTGAGTAATTAGTAGCTTTTTATTAAATTTGCTGATAAATAATACAACTTTGCGGTTACTATATTAGTTTAACCGTTATCGTGCTATGGTGGGTTGTAATATTTTCGGCTGCAACAGTCGCAGCGAACAGAAATATCGAAGTTAAAAACTTCATTGATTGATGATTTAAAGCTTAGATATGTTATTTTTTAGCAAATTTCGTGTACTATGTGTTTACTAAACTATATTATATAAAGTAATATTTCGTATTTTACGATATTTTAAAACATAACGTTTTATGATGTACTTTAAATGTTGACATGTCATGTCAATAAGGCTGATTTGCTGTCTCACGAGTGGACACGCTATGGGCTCTATCTATTAGTCTTTAATCTATGGTTAGGAATATTAAAAAAAAATACTCTAACCTGTAGGAGCTGCTGTAACTACTGGACTGTTGGGACTGCTGACTGGACGCGGAGTGGTGAGAGCTCGTCTGTTCGCGCTCATACTGCGTCACTATTTCGCCATTTTCGCGTTTATCTGTCAAATGTTAATTTAATAATCTTAACCAATTTACGGACTCTCACGTCAAAAGAGTTTCGAAAGCTTCTGTGGTGCAGCTGCTCAATGGTTTTCAAAGACGAAGGTCATGTTCGATTCCCGGCTAGGCAATCGAACATGACATAATATCATGCCTCATTCCAATAGGGGTAAACAGAGACTACATCCTTCCACTTGCCATACTTCCTTAGCTTCTTCCACTCTCATTAATCCTTTCATACAAGTTCGTCGGTATACAGTACTCTTGACCTGGCCATTCTTTAGGCCTGTGTGCACCAAGATTTCGGTTATCGTTATAAACGTAAAATTTACTGTTCACGACAACCCGTACACCGGTTAAGGACGTAAGCACGGTTAAGATAACCGCCCGGTTTACGTCATTCCCGGCGTACGGGTTTATTATAACAGTAAATTTATAGTAAAGTTATGTTAACCGTTGGTTATATTAACCGAAATCTTGGTGCACACAAGCCTTAAAATGTCCTGAATTTGATCCAGGAACATTCGCCTAGGTCTTCCCCTTCCAAGATTTCCACTCACCCTCGCCTCAAGAATCTCTTTTGTTAATCTTCTTTCATCCATTCTCTCTTCATGCCAAAACCATCTAAGCATCCCTTTCTCAATTTTAATCACTACATCTTCTTTTACACAGCACTGTTCTCTTATCATACTGTTGTTGACACTATCACTCACTTTCAAAATTTCGATAAATAATCTACTAGAGGGCGCCTGCGGCTTCGTAGCTATATTATTGTGAAGTATCATTAAAATGTTAAATGTTAGGGCTGTGTGGACGATGTGTATAGCTATATTATTGTGAAGTATCATTAAAATGTTAAATGTTAGGGCTGTGTGAACGATATGTATAGCTATATTATTGTGAAGTATCGTTAAAATGTTAAATGTTAGGGCTGTGTGAGCGATATGTATAGCTATATCATTGTGATATATCGTTAAAATGTTAAATGTTAGGGCTGTGTGAGCGATATGTATAGCTATATCATTGTGATATATCGTTAAAATGTTAAATGTTAGGGCTGTGTGAACGATGTGTATAGCTATATTATTGTGATATATCGTTAAAATGTTAAATGTTAGGGCTGTGTGAACGATATGTATAGCTATATTATTGTGAAGTATCATTAAAATGTTAAATGTTAGGGCTGTGTGAACGATATGTATAGCTATATTATTGTGAAGTATCATTAAAATGTTAAATGTTAGGGCTGTGTGAACGATATGTATAGCTATATTATTGTGAAGTATCATTAAAATCCGTACAGTAGTTATTGCGTGAAAGAGTAACAAACATACATACAAACTTTCGCGTTTATAATATTAGTAAAGATTGTTAAGAAATTGTTACTTACGAGGATCGGGAGCTGCAATCGCCGAATAGACCTAGTCGAATAAAAACGAAATGTTTTTAATTTGAGGTGTTTGAGGCTCACTAGATGCCTACACTAAAGCCAAACTCGATTGAGAACACTTGTCAACAAACAAATTAAAAATGAAGGTAGAAAGCTTTAGTCATTTTACACTTCATTTTTTTAAATAACTTGTAAATGACGAATTTGTGACAATAAATTTGGTTAGTAAGCTTAAAACTAATTAATATATTCAATGTATTTTAAATAAGATTTTTTAAAATAACAAAACATAATTTGAAAATTATTAGGCATAAAATGTGTTGCATTTTCTACCTTCATTTTTAATTTGTTTGTTGACAAGCATTCTCAATCGAGTTTGGCTTTAATATAGGTGTCCCTTCTTTTAGGAAATGAATGTTTATTTATTTTTATTAAAATATATATGGAGCGTAGATCCACCACGCTGTTCCAATGCGGGTTGCCGGGCTTAGGATGATAATGTTTTATTCATCACGGTTACGGATAACTATATGTTGATGATTGTGACCGGGACCTAGGGTTTAAAGTGCTTTTCGAGGTATACGGGCATAAAACCACTAGATTCCCGAGTTCAGGCTTAGAATTTTACTGAAAATGAATTGCAGAAATCGAAGAAAATTCAATTATATAAAATAAAATAAATAAAAAATAAAAAAGCCTTAGATTTACAAAAACGAATAAAAATGAAATTTACTTATTAATTTTACAATCTAGTCTGCAAGAACCCCTCTGCAGGTAAAGGCCTCCTCCAAAGACATCCAGTCCTCTCTAGATTGGGCTACCCGATAGCAGTTGGGGCTATTTTTCTGAGGTCGGCTTCCCAACTAGTTACAGGCCTCCCTCTCCTTCCTTTCCCCTGTGGACCTGGCCAAGTAGTCACCTCCTTCGTCCTTCTCTGATCCCGTAGGCGCATCACATGACCGGCCCACTTCCATTTTAATGATTGAGCATGTACCAATCAGTCTCTTGCCTTAGTGAAATGTCTAATTTTCTGTATCTTTCTAATATTCATCATGCTGCGCTCTTTTCCTCTTATATAATTATTTTATCCTTTGTTTTTCTATTGAATTTCCAAGTTTGGCAAGCGTACGTTAGACATGGTATAAGGCATGAATTTAGTACTTTAGATTTAATGTTAATTGGCATGCTGCTTTTAATTTAATTATATAAAATAGAAAAATTAAAAAAAAGTTACTTTAACGATTCAAATTATTTTGTATGCAGAATGAAGAAAATATTGTAACATTCTATGGAGTCGTCAGACAGTGGAATGTTCTGGAAACAGGGAAATGTTCCCTACGAGTTAGTGCGTGTATGGACGGTGAATCTGAATTCGTCTCCCAGTGTTTTTGAGATGAGGGAGGGCTTTGATACCCAGGCAGATCATCATCACGATGATGGGTTCCTTCAGACCTAGGAGCAGTAATCGACGGCATCGCAACGTGCTGTATTGATTCTTGTATTCTTCTATGAATTAATAAAGACTATTATCCTGTTGTGGTTGTTCTTCTAATCTTCAAGGTCTTGGTCGTAACAATACAGGTATATTGTAGCCAATAGACCTGATATAGTGATAGTCGATCGATCAGTACGCCGTGCAATAATTGTTGATATTACTGTTCCTCATGACGATAACCTCGTGAAAGCCGAAAAGGAAAAAGTATCAAAGTACTTGGACCTTGCTCACGAGATTACCGCCATGTGGAATGTTGAGTCAACTATTATTGTTCCGATAGTCGTTTCAGTCCATGGTCTTTTTGCGATAAGCTTCGATCAACACCTTAACACGTTCGCTGCGGCACCAATTTTTGCATACTTTCCGTTCCTGCGGCACGAGGTATAATCGGCCCGTACCGTGACCAGACGTTAGGGCGACACGCGGTCTATTAGACCCCACCTCCTTTTACAGACTAAAATCCATTTTCTGGCGCGAAATCAAAGATAAATGAGAATTTTGGTCCTTATTGATATAGACAGTGAATTGATGAACCCTAACCCACCGTCGCCCCGGGATCTGATGGCTAGTTTAGGAATTATTAGCAAAACAAAATATGGGATCTTAAACACCTCGTAACGCACTGAAATAGGGCAAATTTTCGCTGAGATTAGTGATGGGAAAAATAATATCGACGTTTTTAAACTGTCTTAACTACGCAACGACTTGACCGATTTTGATCAATTATATCTCATTAGATCGTTTCAAGGGCAAAACCTGGCAAAACAACACAAAGCTATCAAAGGATGCATTTTTTTTAATAATCTAAATTGTGCTTGAAGGCGCCATACAGAAAAAAAACCGGCCAAGTGCGAGTCGGACTCGCGCACGAAGCATTCCATTCTATACCATTAAGAGGCACCTATTACAGACTTATTATTGGAAAATAATGGATCACGGTTTATGCATAAGGTTTATCTTATTTGTATATGAAAATCTTAATGCGGTTCACAGAATAGAAAAAAAAGGCAACCAGAAGTAGAAAAGAAACTGTCCTATTTATTCTGCCTCGGGCTCTGTTTCTGAGTTTTTTAAAATTAACTTCTTCCGACATCGTTTAGACATGTTCGGCGCTGTAAAAGGCCGTGCTCTCCAATCGACGTGATGCACAACACTGGTCGCGGGAAGCTCGCGTTGGGTGCGGTACGAGGTCGGGGGGGATATGGGACGTTTTAGCCTCGTTCCGCACTGCATTAAAATTATGTTAATTCAGTGCGGCACGAGGCCTAAGACATCCGGTACCAAGGTAGGTACACCACCGAGTACGGAACCATTAGAGCATCTCAAATATATATTTATCTCTTTCCTACACTGGACCAAACCAAAGCTATGCCATTCGCACGACAGAGAAACTCACGTTTTTCCTTGCCGCACCACAGGGAAGTTGCATCAGGGGTGATTTAGGCCTCGCTTCGCAGTGAACGTGTTAAGAAGCTTTAGCTTAATTGTTGGATCAAGGGTCGGATACAGAAGGCAGTAATTCTTGAAACGGCGCGTATTGTGAGGAGGTTCCTCACTCTGGAGCCCTGACCACCGGTTGCTTGGACCCGCAAAGGCCCCGCAAACGGAGGAGAAGATTTTTTTATAAATTTTTAATAGTGTTTTTATGTATATTTTTGTATTACTTGTAACATTGTTAAAAATTTAAAAAAAATATGTAAATAAATATAAATGAGAGAAACACAATAATACCACGTTTTACGCGACCCTATCAATATAGTAATACCACGTTTTACGCGACCCCGCGGTTTCACTATAACGCGAATTTTAAATTTTGTGCTCAAATGGCTCGCATTACGCGAAAGAGTGCGTATAAACATACAGTAGTCATCAACTTCGCGGGAATCCTCGCTTCAGAAAATCTCCGTACAATGCGAGGCACAGACAAGACAAGTCTACCAGTTGTGTGGTGATTAAACAGAAAGGGGTGGGTTACGCGGGAAAGGAGAATGCCAGATCCTAACCCAGAAAGAACACAAATTGTAAATATACTAAAAATATCCTATTATTATATAAATGTTTTACAATAAGCCATTTTTACTGTTGGACATCGGAATAAAATTCTGTAAAAAAAAAGAAAATTTTTTCCTTTTAATTTACACTGTTTACTGCACTGGGTTCTATCCTTTTAAGGCGTTTTTATTGTATTTTCATCAAAAGGGGGCTCTAAAAGGTTATCCAGAGTTGTTAAGCCCGTTTAAAAATGTGTTTAATGAAGCTTTGCGACTGTCACGTCAGTGTGACAATACGGAAATGGACGATAACCAACGTTAGGCTCGTGTCGAATACTCCGAGTTCTAGAGCTTTAAAATGTAATTTATATTAAATAGTAAAAAAAATACAATAAAATGATGCATAATACATTGCTGTACAATATGTTTTTATTAGTGGGTTAAAGTCCTATACATTGTCTGGCATTCTTCTTTTTCAAGAATGGTATTCTAATAGTTTTTGCCCATAAGCCAAATCCTACTGTGACAGAAATGGGCTTGAAACAGGAGTTGACTATGTTTAATCATAAACCTCGATTGCGATTTTTTTCCGGTACGTATCTTTCGCGTAAAGCGGGGTATTTCTGTACCTTTAATTTACATTTAGAAATTAGTTACAAAATAAAACTTACGTGCAGTATTCCCAGAAATAAAGCTATCCGCAAATTCATTTAAACTTTTTTTTAATATTTCGCGCGTGGCCCAGACTAATGCCTTATTGATCCACTGAACAGAAACGTACTTGAACACCAATATATTACAATAATGATTTTATTGTTTGCATTATACAAACAGCTGTTCAAATATCTGGCATTTCAAAATTAACATGATACTGTGAATTATATATATTTTTGAATTTCATAAGTTTCAGGGCGAATAATATTTGAACAGAAAACTGCGCAAATTGGGGATAATAGCTAATTTGTTTACAGAAATTGACACGAAACGGTTAGTACTTGTACTTGTTTACCAAAAATGGCTATGTGGTTAGTTTAGAGCGGTAGAAGTGGGTGCGAGGGGTATACCAGCGAAGTCTCTCTACAACCTGCTCAAAGGCCTTGGCCTTACTAGAAGTGCAGTAAGCTCCATATTGGAACGAATATCCAAAGCTGCTCTAGTAGGGTCCTTCTGAATGTGTCTGGGCAGGGAGAATAACTCGAAGAAAGGAGGTGAGTGTTGACGGCCATCACTAAGGCTTGTGAGCACGAAGATTTCGGTTATCAAAACCAACGGTTAACATAACTTTACTATAAATTTACTGTTCACGACAACCCGTACGCCGGTTAAGGACGTAAGCTCGGTTAAGATAACCGCCCAGTTTACGTCCTTAACCGGTGTACGGGTTGTCGTGAACAGTAAAATTTACGTTAAGTTTATGTTAACTGTTGGTTGTGATAACCGAAATCTTGGTGCACACAGGCCTAAGAGATGTCTTTTAAACCTACACCCGTGTCACAAGTCTCGGGCTCTGTTCGGAGTTTTTCTTTCAGCCACGCGATGGACCCGGCATGGTGAATCCATAAGTGGCACAAATATGCCTCTCTGACAGAGTTACATATTTGTTCCTTTTGCTGTGGAGACCCTTGGGCCATGGATTCGCCCGTAACATTTCCCCGCCTAATTGCCTCAACTGGTGACCGAAGGGCTGGCTCGCTTTTTGCAAAGGATCAGCCTGTCTATTCAACGCGGAAATGCAGCCAGTATTCTAGCCACCATTCCACGTGGGCATGATTTGTATAGTTATTAGGATGAGTTAACTTAAGTTCCTTATTATATTCTTTTTTAATTAAAAAAAATTAAATTACATGCCTAATTTGACGGCCTTCGTGGCGCAATGGATTTATGAAAAGGTTTTGAGTTCGGTTAAAATTTTCTAAATTGATCCAGGTCTAGCTGGTGGGAGGCTTTCGCCGTGGCTAGTTACCACCCTACCGACAAAGACGTACCGCCAAGCGATTTAGCGTTCCGTCACGTTGTCATGTGAATACTGAAAGGGGTGTGTATTACATCCTACTCCTAACCAGTTAGCCCGCTTCCATCTTGGATTACATCATCACTTAACATCAGGTGTGATAGCAGTCAAGGGCTAACTTGTAGTTAATAAATAAAGAGAATATTTGAAAATACTAAAATCGGCCAGTTGGTGGTGTTACTCCCCCGTGTCTCGGAGAGCACGTTAAGTGACGTCCGGTCAGCGGTCACTGTCATCAATATCTGATAGTGATCGTTAATAAATGAAACATTATCATCCTAAGCTAATGGAGCAACGTGATGGGTCTACGTTCCACTCCTCTCCTTCATGGAGGGAGGCATAGATAGCTCTATAGTAGGCCATTAATAGGCTGCTGATAAAATCTAACTAAAATAAGGAAAAATTTGAAACGAAATGAATGTAAGAAGATTAACAAGAAAGCGGAATGCCAGACAATGTATAGGACTTTAACCCACTAATAAAAACATATTGTACAACAATGTATTATGCACCATTTTATTGCATTTTTTTTTACTATTTAATATAAATTACATTTAAAAGTTCTAGAAGTCGGAGTATTCGATACAAGCCTAACGTTGGTTATCGTCCATTTCCGTAAACAACCGCATAGCACAGCAATCACACCAACATGACAATCGGAAAGCTTCATTAAATACAGAGATGTACAAAATGGTTCCATAAAAGCATTTAAATACAAAATGCAAAATACTTTTCAGATTTACTATTTCAAATGCAAAATACCAAATACTTTTGCATTTTGTATTTCAAATGCAAAATAGGTATTTTTAAAATGCTTTTTCAAAATAAAATACCTTTTGACCAAATTGTATGATATTTTTATTTATTTTAGAATAGTCACTTAAAACATTACTAAAATAAGTTTAACCTAAGTTACTTATAACATTAGTAAATAAGTGTCGAAAGACTCGTCTTAATAGGTCCAGTTGTTTCAGAGATTAGCCGGAACAGATTGACAAAAATTGATTGTTGGTGTAGTATAAACAGTAGTTCTATAAAATTAAAAGGAATTTCACATACAAACTTCCAACCCCAATATAAGCCTGTAGGGATGAAATTTTGAAAAATCCTTGAATATTACTTATTTAGTAGTTAGTATACAAATTTTCATTAACATAACTTCAAAAATTAAAGACTACATAGAAACTTTCAACCCCTTCTACTTTAATTTCGCAATAAAAAGTATCCTATACAATACCTCAAAATATGAACTATGAAGTTTCATTTTAATACATTCAGTCTTTTAGCTTAAATCGCGGCCGACAAAAATCCACTATCGGTCAAATTCGGCAATAGGTACAAGCGTCATTTGTTCATTTCATTTCGTTTGACTGGTATTGTTAGCTAAACTTAATCAGAAAGTATTTTGCATTTTGAAATGAATTTTAAAAATGCAAAATACATGTCGAAAGGTATTTCAAATAAAATACAAAATGTTTTTGTTAAAAAGCATTTAAATGCAAAATACAAAATAGGTATTTTGCATTTTGTATTTGCATTTTAAATAGAAGTATTTCAAATAAATCACATCTCTGATTAAATACAATTTAAACAGGCTCCACGACTCTGGATACGAGTCTTTTAGGGCGCACTTTTGATGAAAATACAATAAAAACGATTTAAAAGGCTAGAACCCAGTGCAACAATAAAGATTTAAAAATGCGTAAAGAGTGAAAATAAAAGGAAATAGTTTAATTACTTTTTTTAACAGAATTTTATTCCGATGTCCAACAGTAAAATGGCTTATTGTAAAACATTTATAAATTAATAGGATATTTTTAGTATATTTACAATTTGTGTTCTTTCTGGGTTAGGATCTGGCATTCTCCTTTATGAGGCGAGGGTTAATGGAAATGTTGGAAGAGGAAGGTTGGTAGTATGCAAGGAGCGTGGCAAGTGGAAGGATGTAGTGGTAACTATGGGAATAAGGCGTGATGTTTTGTATGTAGGTAAAAAAAGTTGAGAGGTGGCAAGGGACACCCGGATGGAACGAAGTTCCTTTCTATTAATTAGTGAAGGAATTGTAATAAAATTCTATTTTTTTTAAGTAATAATAATATTTGTTGTTGTACACCGAAACACCAGAGGGCGCCACGAGAGCGCGAGACAGCATATACTCGCTCACGCGCACACACATCAAAGGCGGCGGCAAGATCCTTTGATCAAAAAGTGTCGTGACAACTTTTCGTACGAATTTTTTCCGTCTAGCCCCCTTTCACAACGCGCGATAAGGAACTTCGTTCCAAAACTTCGTTCCAATAAATTTTACGTTTATGTAAACGATATATATAATTTGTATATGTTGTACAGGCAAACGGAATATTTGCACAGATGATACTGTATGTATGTAAATAGCTGTTGTACGATATTACCTACATTACGTTTTAGATTCTCTATGTATTCTGTGACGATATACACAAGGTAAAAGGCCGGATAGTAAGGAATTTTCCATTATTTGTACCATCATCATTATCAGCCTACTACAGGGTCAGGCCTCCCTCCTTATAGGAGAGGGGATATGAAGCGTACACCCACCACGCTGCTCCAACGTAGGTTGGCGGGCTTAGGGTGATAATGTTTCATTTATTAACGATCATTATCAGATGTTGATGACAGTGGCCGGGACCGACGGCTTAACGTGCTCTCCGAGCCACGGGGGTGTAACACCGCCAACTTCCCGACTCCGGGCTTGGGATGTACTGAGAATTTCATAGAAGAATGAAAAAGTCAGAATTATTCCGTGACCCGACCCAGGATTCGAACCCAGGACCTCGTGATCGAAGCCAGATTGGCTAACCACTTGACCGACAAGGCAGTCAGTTTTTTACCATACGTGCTTGATATACCTTGGACGTGTACAAAACGTTTTGGTTTCACATTCACGATTCAAACTACGAACTTATGAAATGACTCTCGTTTTCCCTACCACCTACAATTTGGTTATTTTCAAATCGAGAGTGAATAGGCAGGGATGCGATTTATTTGAAATACTTCTATTTAAAATGCAAATACAAAATGCAAAATACCTATTTTGTATTTTGCGTTTTTAATATTCATTTTAAAATGCAAAATACTTTGTGATTAAGTGTAGCCAACAATAATAGACCAACAAAATGAAATAAACGAATGACGCTTTTTATGTCGAATTTGACCGGGTCGAAATAAATGGCCACACAATTTACAAAATGAAGCCATGGCTATCTTTTCGTTTGTTTAATTTTTTACATTATATTAAGTGAGTATTATTAGTAACATAACAGAATTTATTGATACGCGTACTGCTTCAGGTGATATTTGGCTAAGCATGTATCTCTATTCTATTACTTATGATGAATACCTAAAATAAAAAAAAATAATATATCATATGATTTGGTCAAAGGGTATTTTATTTCGAAAAAGTATTTTGAAAATACCTATTTTGCATTAAGCATTTTAAATACAAAACGCAAACCTATTTGGTATTTTGCATTTTAAATAGTAAATCTGAAAAGTATTTTGCATTTTGTATTTAAATGCTTTTGGAACCATTTTGTACATCTCTGTGAATAGACATCTTCTAGGCCAGTAATTTCCAAAGCGGTCCAGGTTAACCCCCACGGGTCTACGAGACTCGACGGGGGTCTACGTTGAGCGTGTTAAAAAATGGGGATTCACAATTGTAAGCGGGGGTCCATGATATTTTAGTTTTGATAGTGAAGAACTAAAATGTTTGGTTTGACTTCTCCTATTGTGGCGGTTTCCGAACGCACTATTTAAGTTGGCAACATTGCCACGCCATAGCTATATGCTTGCGCGGCAATATCTTTTCCACTGTGCGTACGCGCGTAAACTGGGGCTGCAAATTCGCCTTGACACATAGGAGTCTCTCGCGGGAAGCGAAACACGCAACGTTCCAATACGTGAACGCTTAACTTTTAAGAAACGCTCAGGGGTGTCCACTTTGAAAAAACATCGATGTTTTTTTCGATTCGATATATCGAAACTGTACATCGATTTCTTTCGATGTATTGGAAGAAAACATCGATGTTTTGTAAAAATCGAGTACTTTTTAAAGATTTTTTTTAAATCCACTAATTTAAGCATTGTATTATTAAAAAAAACGGTAAAATAAAAGCCTCATGTATAGAAAAATCTTTATTATATATTAAAGTAACAACAAAAATAACATCCGCATTTATTTTTATAAGTTTGTTTTAATCCTATCCTATTTCCAGTGTTCTTTTGCAAAAACAACAGTTTATTTAAACGTTTACCTTTCAACCTATTTCTTTGTTGATTTACGACTTGTGCTGCTTTAGAAAACAAACGTTCAGATGGGACTGAAGTTCCTACCATAGTCAGGTATTTGTATGCAATTGAATGCAGTTTAGGAAGCTGAATCTTGAGATCATTCCAGATTTCTAAAGGGTTTTCACTGGCTGAGACTGACAGACTGGCTACTGGGCTACGCAAGTAAATAGATAGTTCATCTGAAATAGAATCGTCAGATTTTACCGTTTTCCAGCTCTTATGAACTAATTTGTTGTGATCGTCCCACAGCGAAAACTTTTCTTCTGGTTTTTCAGAATTATCTGAAGAATCAGATTCCTCGGTCTCGTTTTGTACCCTACTTTTCATCATTTCCTTGATTTTTGACAAAACAGTTTTTTTTATTGTTAGTATTGTCAGTAGAGACAAGACAGTTCAGTACTCAATACATTCGTACGCAGTGTTGCCAACATTTTTGAAATACACGTTGGGAGGTCCGTAAAAGAAAAATTTTAGTGGTCAGACTTGAGTTTTATGAAATTTTAATTAGTTGTCATCGATTCGATGTTTTTATCAAAGAAAACTTAAAAACATCGATACATCGAGTATATCAATAGCTTTTCAAAACATCGGATCCATTCGATGTATCGCATTGTAAACATCGATGTTTTCAATACATCGATGTATATCGAATATCCCTAGAAACGCTTACTGTAACTTAGTCAGTAGTGAACCAGTGTAAATTACATTCACAATTACATTGAGTAATACACCATTGTTTAGGGAGGTCCCCAGTAGGGAGTTTAATTTAGGATACAACCCAACTTCTATATCCTAAACTATCAATATAGGCAGATAATATTTTAAGAAGTTCAGCGACTGTTACTCGTAAAAACTTGCATATTAAGTACAACGCGTCGAGACTTGTCGTTGCCGTCCCGTCCGCTGCTAACACTTGTTCAGACGTGCAAATTAATACGACTTGTCGTGTTTTTTTTTCAGGTTGACCCTTGACAGCTATCACACCTGATGTCAAGTGATGATGCAATCTAAGATGGAAGCGGGCTAACTTATTAGGAGTACGATTAAATTGTACCGGACCGCTAAATCGCTTGGCGGTACGTCTTTGTCGATAGGGTGGCAACTAGCCACGGCGAAAGTCTCCCACCAGCCAGACCAAGACAAATTAAGAAAAATCCCAATCTGCCCGACCGGGAATCGAACCCAGGACCTCTCTCTTATGAATCCACCACGCATACCACTGCGCCACGGTAAAATAGTTGTTGGGGTCTTGTCCAATAAAACCACAGGTTTTCAGGTAAAAAACGGCTTGGTTCGGGAAAGTAGCTGGTGACGCTTCGGCGGTTGGCTTCGGAGTCGTTTCTTTTAAAAATGTCTCAATTCAGTTTGACATTTGTTCTAGTTGTCACCAGCTACGTTCCGTTTTTGGCCTTTTATTAGCGTATGTAAATATAAATTACAATTCTAACGTTCGCGTCGCGTACATTCTCCACCCCAGTGCTAGGTCAGCACTCCTACTTCACCGGTGGTATAGCGACGCGTGCAGCAGGTCACCTCAGCAGCACCAATTTTGTCTGGACGTCCTCCACTCGCCCATCCTTCTCAGGCAGCACGGCTTCAGCGATGCCCCGAGGCCATACACCTCGCGGCATATTGGATCGGCAAAGACCGACCACCAAGTCACCACACTGGACAGGCTGTGACTCTTCTGCGTTAAACTCCCCGAACAACGGGAGGTTCGAAGAAGTACCTGCAAGAAAATGATTAGGGGTGATGGCTTCTACAGTGGCGGGCTCAACAGAAGCGTAAGAGGGAGTCCTTATGTTGACTATCTGCCCCGCCTGCGCCATCAGTGCGAGTAGAACTTCTTCTTTCAGGACTCTGGTCAGGTATGTTAGTAATTTCTTTTCTTTTTGGATGAAACTCTTCGAAGCTCCACCCCAGTGAGGGCTACGTGGGGTTATGAAGGTCCAAGTTGTCCCGTCTAATGTAGGTGGCTTGATCTCTCGTGTGATTCCAGGCGCAGCGTCGATGCGAGTGGCTACAGGAAGAATACCCTGCTCATCAATTACCAGTGCTAAGGTAAGTAATTTACTTCTACTGACTAATTTATTTTCTTTTTTCAGGTGTTTCAGGTCTTCAGACTGCTGCTGCAACCAAGAAGAGGATCTCTCAGGATCAGGAGAGATAGGTAAGTACGTATTTTCTTTCCAGCGCTTACATACGACCGCGCTAATTGCGTTAGACGCATCGCTAAAAATTATTAAATATAACTTCAGTTTTGAATAGGTATCATACATGTTCGGTGCAACATTCCGTGCATTCTCCATCTCGCTCGCGCGCGTAGTCGCGCGATCATAATACGGTGAGTGTGTCTTATCGATGCAGTTTAGTGATTTTAACCATTCGGTTCCCTTGGAATAAACTTTATTTATAATAAAAGGGTCATCCTCAAAATGCGGTAAGTAGCAGGTCTTGGGACTCGGGCTTAGGTTTATTACACCTCTGACGAATCCGTGTTCAAATAAATGATTAATTATTGTCTTGTACTGCAGGGCAAATATTTTGTTATCCATCATTTTATTTTCTGTTAATTTTAATTTCGCAATTTTATTTTGCCACGGTTGGCTAACATTATATATCTCCCTTCTGTTAAAGAATCTAGCGCAAGGACCCGCCTTGCCTTTTTATGAATCTCGCGACGGTAATAATCGTTTCCTACATTCGTTTCGCTTTCATTGGATATAAGAAAAAGAGAGGATTTCTGTCATAAGATGGAGCTCTGGTTTGACCATGGATACACCAGCCAAGTGGAGTTAGGGTGGCAAACGGTTCTCCTTCTTTGCCTTCAAGCACTTGCAATGGTAATAACAGATCGTAATTGTCTTGTCCAATTAAGATCTCTGGTTTGTAATATTTTAAATCAATACTATCTTTAAGTTTGCATAAATGACCATATCGCTCAATGCATAGTTGAGATAGATCTTGCGCGGGTAAATTTAAGTTAGGTACACTGTTACCCGTAAGTGTGAACATTTGGCCATCTCTGTTAGTTACACACAATTGCAGCGATTTGCTGTCACATTCTAGCGCATTGTCAAATGCACCACTAATTTGCAATTTTCTGTGCCGTCCGCATAGACCAATACGCGCGGCTAGCTCAGAATTAATTAATGTGACAGTCGAACCGTCGTCTAGCAATGCAGAGGTTGTTTGCGTGCCCTGCGGTCCGTGAATTTCCAAGGTTACGACCTTTAGAAGTACCTGACGGTTGTCTTTAATGTGTGTGACATGTTGTGTCTCAATGTGAGACGTGTTTGTTTGTGGATCGGAATCTTCAGATATTATGCTCGATGTGTTTTCGGTGCGCGAATCATAATGTAATAAAGGGTGATGAGTCTTCCCGCAGCCATCCTTATCGCACCTGGGCGCCGGGCAAATGTCTTTATCATGTTTGGTAGGTAATAAACATTGGAAACAAAGGCTATAACGTTTTGCATGACTCCACCGATCTTTTTTCAACGCCTTTTTAAACTGTTTACAATTTGGTAACGTGTGTTGCGATCTACCGCGCCCGCGACAGAATAAACAATTTACTACGTCGGTAGGGGTCTGGCTTTGTACTAACACGTTATGTGATTTTGAATAATGTTCATTTCGCTTCCGATTAACGTTACTTTCGTAAGCTGGGCGTTCGGTTTTCGTGTAGTACAAATTAATTGCAGTTTTAGTAGTTTTGACTGCCTCTTCTTTTAAAAAATCTGATAACATAACGAGCTTTGGTTTAGAGCCCTCGATTATTTTTGGATAACTGTAGTCCGTCCATTTTGATAACAAAATAGTTGGAAATTTAGACAACACGGCCGACATTATATTCATGTTTTTTAGGTACTCGTCTTCACCGATGGCGATTACAGCAGCGACGAAGTTTTGCACCTTGACAGCGAATCTAACAATATCTCTGTGATATTCGGAGAACAAGGTTGGTAATTTTTGAACGTCTTTTATTATTCTAGAAATAATAATATCTGGATTACCAAATCGTAATTCTAGTGCCGATATTACGACATCAGGGCTAGTGGCACTAATCAATAACGCCGTGACGGCTTCCTTGGCTTGTCCTCGAAGACAGCTTCGTAGCCTCCAAAGGTTTTCCTGAGGGCTAAAGCTACATACCCTCGTGGACTCTTCGTAAGCCTGTTTGAAAGAGAGCCAATCCATTGGGTCACCCGCAAAGGGTGGTAGGTCCTTATGTGTGCTGATGCGGCTTAATAAGTTACTAGGGGCGTTGCGTTTGCTAATAGCTGCTATATCCTTTAGTGCTGTAGCCAGCATGTGAAGCGTCCCATCGGTGCCGGCGCCTGACGCGACCGGCGGGCACAGCTCGTCTATACCGGGCTGCGCTGACTGCTCCTGTGTGCTGCGCTCCAGCCATTCCTCAACGTTACTACTAGTACGCACCTCTAGTTCCTCCGACGGTGGACTGTATTCATCTTCTAGAGCCGCTACCTCAGCTTCCAATCTTTTTTGTATAAGCTCCTTCTTGATCCGCGCTGCTTCTAGCTCTAGCTGCGCTTTGGTCTCCGCTGCTTCTAGCTCCAGCTGCGCTTTGGTCTCCGCTGCTTCTAGCTCCAGCTGCGCTTTTCTAGCCCGCAGTGATGCAGCTGAAGATTTTGACTTGATAGAAGCCCTACTGGGAGCAACACAGCGGTTACTAGAGCCTGCTACTGGGTTCTCGAAAAGCCTTTTCCTAATTTCCTCTTTTAAAGGTACTTGCCTTTCAATTTCAGGTTCCCGCGGTTCCTGTTTCGCCTCCGGTTCCTGCCTTCTAGCAGTTCGTGCAGGATTCGCCATAATCAGGTTTGACGGTGGAGTTTGAAACATACCTCAACGGTTCTTGGTTCGAAGACCACGTTATTGAGGTCCTGGCTCGACGACGATTCTAGATCCGGCTTGAAGACCACTTTGTTGGGGTCTTGTCCAATAAAACCACAGGTTTTCAGGTAAAAAACGGCTTGGTTCGGGAAAGTAGCTGGTGACGCTTCGGCGGTTGGCTTCGGAGTCGTTTCTTTTAAAAATGTCTCAATTCAGTTTGACATTTGTTCTAGTTGTCACCAGCTACGTTCCGTTTTTGGCCTTTTATTAGCGTATGTAAATATAAATTACAATTCTAACGTTCGCGTCGCGTACAATAGTTTTACTATCATTTAAAACCAATTTTAAATATACAAGATAGGAAACAAAACTAATATAAAATACAAATAAAAACTAAATTAAATTAAATCAAAAACCTCCTCGACTCCACTGCAATAAGGCTTAGTGCCCAGGATACTGGCAGCATTTCCCCTTTGGATGGCCAAACTAATCCGTTGGCCAAGGTAGCTGCCAGCTCTTTGGTCACCCGTAGACTCGATAACTCTTTTTGAGATATCGTCAAGAGCACGAGCCTCTGGTCCCCGTGGCCCCAAATTCTCTACACCAAAAGGCACAACCACGAAATTACCTTTTATATTTTCGTATTTGCGCGTCTTGGCGTGTTCAGCGTTCTTCGCCGCAGCATCAGCCATAGAAGATGTAGCCTCGATATGGGATGCAGCTAGAGGTGGTTTTCGTAGATAAATAGATAGATAAAATCTTTATTGCACACATATAGAGAATAACAAACAGAATAATATATAAAACAATGATTACATATGTACAAGGGCGGTCTTATCGCTGAAAGCGATCTCCTCCAGACAACCCGCACAGTTGGAATAAAATAAAGGAAAGCGGATAGTGCAACACAATAATAAATAGGCTACATACACTTACATACTAATAATACATAAATAATAATAAGACAAAATATATAGGTAATGTATATATACAGATATATAAACCTACATAAAATAATACATATATACATATTCATAATAGAGATAAGTAGTATTCCCTTAAACGATTTTTGAAGACATTCATTGATTCGGACTGTCTAATGTCCCTTGGCAAATCATTCCACAGTGCTACAGTTTTTACTGTAAAGGAACTACTGTACGCAGAAGTACGACTTACTGGAAATTGCAACTTATTATCGTTTTTGGCCCGCAAGCTGCATTCAGCATTGCTACCCAGAAAATTGAATCGCTCCTTCAAATATTGCGGCGTTGGAGGATAATATAAAATAGAATATAGAAGCGAAAGAGCGTGTAAATTTCTACGAGATCGTATAGGTAGCCACTTTAACTGAGCTCGATACAGAGACACATGGTCGAACTTACGAAGACCAAAGATAAATCTGATACACAGGTTTTGCAATCTTTCTAGGTTATTTAATAAAGTCTCAGAGAGATCCATGTAGCAAGTGTCTGCATAGTCTAATATCGGCAATAATAAAGCTTTAGCCAGAAGAATTTTGGTTTTAATGGGCAAAAAGTTTTTCCACCGTCTAAGATACCCAACAGCAGAAAAAATCTTGCGACTTACCTCTGTCACCTGTGGTACCCAAGACATGGAGTCATCTATGATTAATCCCAGATTTTTGACAGTTTTACTGTATGGAATAATTGTACCATCAAAAAGAATAGGTGGTAAATTATCATAGGAAATGGAGGAAACGAAGTAAGGAGAACCTATGACAATTACTTGTGATTTTCTCGGATTCACATGAACACCAAAAGATCTACACCAAGCGTTAATTTTATTTAATTCTATATTAATAGACTCTATGGCGTCAACAAGGTTATTTACAGGAACTGAGGTATAGATCTGCAGATCATCAGCGTATAAATGGTATGAGGAAGATATAACAGAAGAAATAGAATTTATATAAAGTGAAAAGAGAAGAGGTGAAAGAACTCCACCTTGCGGCACTCCAGACTTAACAGTAATGAAAGAGGATATGCTATTGTCCAAACGCACACACTGCTGTCGATTAGCTAAGTAGGTTTGAAACCAACTTATAACAGATGGCGACACACCATTAGTCACTAAGATGGCTAAAAGAAGGTCGAAGTCTACGGTGTTAAACGCGTTGCTAAAGTCCAAGAGAGCAAGTACTGTAAGGAATTTATTGTTAGTAGCAAAGCGAATATCTTCACAGACCTTAACCAAAGCCGTAGTAGTGCTGTGTCCAAATCTAAAACCTGACTGAAATTGAGTGAACATATCATGTCTGATTAAATAGAGGCTAAGTTGCTGATGCACTATTCGCTCGAGAACTTTGGATAGGAAAGGAAGGATAGAGATAGGTCTAAAATCAGACGGATTCGTAGGATTACTTACTTTAGGTATAGGTACCACGAAGGCTTTAGCCCAAGCAGTCGGAAAAGTAGCAGAAGATAAAGAAGAGTTAAATATATGAGATAGTATTGGTAGCACACAATCAAGTGAAAGGACTATCATCTTTCGGCTAATTCCATCACAACCAATCGCATCTGATTTAATAGCCATGACATGTTTCCTTATTTCATCACTAGTAACAGAGCCAAACTGAAACTCTGGCCCACTGTGAGCAGGCAAAGACCTCAGATAATTAAGTGTCCCATGCTTAGTTAATGTATCAAACGTGCATGCAGTTGTAAAGTGACTATTAAGTCACTTTACAACTGCATGCACGTTTGATACACGTAGTTGCAATCTTGCATGAACTTTTATTTAGAGATTTTGAAATTAGACGTAATGTAGCTCTGCAGGGATGTAACGTTCTAAAATTATACTGCTGCTGCTACCGGCCCCTTGGCACGGAACGACGGGCACCCTACAGACAGGCTAGCTGGGATCGCTGGACCGCAGCAGAACCGGAGCGTCCCAGGAGTACCTACCAGGCCAGTGTCGTATCTACCCTATTCTCATAACGGTGTGGCGAGGTGGAGGAGAATTAAACGCACAATTGACTCACGACCCCTGAGTTTTCTTTCTGCCTACACTTGTTGCGAGCCCCCCCGTCACAGGGATCCGGGATCCAGCAATATTTTAAAAGTGGTCTATGAAAGAGTTTGGGAACCTCTGTTCTAGGCAAACGTGTTCCACCGTAGGCTTCATCTTCGCTTACTACTTTGACGACCTAGTTACCACCCTACAGACAAAGACGTACCGCCAAGCGATTTAGCGTTCCGGTACGATGTCGTGTAGAAACCGGAGGGATGTGGATTTCGTCCTAGTCCTAACAAGTTAGCCCGCTTCCATCTTAGATTGCATCATCACTTAACATCAGGTATGATAGCAGTCAAGGGCCAACTTGTAGTCGATAAAAAATAAGCTATCGGAAGATATTGTAGCCAAGCGTTAGCTTATACGACATTAAAAAAAACTCTTTTTAGTATATTGCTTGCGTGTACCTACTTCGATCGTGGCTCCACCCTACCGGCAAAGACGTAGCACCAAGCGATTTAGCGTTCCAGTACGATGTCGTGTAGAAACCGAAAGGGGTGTGGATTTCATCCTACTCCTAACAAGTTAGCCCGCTTCCATCTTAGATTGCATCATCACTTAACATCAGGTGTGATAGCAGTCAAGGGCTAACTTGTAGTCGATAAAAAATAAACTATCGGAAGATATTGTATCTAAGCGCTAGCTTATACGACATTAAAAAAAACTCTTTTTAGTATATTGCTTGCGTGTACCTACTTCGATCGTGGCTCCACCCTATCGACAAAGACGTACCGCCAAGCGATTTAGCGTTCCGGTACGATGTCGTGTAGAAACCGAAAGGGGTGTGGATTTCATCCTACTCCTAACAAGTCCGCTTCCATCTTAGATTGCATCATCACTTTAACATCAGGTGTGATAGCAGTCAAGGATTAACTTGTAATTAATATATTGATCGTCTGCAAGAGATCGCTTATTAGCGATAGGACCGTAAATTATACCTTAGTATTTTTAGTTAGACTGCCTCGTTCGTCGATCACGAGATCCTGGGTTCGGTTCCTGGGTCGGTCACGGAATAATTGTGAGCTTTTTTTCATTCTTCTATGAAATGTTTAGTACATTCCAAGCCCGGAGTTTGGAAGTTGGTGGTGTTACACCCCCGTGCCTCGGAGAGCACGTTAAGCGACGCCCGGTCACTGTCATCAACATCTGATAGTGATCGTTAATAAATGAAACATTATCACCCTAAGCCCGCCAACCCGCATTGGAGCAGCGTGGTGGGTGTACGCTCCATGTCCCCTCTCCTATAAGGAGGGAGGTCTGGCCTAGTAGTGGGCCGCTAGGCTGATAATGATGATGATGATTTTCAGTTATTTTCGTTTTATAAGTTTTTATTTATTTTGAGTACAATAAATAATATTTCGTTCATTGCATCACTTACCATTAACTGTGTTTGCAGTCAAGGGATAAAACAGGATAAACAATAAAAAACAAATGTCACTTTAAAATAATGTATTGAGTAGTGCAATCCTTTGGTACATGTAACCTCTATACACATTGTAATCTATAACACGTTCTATACACACATAACACGCAGCGTGCGATTCAAAATGGCGTCCACACGTCAACCAGCTTATGACTAAGGGCTCCGTGTGGCTTCTAAACTAGTCCATACTCCGATAATAGTAACCTGAGTTTTAACCGTTAAAATTTTTAATTGCATTGTATTGTTCGATATTCAAAATGGTGTCAAACGTTACATCTATTCGATATTCAAAATGACATCAACAATGACATTTAGTTTCATTAAAATTCAAAATGGCGATACACTTAATTTTATTCAAAATTTGAAATGTCAAACCTTAACCCAGAAAGAACAAAAATTGTAAATATACTAAAAATATCCCATTATTATATAAATGTTTTACAATAAGTTATTTTTACTGTTGGACATCGGAATAAAATTCTGTTAAAAAAAGTAATTAAACCACTTCCTTATCATTTACACTCTTTACGCATTTTAAAATCTTTATTATTGCACTGGGTTCTAGCCTTTTAAATCGTTTATATTGTGTTTTCATCAAAATGTTCTCTAAAAGATTAGTATCCGGAGTCGTTGAGCCTGTTTAAAATGTATTTAATGAAACTTTGCGATTGTCATATTAGTGTGACAGCTGTGCTATGTGGTTGTTTACGGAAATAGACGATAACCAACGTTAGACTCGTATCATCAATCATCAACTTTTAAATTAAATAGTAAAAAAAATGCAATAAAATGATGCATAATACATTGTTGTACAATATGTTTTTATTAGTGGGTTAAAGTCCTATACATTGTCTGGCATTCTCCTTTGAAATGTCAAACATTATAGAGCTACCGTAGACAGAGAATATACTAAACGAATAATAATTGCAATAATAAGGAGGAGCGAATGTAACATTTGAAGGTGTGAGCGAGACGACACTTTAGTTTTTTGTCTCTGTCTGCGTATAGGGTAATTTTTGTTTGCCCTCAGTGGCCGTCGATGCCAGACAATTTGTTATAATGATACCTTTGGGTAGAAAGGTCGTATAAACCATTTTGGGCAAATTGAGTTATATATACCATTTTTTTCAGATTTTTTTTCTCTATCGATCTGTATATACGAATTGCAGAAATTCGTACAAAAATGGTAAATACGACCCAAAAATTTTCGGTCATAGCCTCTTAAGAAAGGTAAATTTTCAATGTAAAAGCCGATTTTTTATGTAAAAAAAAAATTGAATTATTGCTCTTCTGAAAAGTCGGGTTTTGGTTTATACGACCTTTCTACCCAAAGGTATCGATATGTTGAAAGAATTTTGGTCTAGATCAACTTATACTTTTGAAAAAAACTAGAGACTGTTTGACTAAATTGGTAAAATAGTTTACTAAAAGTGTGCAGTGATGGTGGGTTGCGGTATAATTGGCTGTAAAAGCCGCAGTGAACGAAATCAACCAAACATAACCTTTCACCGATAAGTTGAATTCATGATGAGACACCATCTCACAACAAAAAGCTGTTAATGTGTCGCCATTTTGAATTGCAGTTACAATCGTTCTAGAGCACAGATAATAGACATAAATTAATCTATGGTAGGTATAATACAGTAGGGAGACATCGACATTTTTGCTTGGACATAGAGTGTAGAGTTAACACCATCTCAGAATAAAAAGCTGTCAATGTGTCGCCATTTTGAATTGCAGTTACAACCGTTCTAGAGCACAGATAATAGACATAAATTAATCTATGGTAAGTATAATACAGTAGGGAGACATCGACATTTTTGCTTGGACATAGAGTGTAGAGTTAACACCATCTCAGAATAAAAAGCTGTCAATGTGTCGCCATTTTGAATTGCAGTTACAATCGTTCTAGAGCACAGATAATAGATATAAATTAGTCTATGGTAGGTATAATACAGTAGGGAGACATCGACAACGATTTTTGATTGGATTATTGAGGGTAGAGTTAAGGAACATCATCTCAGAACAAAAAGCTGTTAATGTATCGCCATTTTGAATTGCAGTTACAATCATTCTACAGCACAGATAATAGACATAAATTAGTCTATGGTAGGTATAATACAGTAAGGAGACATCGACACCTATATTTTATTGGACATAGAGTGTAGACTTAAGGAACACCATCTCAGAACAAAAAGCTGTTAATGTGTCGCCATTTTGAATTGCAGTTACAACCGTTCTAGAGCACAGATAATAGACATAAATTAGTCTATGGTAGGTATAATACAGTAGGGAGACATCGACATTTTTGCTTGGACATAGAGTGTAGAGTTAACACAATCTCAGAATAAAAAGCTGTCAATGTGTCGCCATTTTGAATTGCAGTTACAATCGTTCTACAGCACAGATAATAGACGTAAATTAATCTATGGTAGGTATAATACAGTAAGGAGACATCGACACATATTTTATTGAACATAGAATGTAGAGTTAAAGAACACCATCTCAGAACAAAAAGCTGTTAATGTGTCGCCATTTTGAATTGCAGTTGCAACCGTTCTAGAGCACAGATAATAGACATGAATTAGTCTAAGGTAGGTATAATACATTAAGGAGACATCGACATTTTTGATTGGACAAAGAGTGGAGAGTTAACACCATCTCAGAATAAAAATCTGTCAATTTGCTGCCACTTTGAGTTGCAGTTATGATCGTTCTAGAGCACAGATAATAGACAAAAATTAGTCTATGGTAGGTATAATACAGTAGGGAGACATCGACATTTTTGCTTGGACATAGGAGTGTAGCGTTAACACCATCTCAGAATAAAAAGCTGTCAATTTGCCGCCACTTTGAATTGCACTTATTATCGTTCTAGAGCACAGATAATAGACAAAAATTAGTCTATGGTAGGTATAATACGGTAGGGAGACATCAACATTTTTGATTCGACTGAATAAAGTTAAGGAACACAATCGAAGAATTTAAAAGAGTCTGGCTGAGTCAAATTATCGCTAAGTAAGAAACTTGAAATTTTAAACAAAAAGTCCACATATTATTGACGACCTCTACTCCGCTTGCCAAGACGTGGTACCACTCCGGGACTTTTCGTCTCCAACGACCATCAGTAGCCCACTGCCACTTCTAAGTAGTATTTGCTACTTATTATTGTACAAATTATCAATTATTCCCAATACAAGATGATTCTCCTTATTCATATTATTTTTCTATTGAAGTGATACCCACACTTTGGGATGTTTTCTATTTGAAAATACACTTAATATCATAAATTGCGAAGCCGACTGTACGAACACGCGTCTCTCTGGAAATCTGGACCAATTGAGTTATTATGTTTTTAGCCGGTAGGCTTCGGTAAATTCACGGGTGACGCCGGTGAAATTGTAGTGGACAGCGCAGGCGCGTTATGGGTTTGATGTCGGATGGCAGGTACACGGCGCGGGCGCCCGCGACGGGTACACGCGAGCGGGTTTGTTTCTACAAATCAGACGAGCGCCGCTAGATGCTACGGTCACACGCGTCGGAAGCTAGGTACAATCATGAACATCGATACAAAGCGCGTAATAATTGAGGTGCAATTTCGGCCAGTATTATGGGGTATGGCGAATGAATTATCAAATTCTCCGCTGAAGTAACCTACTTGTCAAGAACGGGTTATGCAGTCGACGTTTTTGTTGATGTATTTTACCAAATACTAAATTAGTAAATAATCCATGGTAATCTACTCCACACAACTGTACACGCTCGACATCAAAGTTAAACTAGCAGCGCTAACTGATACGGGCGCACGCGACGGGTTGCTCTCGGATTTTGTGCCCGCACCCGCGCGAGTTTCAGCGTTAGCCCTAAGGCCTGTAACGCCATCTAGTATCAACTTTTGGCAAGTTGCAATACCATCGAACGCTAATATTACAATGAGCTCTTCAATTTAAAGATGACATGTTCCTTACCTCTACCTACCATACATCGAACTGAACTTTAACTGAAACTAAATATTAGAAAAAAAAATATTAGCCTGGCTGTATACGTAATATGAACACGGCGATGTTATAAATAAATTATCAGTCGCTCGCGACTTCGTCCGCGTAAGAACCGCTTGCCCTCTAATTTTCTATGACAGACTTTTATACAAATTTTCCTCACCTATTGCTCTCTCTACGTCTGCTTCTGACAACACTGGATTCACTCAATGTTTCCGGCAAGACGTTTCGTTTGACACATGATGTTTGATGTGTTGATTGGCGAGGTGTATCTAAGATGGCGACTGCGGTTTGTTTGGATAGTAACTACGATTATTTGTCAGTATCATTAGAATTTAACGAAATTCTCCTTAATCCGAATTTTACGGATATATGTTGTCGACTCGAAATCAATATTTTTTTATGTTTTGTTATTTATCTAAGGTTTCGATCGAGTCTATCGTACCCCGTCACGAAATTATTAATATAGATAGGTATCTAATGCCAAAGCAATTTTTCTGACGAGTTCTAAAAAAACATGGAAGTAATATTTAGTTTTAGTTAAAGCGTAGTTTGAAACAAAATTAATATTGATATAATATGTTATATACGTTTTATTTATAAATGTAATACTGTATACAGGATGATGTTTTTATTACTTATACATACTTATTTTATTTAATTTATCGAACATTATAGTACAAGTGCAACATCTGATAGTGATCGTTAATAAATTAAACCCTAAGCCCGCCAAGCTGCATTGGAGCAGCGTGGTGGGTGTACGCTCCATATCCCCTCTCCTATAAGGAGGCAGGCCTGGTCCTGTAGTAACCGTTAATATAGTACAAGTTGATATGACGAATGACGTCACATCAGTCAGTACATGATTTCGAGTCATTCGATTTCATGATTTTGAAAAAAAAAATACTGCAGTTTAGTAACTAATAACAGCATTGCGTCACCTATGTCCGTCTTAAGATAAGTTTAAATTTATATTTTTTTTATCGACTACAAGTTGGCCTTTGACTGCTATCACACCTGATGTTAAGTGATGATGCAATCTAAGATGGAAGCGGGCTAACTTGTTAGGAGTAGGATAACATCCACACCTTTTCGGTTTCTAAATGACATCGTACCGGAACGCTAAATCGCTTGACGATAGGGTGGTAAGCCTTCCACCAGCCAAAAATTATGTGTATTTTCAAATAAAAACTATTCCAAAAAGTAGGTAACACTATCCAATATAAATAAAAAGAATTTGTACTATAATGTTCAATCACCTATAGTCGAAAAATCTTTTTATCTAAAAATGTTCAACTATGAATGTATATGACGGCGCCTGCGTCGCGACTAGAAAGATGTCTGTGAACTGCACGTGCACCAGCTACGCCCTCTTGGCTCTGGCGTGGCGCGGTGCAGACGTTGTACTTTGCTTATCGCTAAACCTAGACAACTCTGATAATTAATTTGTGCACACAATTTAATTATTACTCTCAGCTTGAGTCGCGGTGTCTTGGGGTTGCATTAATTAACACGAGACGTTACGCATCATTGTATTACCATAATTTGCCAGCAGTAATTCACTGTTAATTAAGTTGCTGTTCATTATTCTTTCAGTTATCTATTTGTGGTTTAGTTATAATTACTCTAAATACAAAGGATTACCCTATTATTTTATTCACTATGTCCGACCTACTTTCGACATATATTTAAGAATAAACATAATATCAAAAATTGCGGAACCGACGGGATTTCGACGCGCGTCTCTCTGGCAATCCGGGCACTTAGAGCGCCTTACCGCTGGGCCATGATCCCGATGACGTCGGTGCCGAGATTTTTTTGTTTTTGATGTCCAGGTACAAGGTTAAGAAAGGCCAGGTCCAGAGTACACTAAACCGACGAACTTGTATAAAAGGATTAATGAGAGTGGATGAAGCTAACTAAGTAGGTATGCAAGGACCGTGGCAAATGGAAGGTTGTTTACTCTGCCTTTTTTTTTTCGAGGGGGGAAATCTCCCCTGCGAAATCGGGTTATGTGGGACTTCTCCACTAAAACCCCCTCGGTGGCCATCCTCAGTGCATTTGCGAAGCACCAGGCTCTCTAATGAACTGCTATACCAGTGCTTCTTTCGCACTATGCCTCTGGGTTCATCGAGTGTTAGTAGCAACTTGTGCCACTACATGTTGCTATCTGCCCGGAATTGCGATAAGTAAGTAGTCAGCGCCACTCTGCCTGCTTGCAACTCCGATGTTCCTACTCACGAGACCCTGTATGACCAGGAACTCGGCCTACCACTATGGGAACGCATTGGAGCAGCGTGGTGGGTGTATGCTCCATATCCCCTCTCTTGTAAGGAGAGAGGCCTGGCCCTGTAGTGGGCCTTTAATGGGCTGATAACAATGATGATGAAGATAATGCCCTTTGACTTCAAGTTGGCCCTTGACTGCTATCACACCTGATGTTAAGTGATGATGCAATCTAAGATGGATGCGGGCCAACTTGTCAGGAGTAGGATGAAATCCACACCTTTCGGTTTCTACACTACGAATTAATAATAACAATTGCTTCCAAAAACAGTCTCACGCCAGAGAGACGCGGGTTCGAGTCCCGTCGGTTCCGCAATTTTTGATATTATGTTTATTTTAAAATATAAAGTTTCACACAGTTTCAAGTTTTTTTTTAATTTTACAAAACTGAGTCGCGCCGCGTCTGTCTTTCTCTTCGACTTAATGAGTTTTAATGCGATTTTCACTAATAGATAGATATGATTCATGATTAAGATTCTAATATTTAATTAGTTATGACACTGACTCAAATTTGGCGATAATTGTTAAAAGTTGAACATTTTTAAATCAAGATAAATAGTATTAATTCAGGTTGATCTGTTGAATTAATACTGGTTTAAATATCCTAAATATAAATTACATATTATTTAAAAAAAAATATTTCGAAAAATCAGTAAAAGTAGAAAAATCAATTAAAATTACTGTGTAATTTCCGTTATAATGAATTATATAAACAGCTCAACTTATACAAAATTTGTCGGTGTATGTCCGACAATTTTAGTAGTTAAAGTAAGTTTACTTTGAGACTAACAAGTAGACGCATTTCAAACTGCGACTCAGTTTGAAATAACAATAAATAACGTTGGAACTACTAAAACCGGTGGGACATAGACCGACTAATTTGGGTAAGTTGAGCTGTTTACGTATTTTATATAAAAGACAAACACACACAATTTAAAAAACAGTCTGTGAATTTTTTGGTTTAGGTTTTTAATAGAGATCCATTTTGGAAAAACTTTTGAGATTACAAAACTGTGTCAACCTTAGGTCACATTATAGCTTTCAAACTAAAATGAATCTAATCTAAATATAATTAAAGTTCTATTTCGTTTGTGAGTCTAGCGTCTAGTGGAATATCTGTGGAATAAAAAATACACAGAAAAAACGAATCTAATACAAAGTAAATAAAGTACATAATCCTTTAAACAATACTTCGCCTATATTGATCATGATATATTTCGAAGTCGAAAACATCGTAAGTGACAAATATTAAAACATGTATCAGAGGAGATTAAACCTTATGTCTTTCATTTCAAAGTATAAAATTCTATACAGATTCTTTCGTCTTATATTTTCTATACGTCACATGTGTTTAAACGAAATAGAGCCTTAAAATCAGAACAGTAGGTTTCATTTGAGATTGACAACAAATATTTAAATATAGAATAGTGAACGCCTAAAGGTTTAAATTATTCTACATTTAAATATATAAAAGCTGTAAAGGATAAGCATCTTTAAATCAAGGTAATTTAGGTTCATTTTAATTTGACACACTATATCTTTTTTTTTAATAAGCTTCACTCTAGGTTCTAGTCCTTTTGAGTCTAACAGTATTTCAATCCCATAGACAAAGTGCTAAATAAACTTAAAACTAATATGGAAGAATATTTAGACTAGGATTGTATTGTAAAATAAAAAGTTTAAAAAAAACTAAGTTAATTGTAAAATAAGGGATTCCACTTGAAATTTAAACTTAGCCTTTTAGTACAATACTTGAAAAGTAATGGAAAATTGAACCTTAAGCTTATAATAACAGAGTTGAATTTGATATTATAAACTATTTAATATACATAAAAACAAATCTTTACATACTGGCAGTGGCGTGTACTTTATACATGCATAATGCACTGCCTGCCCTGAGGACACATTACGAATTAGTATTGGGAAAGGAATTTTCCATTGTGTATTTAGTATCTATAATGCCTACCCTAGTAATAAACCTTGGGCACGCCACTGCGTAGTCGAAACACCACCGACCTAATCGTCATATTATTTATTCTTAATCAATTCCGAAAAGCATTTAATGCTTCTATCGAAAGGTGAAACCAACAAATCTCACTTTTGAAATTGGCCACCTAGACAGGAGATTTGGAGATTTTAACTTAAATCAGTAAGCCTGGGATGCGACACTAGACACCTGTAGAGAAAATCTATCAATAATTGTCGCTATGTGAATATATATGTAGTGACTAAAATAGAGAAAGGGATGCTTTGACGGTTTGCGCGTGTAGAGAGAATGGACGAGAGAAGATTAACAAAAGAGATTTATGAGGCGAGGGCGAACGGAAATGTTGGAAGGGGAAGACTTAGGCGAATCTTCCTGGATTCAAATTTAGGATATTTTAAAGATAACTAGGTCAAGAGTGCCCTAGACCGACGAACTTGTATGAAAGGATTAATGAGAGTGGAAGAAGCTAAGGAAGTATGTTTACTCTGCCTACCCCTATGGGAACGCATTAAATCAGCGTGGTGGGTGTACGCTCCATATCCCCTCTCCTGTAATGAGAGAGGCTTGGCCCTCTAGTGGGCAGTTAATAGGCTGATAACAGTGATGATGAAGATAATGCCTTTTGACGCATCCCAGGCCTACAGGCAGTATCTTATAGGCAGTCTTGTAAATTATTTGTATATAAAAAAATAAAAGCTTTGGCATTTTCACAGACTACACAAAAGTATACACCAACAATAGAGTGAGAGCCTCTATGGCTTACATTTTGTTCGACACCAAATGATTAGCAAAAGTGCGAATGACAACATTCAATAGGAAAGATGACTGATATTAAAATACATACATACATAACATCACGCCTTGTTCCCGTAGGGGTAGGCAGAGACCACATCCCTCCACTCGCCACGGTCCTTGCATACTTCCTTAGCTTCTTCCACTCTCATTCATCCTTTCATACAAGTGCATCGGTTTAGTGTACTCTTGACCTGGCCATCCATACGGCTGTTTTATATTATTTTTAAATCTGGATTTAATCTATACTAATATTATAAAGAGGTAAAATTTGTAATTTTGTAAATAAAGTTCTGTCGGGGCTAATCTTCAGAACTACTGATCGGATGTTAAAAATTCTTTCACCAGTACAATGCTACGTTATCGGTGAGTGTTATAGGCTATATTTTATATTTGTGTTGTACATATTACCTGAGTTATCACAGTTTTTGTCACGCGAGTCTGACCGTGAAATTTATTTAATTTAGCTTTAGGCGCGTACGCTGTCTTAGATATTGGATATAATTGAAAACTTTATGCATCTTAAAAAGTTCTACAAAAAAGTCCGCGATAGCATATATCTATCTTTTATATTTTGGCAGATATATAACTTTTTGTGTTTTAAAAAATCATTTTATTCGTATGCTTACGTCTACGTCATTATTTATATAACTAAACTTAAATCCTTATCAAAATAAATTATTTAATAATCACAAGGATATTATTGAGTTAAAATTTGCCTTTTACAGTATTTTAATTAGTTATATAGTTTCGAAGATATTACAAAATTTCTAAAAAACATGACAATGCTGTCCAAATTAAGTTGAAGTTAAGTTGTTTTGGTACTGATATTTTTTGAGAATTCTATCTTTGATCTTTTCTTTCAATTTATTTGGCATGGCAGACCAAGCATATTTATATAATATACGAAAAAGTTTGTTCGTTTGTTTAAATGGGCTTATCTCTAGATCTTCATGTTGGATTGTAAATTATATATTATTAATTATATGTTATTTTGTTTATTATGAAAGCTAGACTCAAAAGCTTGCCATAAATATATATTCTTAATGTAAATGTACTGTAATATCGTACAATGTTTTACAAAAATGTAGATCTTTAGTACACGGGACGGGACGGAGGATATTGTTTTACGGGAAACTATAATAAAATTAAATTGATAGGGGAAGCGGGGAAAGAGCAAATTTTATATGAAAGTCTGTGTTTAAAATTAAAAAGGTACCTAAGAGGTTTTCATGCGGACGAAGTCGCGGGCGATTGCTAGTAACAAATAAAATTATGAAAAAACTAATAGAATTGATCAAATAACGACAAATTCATAAGACTGTGAATTTTAATAATTAGACAGAGACAGACAGAGTACACTGCTATGACGTCACAATTTGTAACGCCATAGCAGCTCGGCACAAATTTTCAATATGCAATGGACAGGAGACCCCTACTCCGAGTTTTAAGCGTTCACAACTATGGATATCTTTGACAGATTTTAAATTATATTTTTATTTAATTACTTACTGTTATTCTAGTTTTAATAAAGCAATAAAAAAATTCGAGTCATCAACCCTATTGTATTGTGCAATTCCTCTCGAGATTTATATATTGAGGGTAATAAAATAAAATTACAAAAATTTACATCTATATTAGAAGCCTAGGATGTGCTCAAAGAGATGTTTCGTGAAGTGAAAACGACATATTGTCGCCCAATGGCGGCAAAGTCAAAAGGTATTCCGTAAAAAATAAAACTTAATAAAAAAATCAAATCTTCAAAATGCAGTAAAAAGTAAAAAATAATTGCGTCATTTAGTTACTTAAGTTTCATCATCATCATTATCAGCCTATTTACGGCCCGCTACAGGGCCAGGCCGTTTAGTTTATTGATAAATAATTTAAGTAACGTTTATTTAACGGTGTATTCAAATTTAAATTAAATATATATTTCAAGAAGGCTGTTGCACAAGCATGGTTTTTATCACATTTTTCGACCTTTCTAAAGGCAAGTCCAGTACTTCCTATGGGATGAGATTATAAATCTCGTATATCAGTCCCACGAATGACTTCTTTGGGGCAAGTGCCAGTTTTCACCGAGCGACGGCGTAAAAACGTAACCACTCGATTATATAAAAAAAAATTGGTTGTCTGTAAAGTCTGTTTACTGAAGATAGTTGAACGTGACAACGTCTTAAGAAAATACTGACGGAATGGTAGCATTTAATTGGTTATTAAAATTTCTAATTTAAGTATATTTTTATAAATATTAATTTAATTTAATAAAATAATTGATTTTGATTTTATAAATTTGTATTTTAAATTTATAATAAATATATTAATTTTTAATTTAAAATTAATATATTTAATAATTATATTTAATAGACGGATGTCGAACGCTGCCGAACGCAAAGACCGATTGTGCTTCTTTGTCGCTCGTTCTGCGCTCTCGCTTGCACTTCAAGCCTTACATAGAACGCCTCAAAGCGAGGTAACGCCGCATGAGTCATGTATTTTCGTGCGTGCAGCCGGCTCTATCGAATTATAAGACGTTGTCACGTCAAAAGCGTTCACTCTCGCTATAACTAGATGGCGCTGCTTCAATTCCATATAAATTTGCGTTACGTTTTTACGCAGCCGATCGGTAACAAACTCACACTAGGCACACTGTACTCTGCTTAAGCGCAGTACCGGGGAATCTAATGTATAACTATGTTTAGAGATTGGTTAGTTAGCTTCAATTTTCTGTTTATAATGGCTGATATACTGTTTAACAAAGATTTTTCACATAGGGATTCACGGGATTTTAGATTATATATGGAGAGAACAGCTGTTTTTTGTAAAGGAAATTGCCAAAATTTGCCCAGACTGTCCAAACGTATGATCATATTTAACTATTTCATTTAAATACACAATGAATTTTAAACAACTACCCATGTTTCATAGCAATCACTTGAAAATATATCAAAAATATAAGAATTTCAATCGATTTTTTGTGTTCAATCACGTGACCGTCGTCGTAGTATGAAAAGTCAACTTTTATCAACCTTCATAACTTTTATCGGCGACTGCTTAGCTACAAGTAACTTTATTACTATTTAAATAGAAGATCTGTACTATTTAATGTCATATATCATCTCTGGGCATCTCTGGGACAGACTTCCGTACATTTTTTGCCTATGTTCTTTAATGTCTATTCCTTTCCTCCATACCATTATGCCAGACGACATAACGCTGTGACAATGGTGCGAAAGCGAGGAATATTTTTGACTCGGCCGTTTTTAGGGCAACAATATGTTCTTTTTCTACACACCAGACATCTCTTCGTGCGCATCTGAGGCTTAGTTATTACAGCCAAATTGCATAACTATGATGTCATTCGCGCGATATAGGGGTGCGGGGTAACATCGTTAGAACATACTAGCGGACGCCCGCAACTTCGCCCGCGAGAAATATAGTGTATCCAACCCTCCAAGAACATCATAAAAAAATAACCTAAAGTGGCCCTAATTTTTAGGTGACTATGGTTATAACGAGCTAACCTTAAAATATAGATTTTGACGGCCTACATAGCGCGGTAGTATGCACAGTGGATCTATAACACTTTTTTTATCGACTACAAGTTGGCCCTTGACTGCTACCACACCTGATGTTAAGTGATGATGCAATCTCAGATGAAAACGGGCCAACTTTCGGTTTATGCACATTATCGTACCGGAACGCTAAATTATTGATGGTACGTCTAGCAGGATGGTGACTAGCCACAGTCGAGCCTACCAGCCAGAACTAGAATTCAGAATCGGCCCCGCCAGGAATCGAACCCAGGACCTCCATCTTATAAGTCCATTTCGCATACTACTGCGCCACAGAGGCCGTTAAAAAATTAAAAAAAAAGATTGTACGTGACCCTAATTATTAAACTAAGAATGGGCATTATCTACCTTTTAAGGAAAGATTGCTATACCCATTTTAATTGTGTTTGTGGTATTTTATTCGCGGGCGTTTGCTAGTAAAATATAAATAAACACCCAGGTACTGAAAAACATCCACACAAAAAATATTTTAAAGTTGTGGGAATCGAACCCACAGTCCCTGTCGTTAAACTCCACACCACTGTACCACGCCGCCGAGGCCTCATCTATGCAATTTGCTTATAATTTTTTACATAACTAAGAAAATATTTTTAAAAAGATATAGTTTTTTTATAGTAAAGAAATATCTTATTATATTATAACTATTATTAATAAACAGTATTCAGTAATACTGTTATTTTTATTATAACTATCATCTAAACAACATTTTTTATTTGCCTACTCCATTACAGTCAATATGACTAGGAAATAAACGATTTAAATAAATACGAAAAAGTTAAAAAAAATACATACATTTAAAGGATTTTTAATTCAAGATTTTTTTTTAATTTTAATTAAAAAAAATTAAAGAACATGGTTTAAAAATATGGTATTTAAACATTGACATATTAATACTATGGACTTCAGGTCAGTCCTAAAGTGTCCGAACCAAAAGAGAGCTAAAACGCGAAAAAGATTTCTAATCGCATTCAGTCTCATATTAGCTTACTGAGAGAACACACGTCAATAATGTTTTAGAACAACGACTGCATAGAGTTATTTTGGTGTATAATATTTAAATTTTTTAATTCCTTTATTATTGAATTGTAAATAATTTTAATTGATAGACTTTAATTTTTTATGCCATGAATATTATTTAAAGAAGTTTTACCATAATAGTAAATTGGAACAATTCCGTCCGTCCGTTGGTCCGTCTTTCACACTCGATTATTTTGATAACTATGACGACTCCGTAGCGCAGTGGTATGCGCGGTGGATTTATAAGACGTAGGTCCTGGGTTCGATTCCTGGCAGGGCAGATTAAGATTTTTCTTAATTTGTCTTGGTCTGGCTGGTGGGAGGCTTTCGCCGTGGCTAGTTACCACCCTATCGACAAAGACGTACCGCCAAGCGATTTAGCGTTCCGGTACGATGTCGTGTAGAAACCGAAAGGGGTGTGGATTTCATCCTACTCCTAACAAATTAGCCCGCTTCCATCTTAGATTGCATCATCACTTAACATCAGGTGTGATAGCAATCAAAGGCTAACTTGTAGTCGTTAAAAAAAAAAAAAAATAAGAATTATCTACCTACATGAAATTTGGAACGGTAATTTAAAACAGTGACCTATTTAGTATTTATTTTAGTATGTATTTTTTACTACGTCATTGTAAAAAAAATATATTGGTTGGTACTAGATTTATCCCAGCATATAAAGGTCACTGATACATTTAAAGTTTGCTGTGAATATAATATATAGGTTAAAGATGCCAAAAAAAATTCAAAGCTACCTACTCCACACCATTTATGTTGTCCTATTTTCACGAGAAGCTGCCATGTCAAACAAAGGTTGCCATGGCAACCGTCGAAGCTGATTACTTATTGCAAGCAATTAGACCGTTGCAAATTAGACTGTATAACAATAACATAAGACATATATTGCAATGTTTTAGTTTGTTTATAAAAATACAAATACATTCTAGTATATATAAGATGTCTCGGGACACTTTTGTCGTGAATTTTGCATTACACCCGAAGTCCATAGTACTAACTATTAATATGTCTATGTATTTTAAGGATTTTAAATCCAAGAACTTTTAAAATAATGGAAAAATTAATTATTAAAATATATGCAATATATGCAATAGGTATTCCTTAAAAAATCTTAAATTTAAAATATACATACTAATATTTTGAAGGGGTTTTGATTTAAGATTGTTTCTTTAACCTTTAAATTAAAAACATTTTTATTTCAATAAGATATAAGCTCGCACTTGACCACGATCTCACTTAATGGTAAGTGTATATAGATCTAAGGTGGGATGCGCTTGTTTAGAAAATGCCTATATCACTTTTTTTTTGAAAAATAGATATATACGCATGATCTTATACAAACAATGACAATGGGACCACCTTGGAAGTATGCCCTTTCCAATAAAAAAAATTATCAAAATCGGACAACTTTATAAAAAGTTATGCGCGGTCATATATATAAAAAAAAATCTTATTCATCAAAAAAATCTTGAATAGCAAAACTCCTTTAATAATCATATATTTTTTTCAATTTAAATATACAAAAATTGACAAGAAAAAACGTCTAAAAACTTATAACGTTATATATTTGTTATAAAAAACTTAAAATATTTCGACATAAAGTAAAGACTGCGATTTTTTTTAATTAATTTTACACATAATTAATATAATAAGGGGGGCGAATAAACCAATTCCTCAATGCCTCTGGTGTTGAAAATGTACATCGGCGGTAATCACTTAACATCAGGCGCCGCAGCTTGTTTGACTGCTTAATTAACGAAAAAATTAAAAATAAAAAAAACTTATAAGTTTTTTTTTATGATTCACAACTTCTTTCAAGCTTAGATAAAAATAAGTTTTACATATAGATAAAATATTTTTTTTCGAACAGACATTTACATAGAGAAAGAGATTTTTTTTATAAACGTTTATAAAAAAATTTTTGGTTTAATTTTTTAAACCAAAAAATTTTTTGTTTATTTTTAAAAAAAACGTAAATTTTTATACATAATCTAATCAAACAAAAAAAAAATGCGTTTTATTTAAAAAAAAAGTGTTTTGAAAACGATTTTTCAATTAAAATCGCTACAGATCATATTTTTTATGTCAAAACAAAATGAGTTAAAAAATATACTGCTTAATATTTTTCGCTTTAAGCAATTACGTACTTTCTTTAAACTATATTTTATTTTCAAAAATTTTTGATTTCGAATACAAATACTATATTTCTTTTGAATAAAACTTCAAAAAACAAAAGTATATAACATAGCTCTCTCTGAACTCATTCTATCTTCTTCTTGATTGTGATCTTCTTTTCCTTTCTTCTATTAAACTATAGAGAGCGCATGTGTGTATGTTTGTTTGTTTATTAGTTAGTGGAGGTTTCTTTCCTGCCGGTGAACGATACTATGGACCGGATACCTTTGACTGAAGTCTGGAAAAAAGGTACAATCAGTAAGTATGAAAAGGTACAATCAGTAAGTATGAAAAGGTATAATCAGTAAGTATGAAAAGGTACAATCAGTAAGTATGAAAAAGTACAATCAGTAAGTATGAAAAAGTACAATTAGTAAATATGAAAAGGTACAATTAGTAAATATGAAAAAGTACAACTTGTAGGTAAAAATGTACAAAAAATGCGCAAAAAATAAAAAAAAAAATTTTACAAGGCACTGATTAAAAATTAAACTGATTGAATTAAAGTAACTAAATGCGTCATTTAGTTACTTGTTAAAAAGAATTACTAAAATCGGGCTTATAGTTCTGGAGATATGCCTTCACAAACATAAATACCCACATACATACATACACTTTTGAAATTTGGCACATTTGTTCAGACGCTGATATAGACTAACATATGCAACTGGGCAGTTCTGGAAATATTACATACATACAGGTCGAATTCATAACCTCCCTTTTTTTAATTCGGTTAAAAAGATACAAATAGTAGGCATAAATTATTATTTTTTTTTTTTTAATTATGACGCCTAAATTTTTTACTCTTTTTTATATTATTTGTTGTTTAGATTACTGTACTGGTTAAGTATTTACTTTTTTTTTATTGAATTCAGTAATTTATATATCTGTACATGTATTTAAGCTTTTGTCTATCTACAAATAGTAGGTATAAAAGGTACAAGTAGTAGGTATAAAAAGGTACAAATAGTAGGTATAAAAAGGTATAAGTAGTTGGTATAAAAAGGTACAAGTAGTAGGTATAAAAAGGTACAAGTAGTTGGTATAAAAAGGTACAAGTAGCAGGTATAAAAAGGCACATAAGTTACTTTAGGTTTAAATCTCATTTATTTACATATTTTCTAAATTCTTAGGGGCCGTTCAAGTATTACGTGCACTATTAGGGGGTGGGGGGTCTTTGGTAGGGGAGTCTAGATGATGATTACGTGTTGAGGGGGTAAAAGCTTTGCTTACTTTTGCTGAAAAGGGGGAATGTAAATAATTGTAATAAATCTGCTTACTTATTACTAAAAAAAAAGACGAGTGGCACTCGGAGACTGCCGCGGTAAAGCTATTGCATAGCATTTTTTGTCAACTTATGTTTACCTACCGACGTCATCGGGACCGTGGCCGAGCGGTAAGGCGCTCTAAGTGCCCGGATTGCCAGAGAGACGCGGGTTCGAGTCCCGTCGGTCCTGCAATTTTTTTTTAAGCGTGATATTGCAAAACGTCATTATTTAAAAAAAATCACTTTTTGACATATCACGCTTGAAAAAATAAAAAAAAAAATTCAGAACCGACGAGATTCGAACCCGTGTCTCTCTGGCAATCCGGGCACTTAGAGCGCCTTACCGCTAGGCCACGTTCCCGATGACGTCGTTGCCGAAATTGTGCTTTTGATATTATGTTTTTGATACTCAGGGGTGTTAGGTTTTTTCGTTACGGAATTTCTGTATTCGGTCTCCACGCTCAAGGCCCGCGATAAAAGCTATGCAATATATAAAGAAACACTCATAATTGTACTGGAAAATGTTATATTATATTATTGTTACCTTCTTTTTGGATCCATTCAAGTAGTCCTTATACATCTCAGAGCGGAGATACCTCGAGTAGCTGTCCGACTTCATGAGGTGGTACACGTGCGCCTATCCGATTAGACAAGCAACATCAAAATCTGCTCAGCAAAAACTTATTACAGAAACTAATTCAACTAGCAGATTATTGACGACCTCCGTGGCGCAGTGGTATGCGCGGTGGATTTCTAAGACGGAGGTCCTGGGTTCGATTCCCGGCGGGGCAGATTGAGATTTTTTTTAATTTGTCTTGGTCTGGCTGGTGGGAGGCTTTCGCAGTGGCTACTTACCCTACAGACAAAGACGTACCGCCAAGCGATTTAGCGTTCCGGTACGATGTCGTGTAGACACCGAAAGGAGTGTGGATTTTCGTCCCACTCCCAACTAAGTTAGCCCGCTTCCATCTTAGACTGCATCATCACTTAACATCAGGTGTGATAGCAGTCAAGGGCCTACTTGTAGTCGATAAAAAAAAAGATGCCCGTGACTTCATCCGCGAGGAAACCAGTGTATTGCAACTTTCAAAGAATTCAAAAGAAATACCGTATACCTTTCTTTAAAAGATAAATGAACAAAGAATGGGTAAACAAGCTATACTTAAAAGATAAGACGAACAATCTTTCCAGATTAACTTGCTGCCCATTTTTTTTTTAAATTTAACAAAAAATAGAACCGACTCAAAACGCACTAAAAAGTAAAAAATAACTGTGTCATTTAGTTGCTTTAATTTACTTAAGCATATCTAGGAGTCAGTGCCAGCAAGTTTAAGGAATATTTATTTTACGTAGTAAAGCAGTTTGTGGGTTCTAGGTAACGTCCTTAAAGTAAAAACCTTGGCTGGCACCGACTCCTAGATGTGCTTAAGTAAATTAAAGCAACTAAATGACACAGTTATTTTTTATTTTTTAGTGATTTATCGCTACGTAACGTACTCGTACTATACTGTCATAGTATATTATACGGCACTTGTAGCCAAAAAGCTACCGATACCGAGACAAAAACCGAAATCGCTGTAAGCGTGCCTCCAAAATTTGAAGAGTTCCTTCAATTTCCCAGGATATCATCATCAGATCCTAACATGATGACAATGGGACCATCTTGGAAGTATGCCCTTTGTAATAAAAAAATAATTATCAAAATCGGACAACTCTGTTAAAAGTTATGCGTAGTCATACATAAAAAAAATATATACGTGTCGAATTGAGAAACTCCTCCGTTTTTTTTCGTAGGTTAAAAAAGGGCTAGGTTATTTTTTTTTGTTTTTGTAAGGTTGCAACCCACTATTGACCACGCGGGCGAAGTCGCGTGCATTTGCTAGTATGTAATATAAACTAATGTACCTGCGCTTGATCAAAACAATATCTGTCAGCTGTTCCGGATTCTACCTTCACTCGAGTTAGTTCTCTGAAAACAAAATCAAGTTGCCCTTTCATTTGATACCCATATTGAGGGAGTTGCGACAAAAAAAACAAAATTAAAATCGCCATTTTGTGGTGGCGGCCATCTCGGATTTGACATTTGTCATAATACTTCACTAGTTAAGCCCTTTCATTTAATGCCCACATGGAGAGAGTTGCAAAACAAAATGTAATTCGCCATTTTGTGGTGGCGGTTGTCACATTTGGTACCTGCTAGCGGCGTCAATGTTGACGGGCGAGGGGGCGTCGGCTGCTAGGAACTCCTTCCAGATCTCCTTGGAGCGAGCCGCCACGCGTCTTATTGGTAGTGCCTTCAACTCTTGCACCGCCACCCAGAACCTGTACAAATAAAATGGAATTGACAAAAACATTTTTTTAAACGAAAAAAAATACGGAGGAGTTTCTCAATTCGACATGTTGGAAATCAAGATAAAATAGATTTAAAGTTAAAGCGACATCTATTGGTGAACTAAGATATTGTATCATAAAGCGACCTCTATCGGCGAACACGGGTGTTGCATCATTGTTGTTTGTAATTCAATCACTCAATTGACTCTTTTTGATTTGTTGATGCATACCTGGATAGAGTTGGAGGGGGGGTATTGGCAGGATGTTGACAATGTGGAAAGTGGGACCGACAGTCAGTGGGGCAAGTGCGAAATTTCAAAACTTACTTACTCGTAACGTCAAATTATATAGAAAAAAAAAGCGTTTACTCTCACTATAACTAGATGGCGCTACTGCAATTCTATATAAAATTTGCGTTTACTGTTCTCGATATCGACGCGGTAAAATCTTACACAGTTTACGGACAGTGTAGTGATTATTGTGTGCCAATAAATTGGGTAATCAGTTTTCTCGTGTTTATTTGCCCGAGTACCCACAACATGGTCGGATCGATAAAGAACATGCCCACACTGACGAACCGGCTAATCTGCCTTGGACATATACAGTTTGGGTTTATTTGATTTGTACTGACAAGTACTTTGTGTCTATTCTGTAAACAGGGTCTGATGGTGGATTTGGAAGATGATCATAGGAACTCCGCAATAAAGCACCACAAACCCATTGAGTTTGGGCTCATTAGAATCGTCTCGATGAGGGCTTTGTTCCTAGATAATATAGAAAACGAAAGCGTTACGTATATTCTCACTTGAGATTCTCCCCGCTGAACTCCTTGCTGAGGAACTTCTCGAAGTGCTCCCTCCCGGGCGGGTCGCGCAGCAGCTCGCGCAGACCGAACGACCAGCGACGAACGCGACGCAACGTTAGCGGTTCCTTGCTGCAAATTATGAAACAAAACATTAAGTATTCTGACGACCTCCGTGGCGCAGTGGTATGCGCGTTGGAATTATAAGACGGAGGTCCTGGGTTCGATTCCCGGCGGGGCAGATTGAGATTTTTCTTAATCTGTCTTGGTCTGGCTGGTGGGAGGCTTTCGCCGTGGCTAGTTACCACCCTACCGAGAAAGACGTATCGTCAAGCGATTTAGCGTTCCGGTATGATGTTGTGTAGAAACCGATAGGGGTGTGGATTTTCGTCCCACTCCTAACAAGTTAGCCCGCTTCCATCTTAGACTGCATCATTACTTAACATCAGGTGTGATAGCAGTCAAGGGCCAACATGTAGTCAATAAAAAAAAAAAAAGTATTTATTAGTTCTAGACCACGTTCTGCGCCGAACATATGCGAAGCCCCTGTGCCTATCCTACTTTGAGTCGAAATCCACGAATCCCCTTATTTTCGCGCTGCTGAAGGGTCTCAGTGTTAAGGGTTCACTCGAACCCCCCCCCCCCCCCTCCACACCCCCGTGCCTGACCTATTTTTATCTGTGATTCGCCCTACGTTACGACTAAAAAACCCCCCGGCCTGCGATAGAGGGTTCACTCTTCCTTTTCTTCCGACCCTGACTCTATCCCGCTAGTTCATTTAATTTAAATTTGACGACCTCCGTGGCGCAGTGGTATGCGCAGTGGATTTATAAGACGGAGGTCCTGGGTTCGATTCCCGGCGGGGCAAATTGAGATTTTTCTTAATTTGTCTTGGTCTGACTGGTGGGAGGCTTTCGCCGTGGCTAGTTACCACCCTACCGACAAAGACGTATCGCCAAGCGATTTAGCGCTCCGGTACGATGTCGTGTAGAAACCGCAAGGGGTGTGGATTTTCGTCCCACTCCTAACAAGTTAGCCCGCTTCCATCTTAGATTGCATCATCACTTAACATCAGGTGTGATAGCAGTCAAGGGCCAACTTGTAGTCGATAAAAAAAAAAAAAATTTAATGCGAATTTTGTAAATTCCCCTAGTTTCGTGAAACCCTTAAAATGCGGCCTTGATAAAATAATCATTTATTATCCCTTTACCCGCCCTGCGCCAGACCTCGGAGCCTGAATTTTAAGCCCCGGTTTTGAGTGGAATCCTTGAATCCCCCTACTTTCATACGACCGAGCCCCTCTTCTATGGGTCCCTACAAACCCTCTTTCAGTCACAATTGACGGCCTCCGTGGCGCAGTGGTATGCGCGGTGTATATATAAGACGGAGATCCTGGGTTCGATTCCTGGCAGGGCAGATTGAGATTTTTCTTAATTTGTCTTGGTCTGGCTGGTGGGAGGCTTTTGCCGTGGCTAGTTACCACCCTACTGACAAAGACGTAGCGCCAAGCGATTTAGCGTTCCGGTACGATATCGTGTAGAAAACCGAAAAAAGGGGTGTGGATTTTCATCCTACTCCTAACAAGTTAGCCCGCTCCCATCTTAGATTGCATCATCACTTAACATCAGGTGTGATAGCAGTCAAGGGCCAACTTGTAGTCGAAAAAAAAAAAAAAATCAGGTGTCAACTTACCACTGCTTCTCGTGGTCCCACAGGTCCGTGATGTCGGTGGTCCACGGGTTGGGCCACTCGGGCGGCGTGATCAGCGCGTCGTACTCGGCGTACTGCTCGCAGTACGATATGAACCTGTCGCAATAATCACCCTCTAGAAACATGTACATGATCCTGTCACAATAATCACCCATTTGTAACATGTACTATATGACCTTGTCACAATAATCAGCAATTTGTAACATGTACTATATGATCCTGTCACAATAATCACACTTTTGTAACATGTACTATATGACCTTGTCACAATAATCAGCAATTTGTAACATGTACTATATGATCCTGTCACAATAATCACACTTTTGTAACATGTACTATATGATCCTGTCACAATAATCACCCATTTGTAACATGTACTATATGATCCTGTCACAATAATCACCCATTTGTAACATTTACTATATGACCTTGTCACAATAATCACCCATTTGTAACATGTACTATATGACCTTGTCACAATAATCACCCATTTGTAACATGTACTATATGACCTTATCACAATAATCACCCATTTGTAACATGTACTATATGACCTTGTCACAATAATCACCCATTTGTAACATGTAATTCATGATCTTGTCACAATAATCACCCATTTGTAACATGTACTATATGACCTTGTCACGGGTAAAAATAACTGTGTCATTTAGTTGCTTTAATTTACTTAAGCATATGTATGAAGTCGGTGCCAGCAAGTTTTATTATTTCTAGAGGGGATGTCTGTCAAGGCCAGACGGGTGGTCAGTCCTCATTAGAACCATTCCACCCAATTCCCGTGAGTGAGACACAGGTTCACTGGTGTCCCGACAGTGCCCCCCCTTCAAACCTACCTGTAGCCTTCGTGAACCTAACAATTCCCCCTATGGTGAGGTTCGTCAGGTCTGCTTCACTAATTCTATCCTTACCTTCTCCCGTCTCACCAGCGCGTACATGGGACACTCAGCTATGAAGTGATAGCTGGTCTCCTCTTCGCCACACTCTGGACACGAAGGATCATCCAGCAAGTTTAAGGAACATTTATTTATATTTATAACGTCCTTAAAGTAGAAACCTTGGCTGGCACCGACTCCTAGATATGCTTAAGTAAATTAAAGCAACTAAATGACACAGTTATTTTTTACTTTTTAGTGCGTTTTGGGTCGGTTCCAATTTTTGTTAAAAAAATTTTATTTTTTACTTTTTAGTGATTTATCGCCACGTAACGTACTCGTACTATACTGTCATAGTATATTATACGGCACTTGTAGCCAAAAAGCTACCGATACCGAGACAAAAACCGAAATCGCTGCAAGTGTGCCTATAAAATTTGAAGAGTTCCTTCAATTTTCATCATGATTATTGGACTACCTTGAAAGTGTACCCTTTCTAATAAAAAAAGAATTATCAAAATCGGACAACTCTGTAAAAAGTTATGCGTGGTCATACATAAAATATATATATATATATATATATATATATATATATATATATATATATATAAAAATATATATGTCGAAAGAGGGTCAGACATAGTGAATAAAATAATAGGGTAAACCACAAATAATATAACTAAACCATAATGATAACAGCAAAATAATTAACAGCAAATTACTACTGGCAAATTATGGTATTACAATGATGCGTAACGTCTCGTGTTAATTAATGCAACCCCAAGACACCGCGACTCAAGCTGAGAGTAATAATTAATTCGTTTGCACAAATTAATTATCAGAGTTGTCTAGGTTAAGCGATAAGCAACGTACAACGTCTGCACCGCGCCACGCCAGAGCCAAGACTGCCCGCAAGTTGTAGATCCGCTCGTTTTATACAAGTTAGAATAACTCAAGTAGTGGGGTGAGTGGGGTTATCGAACGATGCGCAGCCGCAAGAGGGCGTAGCTGGTGCACGTGCAGTTCACAGACTTCTTTCTAGTCGCGTACGATGACGCAGGCGCCGTCATATATACGCTCTCCCACTGGACATACGACGGTCAAAATCACTGGACACTTAAAAGAGCTGTTAAGTCATACTATCTTAAGTGCGAGTAAGTACTTTTGATGACTTATTGGTTTGTATTTCCTGTGTGTCTTATTATGTATGTATTAGTTTATCTTATGATATTTATTTTAATGTTTATTGTGTTATTTATGTAATTTATTGTGTATTAGTGTGTAATTATTTGAATGTATGTATCTTATGAAATTACACCACCTGCAGTTTGGTCCTGATATTTTCCTAAGCCCAAGGTTGCCTGGAAGAAATCGCTATTAAGCGATAAGGCCGCCTTTTGTACCTACTTCCTCCATAATATTGTCTTTATGTTATCTTATGTGGTGTACAAATAAAGAATAAATAAATAAAATAAATAATAAATATATATACGTGTCGAATTGAGAACCTCCTCCGTTTTTTTCGTCGGTTAAAAACTTACATCTCAGCAACTTTGCTGACACGAACGTTCCTACGTTCGAGTCTCGTCTTCAGAATGCACAGCTGTCTCTTCGCCGCTTCTATTTGCAAGTCTATGGCCCTCTCTTTGTCTGCGTCTGGAGATTCTTGGGAGGTTTCACCTGGAACCATACATAATGTAGTTAGCTCTTGACTGCAATCACATCTGATGTTAAGTGACGACGCAATCCAAGATGGAAGCAGCTTGTTGTTACAGTCTGTACCGATACGGTAAATCCCTTGGCGGTACTAGCCACGGCCGAAGCCTCCTACCAGCTAGACCGGAACCAATTTAGAATTTTTTTTTAATGACTACAAGCTGACCCTTGACTGCTATCACACCAGATGTTAAGTGATGATGCAGTCTAAGATGGAAGCGGGTTTGTTGTTACAGTCTGTACCGACACGCTAGATCCCTTGGCGGTACTAGCCACGGCCGAAGCCTCCTACCAGCCAGACCTGAACCAATTTAGAATTTTTTTTTTAATGACTACAAGTTGGCCCTTGACTGCTATCACACCAGATGTTAAGTGATGATGCAGTCTAAGATGGAAGCGGGTTTGTTGTTACAGTCTGTACCGACACGCTAGATCCCTTGGCGGTACTAGCCACGGCCGAAGCCTCCTACCAGCCAGACCTGAACCAATTTAGAATTTTTTTTTTAATGACTACAAGTTGGCCCTTGACTGCTATCACACCAGATGTTAAGTGATGATGCAGTCTAAGATGGAAGCGGGTTTGTTGTTACAGTCTGTACCGACACGCTAGATCCCTTGGCGGTACTAGCCACGGCCGAAGCCTCCTACCAGCCAGACCTGAACCAATTTAGATTTTTTTTTAATGACTACAAGTTGGCCCTTGACTGCTATCACACCTGATGTTAAGTGATGATGCAGTCTAAGATGGAAGCGGGCTAACTTGTTAGGAGTAGGATGAAATCCACACCTTATCGGTTTCTACACGACATCGTACCGGAACGCTAAATCGCTTGGTCATACGTCTTTGTCTGTAAGGTGGTGACTAGCCACGGCGAAAGCCTCCCACCAGCCAGACCAAGACAAATTAAGAAAAATCTCAATTTGCTCGCCGGGAATCGAACCCAGAACCTCCGTCTTATGAATCCACTGCGCATACCACTGCGCCACGGAGGCTGTCAAAACCTATTTCATTCGTGTTGCTGTCAAACATCCATTGATTGATGATGATGGTTTTGGTGAGGATGATAAGGATGATGATGATTCTTCTGATACTCACCGTTTTCCTTGATGGTGCTCTCTTTGAGACTGCTCTCTGCGTTCTTCTGTATAGCTTCTTCGCTTTCCTGCGCGTTCGTGATGGTCACTATCGGGTTATTCTGTTGACAAACGGGTTTTGGGTTAAACATGACTGATATAAGCTAACATGACTAATATGGCATGACATGACTAACATTTGTGACTTGCCGGACATGACCCGACATGACTAACATTGTATGTCTTGCCAGACATGACCCGACATGACTAACATGACACGGCATTACTAACAAGACGTGATGTGATACGACTGACACATTATATGACATAACGTGTCATGACTAACAAAGAATGACGTAACTAACATGGTATGACATGACTAACATTTTGTGTCTTGCCGGACATGACCCGACATGACTAACATGACATGGCATTACTAACATGACGTGATGTGATACGACTGACATTGTATGACATGACTATCATGACATAACGTGACATGACTAACAAAGAATGACGTAACTAACATGACATGGCATTACTAACATGACGATGTGATACGACTGACATTGTATGACATGACTATCGTGACGTAACGTGACATGACGTGACTAACATGGTATGACATGACTAACATTGTATGTCTTGCCGGAAATGATACGACATGCCTAACATGACATGGCATTACTAACATGACAATGTGATACGACTAACATTGTATGACATGACTATCATGACATAACAAGACATGAACAACTGACTACTACTACTACAGTTAAAACTTGTTATCAGCATTCTTTAACGCCCTACTACAGGGCCAGGCCTCCTTCCTGATTGAATAAATAAATATTATAGACCAATTACACACATCGCTACATAGCTCCAAAGTAAGCGTAGGTAGCTTGTGTTATGTACTATGATAACTGATCCATATTTTATATATATTATACATGAATACTTATAATATATAGATAAACACCCAGATAATGGAAAGTATCCATATTCATCACACGAATATTTTTTAGATGTGGGAATCGAACCCACAGCCTAGGACGCAGAAGCAGGTTCGCTACCCACTGTGCCACTCGGCCGTCAAATGAATAGGGGACATGTATCTTACACTGCTTCAATTCGGGTTGGCGGGCTTAAGGTGATAATGTTACATCCACTTACATTGAACATAAATGTTTCGTTAAAGCACAGGTTGATGGCAAACAGAAGAGGAGGTGTAATACCACACCATCTGCCTTATTTTTACTGTCAATACTACCACTTACCAATATAGCATAGTTAACTTGACTGACGTAACTAACATGGTATGACATGACTAACATGGTATGACATGATTGACATGGCATAACATGACTGCCTAATAATAAATAGACTTTTGCTTAAACTGCCTTCAAGTTGTGCTGCAGTATCAACTCCTGGCACTGTTTCATTCGTTTGGCCTTGAGCGCGTTGATCCTGGACAACTTCTTCGGATCTACTTCAGTAGTGTTAACGCAACCCGGCATTGGTCTGTGCACGTCCCAGAACGCTCGCTCTTGACTATCTAACATCTTCATATTACTTACTAATATAGCACAGTTAACTTGATTGACGTAACTAACATGGTATGACATGACTAACATGGTATGACATAATTGACATGGCATAACATGACTTGACTAACATGACTGCCTAATAATAAATAGACTTTTGCTTAAACTACCTTCAAGTTGTGCTGCAGTATCAACTCCTGGCACTGCTTCATTCGTTTGGCCTTGAGCGCGTTGATCCTGAACAACTTCTTGGGATCAACTTCAGTAGCGCAGCATTGGTCTGTGTACGTCCCAGAACGCTCGCTCTTGACTGTCTAGCATGTTCACATTACTTACCAATATAGTATAGTAAACTTGATTGACGTAATTAACATGGTATGACATGACTAACATGGTATGACATGACTAACATGGTATAACATGGCATTACATGACTGCCTAATAATAAATAGACTTTTGCTTAAACTACCTTCAAGTTGTGCTGCAGTATCAACTCCTGGCACTGCTTCATTCGTTTGGCCTTGAGCGCGTTGATCCTGGACAACTTCTTGGGATCAACTTCAGTAGTGTTGACGCAGCCCGGCATTGGTCTGTGCACGTCCCAGAACGCTCGCTCTTGACTGTCTAGCATGTTCACATTACTTACCAATATAGCATAGTTAACTTGATTGACGTAACTAACATGGTATGACATGACTAACATGGTATGACATGACTAACATGTTATGACATAATTGACATGGCATAACATGACTGCCTAATAATAAAAAGACTTTTGCTTAAACTACCTTCAAGTTGTGCTGCAGTATCAACTCCTGGCACTGCTTCATTCGTTTGGCCTTGAGCGCGTTGATCCTGGACAACTTCTTGGGATCAACTTCAGTAGTGTTGACGCAGCCCGGCATGGGTCTGTGCACGTCCCAGAACGCTCGCTCTTGGCTATCCAGTACTTTTCTTTCCAACTTGTCTCGTTTTTTATCCACCTGATGAAAAAGAGAAATATCTGTGAAATCTCTTACAGTTTTGACGGCCTTTGTGGCGCAGTGGTATGCGCGGTGGATTCATAAGACGGAGGTCCTGGGTTCGATTCCCGGCGGGGCAGATTGAAATTTTTCTTAATCTGTCTTGGTTTAGCTGGCTTTTGCCGTGGCAAGTTACCAAACAAAGACGTACCGCCAAGCGATTTATCGTTCCGGTACGATGTTGTGTAGAAACCGAAAGGGGTCTGGATTTTATCCTACTCCTAACAAGTTAGCTCGCTTCCAACTTGAATTGCATCATCACTTAACATCAGGTGTGATAACAGTCAAGGTCATAGTAACAATATGATCACTTACCATCAAGTGCTACAGCAGTTAGCATCGATGATAATACATACCTTGCTCTGTGCCTCGGCTTGCATGAATATGAACTCCCACTTTCTGCTGAACATCTTCTGTAGCCGGGCTAGAGATTCAGCCTCATAGTCGGCTAGCTCTAGCCGGGCTTTGTTCTGCATCGTGCGCTTGCAGAGATATACGGCTGTAAATAAAAAATGTGCATTCTAATAATATAAAAGCAAAAGTTTTTGTATCATAATCACTACGAACTTTCCGACTCCGGCTCGGAATGTCCTGAAAATTTCTTGAGTGATTTGTGACCCGACCCAGGATCGAACCCAGGACCTCGTGATCGAAGCCACATAGCCACAGATTATGTATGTGTTTGTATGTGTTGTAACGTTCTAATATTATAAATAAAATAAAATAAGCCTTTATTACTGTTATTTAGTTTTATACATACATAACTTACGACTACTAAATATATTATTACTATTTTTAACACTCATTTATTTATTTACAATTATTGTAAAAATTTTTAACAATGCTTCTAAAATTATAAAAAAATAAAACACTATTAAAAATTAATAAAAAAATTAATTCCGCCTGCTGCGGCCCGGGTTTAAGCAACCGGGTCAGGGCAGAGTGAGGAACCTCCTCACAATGCGCGCCGTTTCAAGGACTACTGCCTTCTGTATCCGACCCTTGATCCAACAATTAAGCGAAAGCTTTTTAAGATTTCAAAGCTTTTCGCTATAAGACCATTAACTGAAACGACTATAGGAACAATCAATGAATCAACATTCCACATGGCGGTAATCTCAGAGCAAGGTCCAAGTATTTTGATACTTTTTCCTTTTCAGCTTTCACCAGATTATCGTCATGTGGAACAGTAATATCAACAATCATTGCACGGCGCGTTAATCGATCAATTATCACTATATCAGGTCTATTGGCTACAATATACCTATCAATGATAATTGTTCGATCACAGTAGAGCAATTATTATTTATTACTATTATTTATTACTAATATAATTTAAAAAAAAATGCATTCTATGCTTTGACTGTATTATTTTGAAACAAAGGCCTCCTCTAAGGCTTTCCACTTTCCTCGATCTTTTGCCACTCGTAGCCAACTCTGGTCCTGCTGTTTTATTGAAGTCATCTTCCCATCTCTTTATCTGCCTTCCTCTATTTCTTTTACAGCCTCTAGGACCTCGTGATTTTTCGTCCATCTCTCTTTCTGCATACTGTCTGTACTTTTTCGAATTTGGTCCTTCCTTTTATACTTTCTAAATTAATTTTGTCTCTTCTCTTTACACCTAATACGTTCTTTACCCTCTAATATTATAACAACGTTATAATATTACAATACTAACTACGGAACCTTCTATAATCACGCGTCCGGTAGTTGCGATAGCAATTGCGCGTGCGCATCTCGAAAAGCGTCGTGTGCGTCGATAAAAAGGAATGCGTTGTTTGACTCCCTTCGGAAGCGGTGTACTCGCACGAACAATTCATTTTCGCCGATTCATTCGAGCGCTGCGAGCTCACTAGTCTACACTAAGTTTACATTACGTAATAATACGTTTGTTGTGCAATTAATTTGTGAATACTAATTAACCCGCTAGGGTGAGTTCCTTAATTTTTTTTTTTTTTATCGACTACAAGTTGGCCCTTGACTGCTATCACACCAGATGTTAAGTGATGATGCAATCTAAGATCAAATCCACACCCCTTTCGGTTTCTACACGACGTCGTACCGGAACGCTAAATCGCTTGGCGGTACGTCTGCGCTACGGAGGTCGTCACCACTGCGCCACGGAGGTCTTATTATTATTATTATCTACTATAAGTGTAAAATTATTGTGAGGCTGTTCAGTGTTCCTGTAGTGTTTGTTCACGGTCGCTGGGCTTGGACAGGTACTACAGGGCAAGTTAGAGGGCACCTCTAATGCCTTTCCTGCTCTGGGATTCCAGGTTCGTCGTTTGGACGGACGGCTACCGGTCCCTTTAACAAGGCAAGGGAAGGCGGACTCCTATCTACCTACAGCCAGGCTAGCTGTGATCGCTGGGTTGCAGCAGACCCGGAGCGTCCCGAGGAGTTGCGACCGCTGGATCGTAGCGAACCCCGAAGCATCCCAGGAGTACCTACCAGGTCAGTGTCATTACGCGTTGCTTCTGCGATTGCGCCTGCACAAGGCGCACTCACGACCGCTTGACAGTTTTGTTTATATCCACTCCTGACCCAGCCCGAAATTCCGACAGTTCTTGCTGTAGAATAGTCTCACGACATTTAGCTCGCGAGCTGTTATAACGGGCTTCTTACTTGACCAGTTGAAAGCGACCACGGGCTAGACAACGGGTTTACAATTCTCCCCGAGTAGAGCCTTTCCAGGCAGTGTGCAAGGGAGGCACTGGTATTCGTTGGTTCGTAGAGATCCCAGAGTCCTACCCCAGGTCAATGTCATTGACTACCCTACCGGTGTGGCGCGGTGCACAATTGACTCACGACCCTTGAGTTTTGTTTATATCACACCACCTACCTACCCCCCCCGAGGAGTTGCGACCGCTGGATCGTAGCGGACCCCGAAGCATCCCAGGAGTAGCTACTAGGTCAATGTCATTGACTACCCTACCGGTGTGGCGCGGTGCACAATTGACTCACGACCCTTGAGTTTTGTTTATATCACACCACCTACCTACCCCCCCGTCACATTCTGTATAGTTGTCACACGACTTCCCGCCGTTACTATTGATACTTTTTGCTTGAAGTTTAAAATGGAGGTACATTACATCTTGCATTTAAACATAGACTTTCATTTCTAAATATTTTTTTTCCTCTCATTTATTTTTATTATTAATTTTTTTTTGAAATTTTTAATGCTGCAAACATTGACATATTAATACTATGTACTTCGGGTCAGCGCTAAAGTGTCCGAACCAAAAGAGAGCTAAAACGCGAAAAAGATTTCTAATCGCATTCAGTCTTATATTAGCTTACTGAGAGAACACACGTCAATAATGTTTTAGAACAACGACTGCATAGAGTTATTATGTTTTTTAATATTACAATTTTTTAATTTGAATTGAATTGAAAATATTTTTAATGAATAAACTTTTATTTTTTATGTCATGAATATTAATCAAAGAATCATAAATTTACCGTAATGGTAAAATGGAACCCTTCCGTTCGTCCTTCACACTCGATTATTTTGATAACTTAAAGAATTATCTACATGAAATTTGTAACAGTTATTTAAAACAGTATGACCTAACGTCATTGTAGTAAAAAAATATATTGGTTGGCACCTACTAGATTTAAAAATTCAAAGCTACCTACTCCACACCATTTATGTTGTCCTATTTTCACGAGAAGCTGCCATGTCAAAAAAAGGGTTGCCATGGCAACCGTCAGTCAAAGCTGATTACTTATTGTAAGCAATTAGACCGTTGCAAATTAGACTGTATAACAATATGAGATATATATTTCAATGTTTTAGTTTGTTTATAAAAATACAAATACATCCTAGTATATATAAGATATCTCGGGACACTTTTGACGTGAATTTTGCATTACACCCGAAGTCCATAGTACTAAGTATTAATATGTCAATGGCTACAAATAAAATATATAAAAACACTATTACAAATTAAAAAAGAAATCTGCTCCTCCGCTTGCGGGGTTTTTAAGGGTCCAAACAACCGATGGTCAGGGCTCCAAAGTGAGGAACCTCCTCACAATACGCGCCGTTTCAAGAATTACTGCCTTCTGTATCCGACCCTTGATCCAACAGTCAAGCGAAAGCTTCTTAAGATGTTAGTCGAAGCTTATAGATAAGTATTCAATATTACTTACCATAGTCTGTATTCTCTGGTTCCCACTGATTGGACGGCCAGAAGTATGGTGTTTGAAATCTGCAACAATAGTATGTTGGCAGCATTGTATACTCTGTTTGAAAAGACTATAGACAATACAGTGGCCTTATTTGCTGTATTGTGGTACCGCGTTTAAACTATAGATAATAGACTAGGTGCGGTACTCGTCGAACAAAAATGGTGGGCGGTAGGCTATAAAATATGCCCCTATGGAATATTGTAGTTATTCACGTTAGTGTCCGAGTCTTGTCCAGTCATACTGTTTGACTATTGTAAGAATCTGTGCTTGTAATGTTTAATTAAAGTTTCACAGCAGCTGTCATTATAGCTCCGTCGCTACCCGGGTAGCCGCGGGCCTCAAAGAAGGTTTGAATGTCAGGCCCACAGGGGTTAAGTAATTACTGTAATAATGTTTCATTCTGATCATATTTGATGTCTTTGTAAATAAATTGTTATTAAGTATTTATGTCTTACGAGCTGGACAATAGCCAGTGCTTGCAGTTCATAAAGGCATAAACGCACTGCCTATTCTGAGAACACATTACGAAGAATTACCCCCTTGCGTATCTGACCCTCAAACCAACAACTAAGCAAAAGCCTCTTAAGCTGTTTATCAAAGCTTTTTGGTATGCGCGATGGTTATAAGACCATTGACTGAAATTACTAGCGTTCTGGTGCGATGTCATGTAGAAACCGAAAGGGGTGTGGATTTTCGTCCCACTCCTTACAAGTTAGCTCGCTTCCATCTTAGGCTGCATCATCACTTAACATCAGGTGTGATAGGTAGTCTATATTAAAAAAAAAAAACCATAGTCGATATTTATGTAATTTCACTGCTAGTGAGCAACGATATTTATGTATTTTTTCTACAAGAGACATGGCGTATTCTAGACCTTCAGATGAGAGAAGAAGAAACTGTCACCTGTAGTAAGTGTTGTCATTCTTGACAGTGAGGCAGTGGTCATCGATGGGGAACAGGTAGCCTTGGGCAGCCAGCAGGTGGCCAATGTGCAGCGGTTCCCATGCTTCTTCGAAGTATGCTAGACCTTCAGATGAGAGAAGAAGAAGAAACTGTCACCTGTAGTAAGTGTTGTCATTCTTGACAGTGAGGCAGTGGTCATCGATGGGGAACAGGTAGCCGTGGGCAGCCAGCAGGTGGCCAATGTGCAGCGGTTCCCATGCTTCTTCCAAGTATGCTAGACCTTCAGATGAGAGAAGAAGAAGAAACTGTCACCTGTAGTAAGTGTTGTCATTCTTGACAGTGAGGCAGTGGTCATCGATGGGGAACAGGTAGCCGTGGGCAGCCAGCAGGTGGCCAATGTGCAGCGGTTCCCGTGCTTCTTCGAAGTATGCTAGACCTTCAGATGAGAGAAGAAGAAGAAACTGTCACCTGTAGTAAGTGTTGTCATTCTTGACAGTGAGGCAGTGGTCATCGATGGGGAACAGGTAGCCGTGGGCAGCCAGCAGGTGACCAATGTGCAGCGGTTCCCATGCCTCTTCCAAGTATGCTAGACCTTCAGATGAGAGAAGAAGAAACTGTCACCTGTAGTAAGTGTTGTCATTCTTGACAGTGAGGCAGTGGTCATCGATGGGGAACAGGTAGCCGTGGGCAGCCAGCAGGTGACCAATGTGCAGCGGTTCCCATGCTTCTTCCAAGTATGCTAGACCTTCAGATGAGAGAAGAAGAAACTGTCACCTGTAGTAAGTGTTGTCATTCTTGACAGTGAGGCAGTGGTCATCGATGGGGAACAGGTAGCCGTGGGCAGCCAGCAGGTGACCAATGTGCAGCGGTTCCCATGCTTCTTCTAGGTTGAGGTGCCGGTTGAGCCAAGCCACCAGATCTGCGCCGGTGAACACCTGTAATGCAAATATACCTTCATAGCGACTATTATCACTTTAAGCCTACCAACCCACACTGGAGCAGCATGGTGGGTCTAAGCTCCAGATATTTCCCACAAGTCAGGGTTCTTTTAGTGGGCCTTTCCAACAAAAAAAGAATCATCAAAATCGTTTCATAAACGAGGACGTTAACCACGAACACACTTAAAAAACAATTCCCTCCTGACACAGTCGGGTAAAAAAAAGAAGTAGCTAAGAACACACCTTAGGCTTTTTCCTATAAGAATATGTCATCACATCGGGGATAGGCCAAGCCGTTTGGGAGTTGTAGGGGAACATATAAATAGTGCGGACAGACAGACAGACATCGGTCGATTTATAAACTTAAACCACGCGAGTCCCTTCGAGTCAAATTTAAAGAAATAGGAATTCTTACAGTAGCCTGTCAATACATATTCAATAACCTAGTCTTTGTTAAACAAAATATAAATATGTATAAACAGAAAAAGGATTTAAACGATCGTCTTCCTAGAAACGGACATAAGTTAGTCATATCAGCTTATCGCCTCCGAAAAGTACAAAAATCTTTCGTAGGATTGGGTACTCTACAACAAGATGCCCAATTCAGTTTTAGATCTGCCATTGCATAAGTTTAAACAATGTATTAAAACTCACTTACTGAGTCAGGGTTATTATACTATCGATGAATTTTTAAATGACAAAGATGTTCAAAGGCAATTGGATAGGCTTTCAACTTCACACAGGAAGTAAAATAAATAACTTTATGTAACAACACACTTAATATTGTAAAATTGATAATATTATAAAAAGAGCAACTGTTGAGTTTCTTGCCGGCTCTTCTCAACAGGGCCTGCCTTCCGAGCCGGTGGTAGAGTCACTACAAATAGTCCAATTTGACGTTTCAAAAGTGCTTGTAATAAGCCTACTTGAAATAAACGATTTTGAATTTTGAATTTGACAACAAAAATTTATAGCATCCCGCAGAGATGCATCCACGAGGCATGGCAATTTCGGCGGAGGTTTTTTTTCTAGACAAGCATGCTCTTTCTCTAAATCTTGGTTGAAAGGGCTTTAACTGTACACATTGTATAAGCACATCACTTACTGAAGGTATCTTAGTCATAAAGCTCTTCACCGTCCTCACTGGTACTCCGGTGTTCTCATCTTGCATCTTCTCTATTATGGCTTCCATCTGCAAAATCATTACTTAATTAGCATTAATTTTCTTTAATTATTATGTACCTTACATATAAATTTTTGGCTGCATAGATTTTATTAAGGTAACATGTGACATGACTAACATGACGGGCCATGACTGACATAACATGACAAACATGACATGACATGACTGACATAACTTGTCAATATTTTTAAAATCATCAAGGTAGTTCAAAGCAGTGGTACTGGTGTACCAAATATGTTGTAATACAATTCTCTGTGTAGATTGTTTTAAGTATTACTATACCAATGTATGTTCCTAAAAATCAAAAATTATTATTATAAAAACAAAAAACCCGACTGCTTAGAAGTTATGAACTGAAAAGAGAAAAACAAGGATCACTATATCTGTATAAAATTCTAAATACTTTATAGTGCTGCAAACAGGGACAAAAGGACCTGCGGGGAAAGAAAGATCTACCAAAACTATGTTTGTCCCCGCCTGCAGCACCAAAAAAAATTTCAGACACAAGTTTGCTCCTGCACTACTACAGTTGTTCCCATTGTCCTATTGTGATCATGTTAGGATCTGATGATGATTAGGGAAATTGAAGGAACTCTTCAAATTTTGGAGGCACTCTTACAGCGATTTCGGTTTCTGTCTCGGTATCGGTAGCTTTTTGGCTACAAGTGCCATGTAATATACTATGACAGTATAGGACGAGTATGATACATGGCAATAACAAATCACTAAAAAGTAAGAAATAAAAATTTATCTGACACAAAATGCACTAAAAAATAAAAAATAACTGTATCATTTAGTTGCTTTAATTTACTTAAGCATATCTAGGAGTCGGTGCCAGCCTAGATTTACACTTTAAGGTTACCTAGAACCCACAAACTGCTTTACTACATATTTTTATTTAAAAAATTTTTTAGTTTTGAGTCGGTTCTATTTTTTGTTAAAAATTTTTTTATTAAAAGTATTGTTAAAAATTTAAAAAGAACTTTAAATAAATAAATGATAGTATAAAATAAATCCATAGACAATTACCTTTTTATACACCAAATAGTTGGGAGACTCCTCCGGTGAAGGTATGGTAGACATGAGAGCTTGCACGCTGGGCGGGAGATTCGAGATCATATCTTTTTTATCTTTCTCCTTTTCTTTGTCCTTGTCTTTATCTTTCTCATCTTTCACACATTTTGTGTTCTCCCTGTAAATATTCAGAAATCATTTTCAACGGACGAAAAAAACGGAGGAGGTTCTCAATTCAACATGTACATATATATTTGTTTTATGTATGACCACGCATAACGTTTTACAGAGTTGTCCGATTTTGATAATTCTTTTTTTATTAGAAAGCCCACACTTCCAACATGGTCCCGTTGTCATCATGTTAGGATCTGATGATGATATCCTGGGAAAATTGAAGGAACTCTTAAAATTTTATAGGCACACTTCCAGAGATTTCGGTTTTTGTGTGTATCTATAAAAATACTATGACCTTACTAATGAACTAACCAAAAATGGCTATGTGAAGTATAATAGAAGTGGGTGCGAGGGGTATACCAGCGAAGTCTCTCTACAACCTGCTAAAAGACCTTGGCCTTACTAGAAGTGCAGTAAGCTCCATATTGAAACGAGTGTCCAAAGCTGCACTAGTAGGGTCCTTCCGAATATGGTTGGGCAGGGAGAATAACTTGAACAGAGGAGGTGAGTGTTGACGCGCGTCACAAAGGGTACCCTTAAACCTACACCCGTGTCACAAGTCTCGGGCTCTGTTCGGAGTTGTTCTCTCAGCCACGCGCTGGACCCGGCACCCGCACGGTGAATCCATGGAATGCTAAGATATTCGTCTCAGACCATATGTTTGGACAGCCTGGGGCAAATTTTGGCAAATTTCAGACACAAGTTTGCTCCTGCACTACTACAGTTGTTCTGACAATCGGCGATGAGGTGATGTTCTTTTAGATACCCAAGCAATTGTACGTTGAAAAGAACACTACCATAATTTGCCCCAGGCTGTCCAAACGTATGCTCATATTTAACTATTTTAATTAAATGCACAATGAATTTTAAACAACTACCCATGTTTCATAGCAATCACTTGAATATATATCAAAAATATAACAATTTCAATCGATTTTTTGTGTTCTGAATCACGTGACAGTCGTCATAGTATGAAAAGTCAACTTTTATCAACCTTCATAACTTTTATCAGCGACTGCTTAGCTACAAGTAACTTTATTACTATTTAAATAGAAGATCTGTACTATTTAAAGTTTCACAGCCCCGAGGGATCCCCTGGCAACCGTCAGGCAAATAATGACAGCTGTCATTATAGCTCCGTCGCTACCCGGGTAGCCGCGGGCCTCAAAGAAGGTTTGAATGTCAGGCTCACAGGGGTTAATGACATATATATATCATTCCTGGGAATCTCTGGAGCAGACTTCCATACATTTTTACCTATGTCCTTTGCTCTTTAAATACTTTGTCTATTCTGCCCTCCTTGAGATTCATGTACAACAGTGATATCAACAATCATTGCACCATCACTATATCACGTCTATTGGCTACAATATACCTGTTAGTGATAATAGTTACTGTGATCAACATAATCTTTATTACAGTACATGGAATACCCCACAATACATGTAAGAAATATAAATAATGAAATGAAAGAAGAACAGGACAGAAGAAGTAGAATACAGAAGGTTTTTTTTTTTTTTTATCGACTACAAGTTGGCCCTTGACTGCTATCACACTTGATGTTAAGTGATGATGTAATCTAAGATGGAAGCGGGCTAACTTGTTAGGAGTACGATGAAATCCACACTCCTATCGGTTTCTACACGACATCGTACCGGAACGCTAAGTCGCTTCGCGGTACGTCTTTGTCGGTAGGGTGGTAACTAGCCACGGCGAAAGCCTCCCACCAGCCAGACCAAGACAAATTAAGAAAAATCCCAATCTGCCCCACCGGGGATCGAACCCAGGACCTCCGTCTTATGAATCCACCACGCATACCACTGCGCCACGGAGGTCGTCAAAATGGTTGCCTTATCTTTTTGTAGTGATTTTGCAGAATATTAGAATATTTATAAAACTTAACAACTATATTAAAGCCAAACTCAATTAAGAATTCTTGTCAACAAACAAATTAAAAATGAAGGTAGAAATCACTAGTCATTTTACAACTATTTTTTTTTAATTAACTAGTTAATGATGAATTCATGATAATAAATTAGTTTAGTAAGCTTAAAACTAATTATTATATTCAATATGTCTTAAATAAGATTTTTTAAATAACAAAACATCATTTTAAATTTATTAGGCACAAAATATGTTGCATTTTCTACCTTCATTTTAAATTTGTTTGTTGACAAGCATTCTCAATCGAGTTTGGCTTTAGTGACGACCTCCGTGGCGCAGTGGTATGCGTGGTGGATTCATAAGATGGAGGTCCTAGGTTCGATTCCCGGTGGGGCAGATTGGGAGTTTTCTTAATTTGTCTTGGTCTGGCTGGTGGGAGGCTTTCGCCGTGGCTAGTTACCACCCTACCGACAAGACGTACCGCCAAGCAATTTAGCGTTCCGGTGCGATATCGTGTAGAAACCGAAAGGGGTGTGGATTTGGTCCTACTCCTAACAAGTTAGCCCGCTTCCATCTTAGACTGCATCAGCACTTAACATCTGGTGTGATAGCAGTCAAGGGCCAACTTGTAGTCGATAAAAAAAAAAATAGTATACTTTATTGATATTAGTTACTCAAGGAAGGCTTAACGGGTGAGAGTATCTGAATGATATACGGCAAAGAGATGGATTGCCTGGTATAGACAACTTGGCAGGTGAAACTATATGGCTTAGTTATTAACACTGGATTAAGAATAAATACTGAAAATGTCTTAGAAATCTCATAGTCTGACTGAAACAAACTCAGGACTTCGATACCTGAAGCCCCATAGGCAAACAAATGGACCAACTGGACAGGAATGATCACTAATAGTATTTTTTGAAACGAAATTCCTTATTGTGAAAGGGGGCTAGACAAAAAAATTCTGACGACCTCCGTGGCGCAGTGGTATACGCGGTGGATTTATAAGACGGAGGTCCTGGGTTCGATTCCCGGCGGGGCAGATTGAGATTTTTCTTAATTTGTCTTGGTCTGGCTGGTGGGAGGCTTTCGCCGTGGCTAGTTACCACCCTACCGACAAAGACGTACCGCCAAGCGATTTAGCGTTCCAGTAAGATGTCGTGTAGAAACCGAAAGGGGTGTGCATTAATCCTACTCCTAACAAATTAGCCCGCTTCCATCTTAGACTGCGTCATCACTTAACATCAGGTGTGATAGTGATAGCAGTCAAGGGCTAACTTGTAGTCAATAAAAAAAAAAAAAAAATTCTTACCAAAAGTTGTAACAACACTTTTTGTTATAGTAAGCTATTGTATCGTTTAGGAAAGATATGCCACCTGTGTTGCGCTGCTGCTCTGTGCTGTCGTCGTCTCGATAACTTTTTAATCCTATATGCTGTTGTTTACGAAGCCGAGAGAGTATATGTAACTTCGTTAAAGCAGGCTCAAGTACAAATTCCACCAGCAAGCCTTATTCAATTCTGGGCTCTGCTCCTGATTGGACTATATTAATGGACACGTATGATAAGCACTATAAAATCCCGGAAGACTTAGCTATTACGACATCTAGACCGGACATATTTCTTTTTTCCAAACAAATTAAACGTATAGTACTTGTCGAGCTTACAGTGCCGTGGGAAACAAACATCCCTAAAGACCATGTATTCAAAGTGAATAAATACTATGACCTTACTAATGAACTAACCAAAAATGGCTATGTGGTTAGTTTATACGCGGTAGAAGTGGGTGCGAGGGGTATACCAGCGAAGTCTCTCTACAACCTGCTAAAAGACCTTGGCCTTACTAGAAGCGCAGTAAGCTCCATATTGGAACGAGTGTCCAAAGCTGCACTAGTAGGGTCCTTCCGAATATGGTTGGGCAGGGAGAATAACTTGAACAGACGAGGTGAGTGTTGACGCGCGTCACAAAGGGTACCCTTAAACCTACACCCGAGTCACAAGTCTCGGGCTCTGTTCGGAGTTTTTCTCTCAGCCACGCGATGGACCCGGCACCCGCACGGTGAATCCATGGAATGCTAAGATATTTGTCTCTATATATATATATATTTTATAACTTCGTTCCAGTCGGGTGTCCCTTGACACCTCTTAACTTTTCTTTAATCAAATGCAGTCATACACTTGGTGGTTAGTGATGATGCAATGTTAGATGAAAGTGGGGAAATAAACTAGGAGTAGAATAAAATCCACACCCCTGTCAGTTTCTACACAACATTGGAATACTAAATTGCTTGGCACATTTTTGCCAACAGGTTGGTAACAAGTCGCGGCCAGAGCCTTCCACTAGCCAGACCTTGTTCTAAAAATCTCAACTGTCCCAACCGGGACTCTGACTTCCAACTTATAAATTCATTCTACAATCATTACTTCTCTGCCGTGTTCGGCAACAGCGACTAGGTTCTCTGTTAATTCACACAGGAGCTTCAGTTGTGCGCCCTCATGTGACTTATGTACCCTATTTTCGCACGGAATGTCCTAGCGCATTGAGGACACGTTAGGGTACCGTTAGTGTAATTGTACGTAATATTTGAGGGTGGTTGACTGAGAATATCACTGCATCATTGAGGCTGTTAAACCTAAGTATGACAAGAATTAATATCAAAGTGTGTGTGTGTCCCACTGACATCACAACTTCAAAGAGCTACAGAAGATTTTTGGAGACTTAATAATTCATAGCCTGACCAGGGACTTGAACCCAGGATCATATGCTGCGCAGACACAGGATTCTTACTAATATTATATAGGTGAAAGTTTGTATGAATTGATTTTGATAAAACTTCACAACAATATAGCTTACATCAGAATATCATAGGCCATATTTTATCCCCATGGGAACAAGAACTACGCAGGTAAAACCGCGGGCGTCCTCTAGTAAATAAACCAACAGGTAAAGGTGGTAACACAGGCAACAGGTAGGTATGGCTAGTAAAAAAATTAAAAATAATCTAGATCTAAAAGTGGGATTAAATTTTTGTTTATTACCTGGACGGTCCCTGCTGACAGGCTTTCTGCGCAGCCTTCTCAGATGAGTTCATTGTAACCATTTTAATTCTAAAATCACTTCGAAATTATTCACAAAAAATTCCAACGAAATTTATCTTAAAATATCCAAAGCCATAATATTAATGAAACTGTACAATAACATTGCTTTAGTGTTTATTCTTATGATATTTATTTAAATCAATCCCTTAATTATTATTTAGTTTTGTGAATTATCAAAATATTTACACATTTTACACTTGATTTTTTACTAAGTTAATTAAAAAGTAAATCGCTACGCAAATCACTGATTACACTTAAACTGTTTATATAAAAGTCACTTTAACACATAATAGAAACATTTATTTACTAAAACAATTGCTAAATACTGCACTTCAATATTAATAAAGAGAAAAACAAATGAACTCAATTTAGGGCGATTTTTCTATTCACTAGTTTCTAAGGAAAACTCATTTTATCTTGGATTTGGCGACACACAATGGACCGGGAATTGATGGATTGGTTAAAATTTGCTATAAACTACATTTTACTTTAACATTTTATTCATAAAATTGTAATAAAGACCAAAAAAATTGAAAAATCGAAGAAATATTACATCGAAATGTCAAAGTACGACAGCCATTAATTTTTTTTATGTGTGCCTTTTGAAAAGAGACAGCGATAGCTATTTTAATGAAACAAACAGAGACAGATGCAGTTAGCAGACTTAACTCGGCTAAATAAGATGGCAGCGAAATTCCAAGTGCGCAAATCATATAAGTGCTCATCTTAATTTCGTCGATATGCACTCGAAGTTCGATAGCGCATGTGTTTACGATTTTATTGAGCGACTTTTCCACTGTGTATTTTTAGAACAAGGAAACTTTTAATATGAATACCTCATTAACTATTTTCATTTATTACTCAATAAATAATATTACAAAAAAATAGCCTGTAAATAAAAAAGTAATTAAATTATTGTTGTGTTGAAATGTTTCGTATGTACAAGACTAGATGGCAGCACCATAAAAAAGTTATTTAAAGTCTATAATAAATCTATGAATTTAAAAATTCACGTTCACTTTGGGCCTTGACATTTTGAAATGTCTACTATTAGTCCAAATAAAGTGCAATTTAAATAATATTATCATCTAATAGTTCCTTTTTGTACAGTTTACCGTTAGTAGGTGCGTTACATACGATGTTTTATTATTCAAATCGAGTCTGTTTTGCTCTTCCGGCCATGACTTCCGGAACAACAAAAAGCTAATGAAATTACGTAATTCAAAACTGTATGTATGAATTAATTAAACAGTTAAATTCTTAAAATCTATGTTTAGATATTCAACCTGTGGTCTAGAAATTAACATCGGCCTAGGAGTTCGTGCTGCAATCACACCTGATGTTAAGTGATGATGCAATGTAAGATGGTAGCGGGATAACTTGTTAAGGGTAGGATGAAATCCACACCCCTTCGGTTTCAACACGACATCGTACCGGAACGCTAAATCGCTTGGCGATACGTCTTTGTCGCCTTGTCGGTAGGATGGAAACCACGGCAATTTAGAAAATCTACTCGGCCTAGCCGGAAAATCGAACTTAAGACCGCCATTTATAAATCGTATAAATATATCTATATAAAAAAAGACGTGTGGCACTCGGGTACTGCCACGGTAAAGCTATTGCATAGCATTTTTTATCAACTTATGTTTTTTATTTTTTTTTAAGCGTGAAATTGCAAAAAGTCATTATTTAAAAAAAAATTACTTTTTGAAATATCACGCTTGAAAAAAAACCGCCATAGAGCGCCTTATAAATCCTATAAATATATATAAATAAGGAACTTCGTTCCAATAAAAGCTATACAATAGCTTAAAAATAATAAATAAATATTATAGGACAATTACACACATCGCTATATAGCCCCAAAGAGCGCGTAGGTAGCTTGTGTTATGTACTACGATAACTGATCAATATTTTATATATATATTATACATAAATACTTATAACATATAGATAAACACCCAGACACTGGAAAACATCCATGCTCATCACACAAACATTTTTCAGACGTGGGAATCGAACCCACAGCCTCGGCCGCAGAAGCTCACTACCCACTGCGCCACTCGGCCGCCCAATAACTTGTTTATAGGGCTAGGATGAAATCCAGAGTAATTTTGGTTTTAACGCGACATCAACAGCTAGATCCTGAGCCAATCAAGAGGATCTCAATCGGCTTAGGACCTCCGTCTTATAAATTCACCACCCATACCTACCGCTGCGCTACGAACGTCGTGAAAAACTTCTATATAACTACGAAAAAAAATTAAAAAAAAATTAAATCGACTTCAAAGCGCACTGAAAAATAAAAAAAATTGGTTGTCTGTAAAGTCGGTTTACTGACGATAGTTGAACGTGACAATGTCTTAAGAAAATACTGATGGAATAGTAACATTTAATTGGTTATTAAAATTTTTAATTTAAGTATATTTTTATAAATATTAATTTAAATTAATAAAATAATTGATTTTGATTTTATAAATTTATATTATTAATTTATAAATATATTAATTTTTAATTTAAAATTAATATATTTAATTTTTAATTTAAAATTAATATATTTAATAATTATATTTAATAGACGGATGTCGAACGCTGCCGAACGCAAAGGCCGATTGTGCTTCTTTGTCACTCGTTCCGCGCTTTCGCTTGCACTTCAAGCCTTACATGGAACGCCTCAAAGCGAGGTAACGACGCATGACGTCATGTTTTTTCGTGCGTGCAACCGGCTTTATCGAATTATAAGACGTTGTCACGTCAAAATAAATGCGATTTATTAATTTACTTAATCATTACATTAATCAATACATAATATATCTATAAAGTCGGTGCCATCCAAGTTTAAGGAAAGTTTATTCAACAAAGCGGCAAAGCACTTTGTATGAATTTGGTATCGTCTTTGAAGTAGAAAGCTTACAGGTGATGAAGATTTGTTCCTGAGATTGGCGAGTTCAAACAAATAGACAAACAAACAATCTCTTCAGCTTTGTAATATTAGCTTTCAGATCAATAATTAGCATATTATTTTGACATTATTTTTAAACAAAGTGATTGTGAGTAAAAATCGATTCCGCGTGTGATCTAAGGTCATTTACTTTCAAAACATGCCTCCGAGGCCGGCCGGACCTTTTCCTTGTCAATGCACTTGCCATAGATTATAAACTCAAATACCATAAATCAATCACTGAGGATGTCTTACCTACACTCTTACTATACTGTACTTACTTACTACCAGTAAGTAAGTACAGTAGTAGAAGTGCCGTTTCAAAAAATTCATGTCTATAAAAATAACGTGTACTGCATGACTCTAAAAATATATTACTTGCCAGAGAGGATCAAAGATTTGACTATTACTAAATTCAAAAATTATATTTTTAATAAACTTATTAATGCGAAGATTTATGACATTAACGACTATTTTAAACTAAAATTTGACTAATAATAACAACACTAATGACATACTATTTTTAAGGCCTTATTTTTAATATTAGCGTAAATTTTCTTTTAACTGTGTTTAATTTACTGTATAAATTATTTCGTAATTTATCTTTTAATTTTGAAATATTTTGCACGCCTTTATGGTAAAACATGATTGGTTGTATAATTATGTATAAATGTTACCGATTTGTATTGTTTATGGCAAATAAATGATATTATTATTAAGGTTTATATATGAGAAGAGGATCAAATAAAGAAAATAGATTCAAACATTTTTTTTATCGACTACTAGTTGATCCTTGACTGCTATCACACCTGATGTTAAGTGATGATGCAGTCTAAGATGGAAGCAGGCTAACTTGTTAGGAGTGGGACGATAATCCACACCCCTTTCGGTTTCTACACGACATCGTACCGGAACGCTAAATCGCTTGGCGATATATTTGTCTTTGTCGGTAGGGTAACTAGCCACGGCGAAAGCCTCCCACCAGCCAGACCAAGACAAATTAGGAAAAATCTCAATCTGTCCCGCCGGGAATCGAACCCAGGACCTCCGTCTTATATATCCACCGCGCACACCACTTCGCCACGGAGGTCGTCAAACATACATAACATAATGCCTCATCCCCATAGCGGTAGGCAAAGATCCTTCAATTTGCCACGGTCCTTGCATACTTCCTTAGCTTCTTCCACTCTCATTAATCCTTTCATACAAGTTCGTCGGTTTAGGGTACTCTTGATCTGGCCATATTTTATTAATGCCCTAAATGACATAGGTAAAAAATATATGGAAGTCTGCCCCAGAGATGCCCAGAGATGATATATATGTCATTAAATAGTACAGATCTTCTATTTAAATAGTAATAAAGTTACTTGTAGCTAAGCAGTCGCTGATAAAAGTTATGAAGGTTGATAAAAGTTGACTTTTCATACCTACTACGACAACGGTCACGTGATTCAGAACACAAAAAATCGATTGAAATTCTTATATTTTTGATATATTTTCAAGTGATTGCTATGAAACATGGGTAGTTGTTTAAAATTCATTGTGTATTTAAATAAAATAGTTAAATATAAGCATACGTTTGGACAGCCTGGGGCAAATTATGGCAATGTCCTTTAGTTCAGGAACATTCGTCCAGACCTTCCCCTTCCAACACTTCCACTCACCCTCGCCTCATAAATCTCTTTTGTCAATCTTCTTTCATCCATTCTCTCTACATGCCCGAACCATCTAAGCATCCCTTACTTTACTCCCTAAGTTCACATTGGAGCATCGTTCAGGTTCTGACGACCTCCGTGACGCAGTGGTATGCGCGGTGGATATATAAGACGGAGGTCCTGGGTTCGATTCCCGGCGGGACAGATTGAGATTTTTCTTAATTTGTCTTAGTCAGGCTGGTGGAAGGCTTTCGCCGTGGCTAGTTACCACCCTACCGACAAAGACGTACCGCCAAGCGATTTAGCGTTCCGGTACGATGTCGTGTATAAACCGAAGGGAGTGTGGATTTTCATCCTACTCCTACCAAGTTAGCCCGCTTCCATCTTAGACTGCATCATCACTTAACATCGATGTAATAGCAGTCAAGGGCCAACTTGTAGTCAATGAAAAAAAATCGTGGTGGGTATACGCTCCATATCCCCTTTCCTATAAGGAAGCCTGACCCTGTAGGGGGCCGTGATGATATAAGTAAGAAAGACAATAATCGTATGGTTGATAGGTACAATAACAAAGTATTTGTAAATCGTGACTTCTGCAACAATAGTTTTATTCTTTGGCACATTGTGATGCAGGAATGTTTTTATCTAAACATAACTGTTGTAATACGTATAATAGTTAAGTGATCTAACTCTTAAAGTCTTGACTGCTTTCAGTTTTATAACTGACTTATTGCTTTATTAACTTTACTGAGATTCTTTATATCTACATAAATTTAAACGCGCTTAAGTAAATTAAAGTATTAGTTACTTTGCATGCAATTATTTATTAATTTTTAGTGCGTTTTGAAGTCGGTTTTATTTTTTATAAATATTTGTTATATATATAAAAAAAAAAGTTGAGAGGTGTCAAGGGACACCCGGATGGAACGAAGTTCCTTTCGATTAATTAGTGAAGATTAAGAAGTGAAAATTTTATTTTTTTTAAGTAATAATAATATTTGTTGTTGTACACCGAAACTCCAGAGGGCGCCACGAGAGCGCGAGACAGCATACAGCGCGGGCGCCCCCCGCCGCTCACGCGCACACACATCAAAGGCGGCGGCAAGATCCTTTGATCAAAAAGTGTCGTGACAACTTTTCGTACGAATTTTTTCCGTCTAGCCCCCTTTAACAACGCGCGATAAGGAACTTCGTTCCAATATGAATCAGTTCAGTACCCAAAACAAGTTATGTAGGTAGGTACGCTTACTTTGTGGCTATATAGCGATGTGTCCTATAATATTTATTTATTCATTTTTATGCCATCGCGGATATTTTTGTAACCCCAATGAAAAGAAAGAATTCTTCCATACATTGTTTCGCCATATCTCACGTAGATAAATCAGCGTGTGCGATGTAAGCTCCCAGGCGGCTTAAATTTCTTTCTTTTGCGCCCTGTGCCAGCGTGCGTAACTGCGCCCTACAGACTTGTAACTGACTCTAAATAAGGTATTGTTTGTATATGGTCTGGTCATTTCTGCGCCCTGTGCCAGCGTGCGTAACTGCGCCCTACAGACTTGTAACTGACTCTAAATAAGGTACTGTTTGTATATGGTCTGGTCATTTCTGCGCCCTGTGCCAGCGTGCGTAACTGCGCCCTACAGACTTGTAACTGACTCTAAATAAGGTATTGTTTGTATATGGTCTGGTCATTTCTGCGCCCTGTGCCAGCGTGCGTAACTGCGCCCTACAGACTTGTAACTGACTCTAAATAAGGTACTGTTTGTATATGGTCTGGTCATTTCTGCGCCCTGTGCCAGCGTGCGTAACTGCGCCCTACAGACTTGTAACTGACTCTGAATAAGGTATTGTTTGTATATGGTCTGGTCATTTCTGCGCCCTGTGCCAGCGTGCGTAACTGCGCCCTACAGACTTGTAACTGACTCTGAATAAGGTATTGTTTGTATATGGTCTGGTCATTTCTGCGCCCTGTGCCAGCGTGCGTAACTGCGCCCTACAGACTTGTAACTGACTCTGAATAAGGTATTGTTTGTATATGGTCCGGTCATTTCTGCGCCCTGTGCCAGCGTGCGTAACTGCGCCCTACAGACTTGTAACTGACTCTGAATAAGGTATTGTTTGTATATGGTCTGGTCATTTCTGCGCCCTGTGCCAGCGTGCGTAACTGCGCCCTACAGACTTGTAACTGACTCTGAATAAGGTATTGTTTGTATATGGTCTGGTCATTTCTGCGCCCTGTGCCAGCGTGCGTAACTGCGCCCTACAGACTTGTAACTGACTCTGAATAAGGTATTGTTTGTATATGGTCCGGTCATTTCTGCGCCCTGTGCCAGCGTGCGTAACTGCGCCCTACAGACTTGTAACTGACTCTGAATAAGGTATTGTTTGTATATGGTCTGGTCATTTCTGCGCCCTGTGCCAGCGTGCGTAACTGCGCCCTACAGACTTGTAACTGACTCTGAATAAGGTATTGTTTGTATATGGTCTGGTCATTTCTGCGCCCTGTGCCAGCGTGCGTAACTGCGCCCTACAGACTTGTAACTGACTCTGAATAAGGTATTGTTTGTATATGGTCTGGTCATTTCTGCGCCCTGTGCCAGCGTGCGTAACTGCGCCCTACAGACTTGTAACTGACTCTGAATAAGGTATTGTTTGTATATGGTCTGGTCATTTCTGCGCCCTGTGCCAGCGTGCGTAACTGCGCCCTACAGACTTGTAACTGACTCTGAATAAGGTATTGTTTGTATATGGTCTGGTCATTTCTGCGCCCTGTGCCAGCGTGCGTAACTGCGCCCTACAGACTTGTAACTGACTCTAAATAAGGTATTGTTTGTATATGGTCTGGTCATTTCTGCGCCCTGTGCCAGCGTGCGTAACTGCGCCCTACAGACTTGTAACTGACTCTAAATAAGGTATTGTTTGTATATGGTCTGGTCACTTCTGCGCCCTGTGCCAGCGTGCGTAACTGCGCCCTACAGACTTGTAACTGACTCTAAATAAGGTATTGTTTGTATATGGTCTGGTCATTTCTGCGCCCTGTGCCAGCGTGCGTAACTGCGCCCTACAGACTTGTAACTGACTCTAAATAAGGTATTGTTTGTATATGGTCTGGTCATTTCTGCGCCCTGTGCCAGCGTGCGTAACTGCGCCCTACAGACTTGTAACTGACTCTAAATAAGGTATTGTTTGTATATGGTCTGGTCATTTCTGCGCCCTGTGCCAGCGTGCGTAACTGCGCCCTACAGACTTGTAACTGACTCTAAATAAGGTATTGTTTGTATATGGTCTGGTCATTTCTGCGCCCTGTGCCAGCGTGCGTAACTGCGCCCTACAGACTTGTAACTGACTCTAAATAAGGTATTGTTTGTATATGGTCTGGTCATTTCTGCGCCCTGTGCCAGCGTGCGTAACTGCGCCCTACAGACTTGTAACTGACTCTAAATAAGGTATTGTTTGTATATGGTCCGGTCATTTCTGCGCCCTGTGCCAGCGTGCGTAACTGCGCCCTACAGACTTGTAACTGACTCTAAATAAGGTATTGTTTGTATATGGTCTGGTCATTTCTGCGCCCTGTGCCAGCGTGCGTAACTGCGCCCTACAGACTTGTAACTGACTCTAAATAAGGTATTGTTTGTATATGGTCTGGTCATTTCTGCGCCCTGTGCCAGCGTGCGTAACTGCGCCCTACAGACTTGTAACTGACTCTAAATAAGGTATTGTTTGATCTAGTCATTTCTGCGCCCTGTGCCCTAGTTACGGCACTCAGGAAGTAGATCTATCTTTTGGTGAAAACCGCATGACAGTCCGTTCAGTAGTGTTTGAGTTTATCGCGAACACACACACAGACTCGGCGGGGGTCTTTGTTTTGTGATATGTACGAGTATGTAAGGGTATAAGGAAGTCGTACTTACGTGGGTATATGGTTGGGCAGGGAGAATAACTTGAACAGAGGAGGTGAGTGTTGACGCGCGTCACTAAGGGTACCCTTAAACCTACACCCGAGTCACAAGTCTCGGGCTCTGTTCGGAGTTTTTCTCTCAGCCACGCGATGGACCCCCACCCGCACGGTGAATCCATGGAATGCTAAGATATTCGTCTCGTCTCTCTTTACATACGAGTATCTTTAGTCACTCAGCGGGCGATATATATATCGATATCGATATTGGACTTTAAACTGTAAAGGAGATTTTTATTTTCTACAAGTTGGCCCTTGACTGCTATCACAGCTGATGTTAAGTGATGATGCAATCTAAGATGGAAGCGGGCTGACTTGTTAGGAGCAGGATGAAATCCACACCCCTTTCGGCTCTTACACGACATCGTAGCGGTACGCTAAATCGTTGGGTACGTCTTTGTCGATAGTGTGGTAACTAGCCACGGTGAAAGCCTCCCACCAGCCAGACCAAGACAAATTAAGAAAAATCTCAATAAGCCCCGACAGGAATCGAACACAGGACCACCGTCTTATAAATCCGCCGCGCATACCACTGCACGGAGGTCGTCAAAATTAACATCATTGTCATTGTTAGCCGAATATTTTGGATTTGAAACTTGGTCGCTAACTGCGAGCTTCATAAGAAGGCTCAGAGTCACTCAGCGGGCGATGGTGCGAGCAATGCTCGGAGTATCTCTGCGTGATACAATCAGAAGTGGGATACGCTGAATGGATTTTGATGAAACTTCACAATAATATAGCTCACATATCAGAATAACACATAGGCCACATTATATCCCGAAACTGCCACGGGAATGGAAACCATGCGGGCAAAACCGCGGGCTTCGTAAATAAAAAAAAATATTTGCGTCGAATTGAGAACCTCCTCCGTCCTTACCGACGAAAAAAAACGGAGGAGGTTCTCAATTCGACACGTATATTTTTTTTTATGTATGACCACGTATAACTTTTTACAGAGTTGTCCGATTTTGATAATTCTTACTTTTTTACTAGAAAGGGCACACTTCCAAGGTAGTCCCATTGTCATCATGTTAGGATCTGATGATGATATCCTGGGAAAATTGAAAGAACTCTTCAAATTTTATAGGCACACTTGCAGCGATTTCGGTGTTAGTGTAAGTACCTATCGGTAGCTTTTTGGCTACTAGTGCTGTATAATATACTATGACAGTATAGTACGAGTACGTTACGTGGCGATAAATCACTAAAAAGTAAGAAATAAAAATTTTTAACAAAAAATAGAACCGACTCAAAACGCACTAAAAAGTAAAAAAATGTTCCTTAAACTTGCTGGCACCGACTCCTAGATATGCTTAAGTAAGTTAAAGCAACTAAATGACACGGTTGTTTTTTACTATTTGGTACGTTTTGAGTCGGTTGTATTTTTTGTTAAAAAAATTTATTCGTTGGTGAAAATCTCATTCATGTAAGCTGTAGATATCAATATAATTAACCTATCTTTCTTTCAATTTCTAAATAAATAATAATAAATAAATATTAAATAATAAATATTATAGGACAATTACACACATCGCTACATAGCTCCAAAGTAAGCGTAGGTAGCTTGTGTTATGTACTATGATAACTGATCAATATTTTTATATATATTATACATAAATACTTATATTATATAGATAAACACCCAGACATAAATAAACATCAATAAATGAACAATAAAAAGTATATGTACAAAATACTTGAAATATTATCTTGTTTTAAAACCGATAATATTCTTGTTCACATTAATTGATAGATATTGTTTAGTGCTTAAAGAGATTATATTTATCAATATCAATGATTTTATAGCATTGTAATTGAAGAAAATTTTTTAACAAAAAATAGAACAGAATATAAATAAATAATAAATAAATAAATATTATGGGACAATTACACACATCGCTATATAGGCCCAAAGTAAGCGTACTCGTAGGTAGCTTGTGTTATGGGTACTATGATAACTGATGAATATTTTTATATATATTATACATAAATACATAATATATAGATAAACACCCATACACTTGAAAACATCCATGCTCATCACACAAACATTTTCCAGATGTGGGAATCGAACCCACAGCCTAGGACGCAGAAGCAGGGTCACTACCCACTGCGCCACGGAGGCCGTCAAAATAATAGAAAGAAATAAAGAATAGTTATAGAATAGTAATAGAACCGACTCAAAACGCACTAAAAACTAAAAAATAACTGTCATTTAATTACTTTAATTTACTTAAGCATATCTATGAAGTCGGTGCCAGCAAGTTTAAGGAATGTTTATTTAACATAGTAAAGCAGTTTGTGGGTTCTAGGTAATGTCCTTAAAGTAGAAACCTTGGCTGGCACCGACTTCATAGATATGCTTAAGTGAATTAAAGCAACTAAATGACACAGTTATTTTTATTTTTTAGTGCGTTTTGAGTCGGTTCTATTTTTTGTTAAATTTTTTTATTTCTTACTTTTCAGTGATTTATCGCCACTTAACGTACTTGTACTATACTGTCATAGTATATTATATAGCATTTGTAGCCAAAAAGCTACCGATACTTACACTAAAACCGAAATCGCTGCAAGTGTGCCTATAAAATTTGAAGAGTTCCTTCAATTTTCCCAGGATATCATCATCAGATCCTAACATGATGACAATGGGACCACCTTGGAAGTGTGCCTTTTCTAATAAAAAGAATTATCAAAATCGGACAACTCTGTAAAAAGTTATGCGTGGTCATACATAAAAAAAAATATACGTGTCGAATTGAGAACCTCCTCCGTTTTTTTTCGTCGATTAAAAATTAGGATAAATCGTATTCGCAAACGATATTGCATTTTATATGGCCTTCTATAAAACCCACCACGCTGCTCCAGTGTGGTTGGCGGGCTTAGGGTGATAACATTGCATTTATCAACGGTCGCTATCAGATGTTGATGATAGTGACCGGAACTGGCTAGGCACGAGGGTGTGCCTTCCTTCTGCGTCCTAGGCAGTGGGTGGATTCTCACATCTGGAAAAATGTTTGTGTGATGAACATGGATGTTTTCCAGTGTGTGGGTGTTTATCTATTTGTCATAAGTATTTATGTATATTATATACTAGCAGTCGCCCGCGACTTGGTCCGCGTGAAAACCACTTAGGTACCCTTCTAATTTTAAAGACAGACTGTCATATAAAGTGTGCTCTTTCCCCGCTACCCCTCTCAATTTAATTTTTTTATAGTTTCCCGTGAAGCAATATCCTCCGTCCCGTCCCGTGTACTAAAGGTCTACATTTTTGTTAAACATTGTATGACATTTCAGTACATTAACATTAAGAATATATATTTATGGCAAGCTGATGGATATAAATTGATCTGATTGATCAGAATAAACAAAAATAATTTTACAATCCGACACGCAGATAGAGATTAGACCGTTTAAACAAACGAACAAACTCTTCCGTGTACTAAATAGATATTTGAACAAAGATCGAATTCTTAATTCATCATCGTATATATAACATAGATCTAAACTCCCCTCCCGCACGCGCACCCCCGCCTTGGTGACGCTCACTTCGCAACGCAGAAATAGTAATATTTTAATTTCGCCATAATATCAAAACCAAACGTCCAATTTTAATCTTTTTAATACCAAATATTATCTACATAAACTGTACTTAGTGATGAAATAATTTATTTGATAAGGATTAATAGCATGAGTAAAATAAATGCGTTTAAATGTAGTCCAAAAAAAATTTAAATTTTTAAATAAAATAATGGTTGTTGTGCCTCACTCGACATAGATAGGTATAGTGTGTCGCGGACTTTTTTGTAGATATTTATAAGATCTCCAATTAATTAGAACATTTTATGGTTCTATATTTTATAGTTTAGGCAGCGTACGCAAAATAAGTAACTTTACTGGTTGATTTTTTACACTTTGTGTCCGAAAAACCCAAATATTTTACGGAACCCTATTTTTTTCCAAAATAAAATTTAGCCTGTGTTAACGTGAATAATGTAGCTTTCGAATGGTGTAAGAATTTTTAAAAACGGTCCAGTAGTTTTTGAGCCTATTCATTACAACCAAACGTACAAAGTTTTCCTCTTTATAATATTAGGGTAGATAAAAATATTGATCAGTTATCATAGTACAAAACACAAGCTACAAGTAGCGGCACGAAACTCTAGTGCTGACCGTTATTGCGCAGAAGTAAAAATTTAGGTATCATGGGGGAGTTTGAGGAATGAAGGGCGGGCGTGCGAAGCGGTGAGTGGCTCCCCAGTCGCATTCCGTCCCCCGCACCGAAACGACGCACCGAGGACTTCCAGTGTACAGTCTCGCTCTGAGTTGCATTGTTATTATTGTTAATTTTCAGTTGGTTTTTGTGTGCTTGCTGCGTGTTACCATTGCCTGATTCAGATTAGACTAGTCTTATATCTAAAATAAAAATTGACAATATAATAATGTTTTATTTTTCTACTCCCCGTAAGCTTTTCAAAATTTATTTATTCATTTATGGTAACTATCTATACTATATAATTATGTCTTAAGTAATACGAAATCTTTGGAAATTAGAACTATAAACTATAACATATATAAGCACAAACACGCACGTAACGTACACAAACACATACACACACACACACACACACACACACACACACACACACACACACACACACACACACACACACACACACACACACACACACACATACAGATTAAAACGATGTTGTAACATGATTTGGCTATTAATTAGGTAATTAAAGTAAATATTGTATTGCGTACGCGACGGTACCGATGCGCAGCCATCCCTTCTACGTTACGTTCAGCGCTAGACTTACATGCCGCTAGTTATACCTACGCTTACTTTGGGACTCTATAGCGATGTGTGTAATTGTCCTATAATATTTATTTATAGTATCTCTACTAAATTCCTGACTCCAGGCTTGGAATATCCTAAAAATTACATAGAAGAATGAAAAACTGTGAACCGTGACCCGACCTAGGAATGGAGCCCAGGAGCTCGTGATCGAAGACACATTAACCACTAGACCAACGAGGCTGACCCAATAGCGATCCGCATATTCCTGGTGCACTCCAGACGGATTTTAGGGAATCCATCGATTCCCCAGTCGAGGGTCTACTTCGGTGGACGCCGCTGGCTGGGTTGCGGAAGATTCGAGATGCTCCCGGGACCCAATCACCAGGCGATGCGATGGAATATCGCTGGGTTTTAGTGGGTATTTCAGCTTTTCAGCTGGGGAGTCCCACATACCCCTCTGCAAACGATGCAGTTATGACCGCCCTGTTTCCGGGGGGGATGCGTAAAAGCTGACCCAATAGCCGCATGTAAAACCGCAAATTAAAACTAGTTTATTGTTTATTACGTACCACTAACAAATCGTATCGTGATTTCGCAACGCCTTATCTGTCTTATCTTTGGCCATTGTTATTGCGAAAGTGAGCGCGATTTGTAAGTGCTTAGGCACTTTAAACATTAATTTTGAAGTGTTTAGTGTTTATTTTTTTTTATGTATGACCACGCATAACTATTTACATTGTTGTCCGATTTTGATATTTTTTTATTAGAAAGAGCACACTTCCAAGGTGGTCCCATTGTCATTATGTTAGGATCTGATGATGATATCCTGGGGAAATTGAAGGAACTCTTCAAATTTTATAGGCACACTTTTCAGTTTTAGTGTAAGTATCGGTAGCGTTTTGGTTACAAGTACCGTATAGTATACTATGACAGTATAGTACGAGTACGTTATTTGGCTATAAATCACTAAAAATAAGAAATAACAATTGTTAACAAAAAAAAGAACCGATTCAAAACGCACTTAAAAGTAAAAAATAACTGTGTCATTTAGTTGCTTTAATTTACTTAAGCATATCTATGAAGTCGGTGCCAGCTAAGTTTAAGGAACATTTATTTAACGTAGTAAAGCAGTTTGTGGGTTCTATGTAACATCCTTAAAGTAGAAACCTTGGCTGGCACCTCCTCCTAGATATGCTTAAGTAAATTAAAGCAACTAAATGATAGTTATTTTTTACTTTTTAGTGCGTTTTGAGTCGATTCTATTTTTTGTTAAAAAGTTTTATCTTCGCTAACTGTGGGCCTCATATCTAAGAAGGCTTAAAATCACTCAGCGGGCGAAGATCTCAGATTATCTCTGCGTGATCAGAAATGAGGAGATCCTCAGTAGAACCAAAGCAACCGACATAGCTCAGCGAGTCGCAGAACTGAAGTGGCAATGGGCGGGGCACGTGGTTCTAACAGCCGATGGTGGCACCAGAAAGCTGACGACATCAAACGTGTCGCTGCCCCTCTAGCCACAGGCGGTTCAGGATCGTTGTGTTTAGAAGTCCCTCAAAAAGGTTTTCAAGGTTTGACGACCTCCGTGGCGCAGTGGTATGCGCGGTGGATTTATAAGACGTAGGTCCTGGGTACGATACCAGACTGGGCAAATTGAGATTTTCTTAATTTGTCTTGGTCTGGCTGATGGGAGGCTTTCGTCGAGGCTAGTTACCACTCTACCGACAAAGACGTATCGCCAAGCGATTTAGCGTTCCGGTACGATCTCTTGTATAAACCGAAAGGGGTGTGGATTTTCGTCCCACTACTAACAAGTTAGTCCGCTTCTATCTTGATTGCATCATCACTTAACATCAGGTGTGATAGTGGCAATTTGTAGTAGATAAAAAAATACGTCAAACTTCACCAGTAAATCTGATTAAACGTTATTTTTATCGCGCAGCCGTACAATATGTCGCAACCGGTTCATCAGGATGTAGAACGAAGTGTGCTCGTGTGGTCGAGTCAAGGACGACTATTGGGAAAGGACAAAACGCCTTCCTCTCCTATCACATTTACAAAAAAAAACAACTTTTTAAAAAACGACGAGCCTTCGTGGATTAAACCATCTATAGTTATTCCTGCTTCCATATTAAATTGCATCATCACTTACCATTCCGTGTGATTGCAGTCAAGGGCTAACTTGTAACGAATAGAAAAAAACGGTATCGTAAAAAATGCTATTTCGTCTTATTAGAAGTCAAGGAGGCTTTGTCCAACAGGCAATCAGCTGATCAGGAGTACATTTTATATAATTTTATTTATTAATTTCCTCTATATCGTGTATTAAAACGTTGTATCTTAAATTTCGTATAATATAGCCTATAGGTATTCGTTTTACGATAAAATGTCAAAAGATCGTCATTTGACCTTGACATTTAAACGCAGACGTTCCGCAATGTTGACATTTCAACAGAGCGCGAAAGTTATTTTGAACCATAAACAATATTTTACTTTTTTAACACTTTTTATAATAAACGGGTTTTTGATGATACTTACTGTTAATTATTTTATATCTGATGGTAAATAATAATAATAATTAAATAATACCTCTGTATTAAATCGGAATCATTATTTCGTCAATGATTAATCATTAACAGCTGATAGACGTCCACTGCTAGACATAGGTCTTTTAAGGAACTTCCAAACACAACGACACGTTTGATGTCGTCAGTACACCTACTGGGGGGTTGACCAATACTGCACTTTTCGGTGCGGGTCGACAGTCTAGCACCTTGGGTCCCCTACGTCTATCAGCTGTTCGAACTACGTGCCCCGCCCATTGCCACTTTTGCGACTTACTGATTGAAAGAAAATTAAATAATAGAAAGGAATTAATTCATCATCATCATTACCAGCCCGTAGACGTCCACTCCAACAACGATCCCGAGCCGCCTGTTGCCAGCGGCTCCCTGCGACACGTTTGATGTCGTCAGTCCACCTGGTTGCGGGTCGACCAACGTTGCGCTTTCCGGTGCGGGGTCGCCAATCTACCACCTTGGGCCCCCAACGTCCATCAGCTGTTCGAACTACGTGCCCCGCCCATTGCCACTTCAGTTCTGCGACTCGCTGAGCTATGTCAGTTACTTTGGTTCTTCTGCAGATCTCCTCATTTCTGATTCGATCACGCAGAGATACTCTGAGCATTGCTCGCACCATCGCCCGCTGAGTGACTCTGAGCCGCTGAGGAATTAATTAATATGAAAAAAATGTGAACGTATTGCGGAAGCTTACGGTTGACTTCTGGTATTCATTCAGGCTTATTTTTTTTAACATTTTGTTGTTGAAAAGTTGCAAAATTAAGATAAAGGTCATCAGCAGAAGTACTGCCGGGATGATAATTTCTGACTCTTCAGCATCACTGTGTTTCAGTTCGAAGGGTATGGTTGTCGTTAAAGGAGGTAGTGTCGTATGTTTACTCAGAGAGCTTTCTTTCTATACATGAATTGCATGCACAGCAAACGAATGTTTGTAGAACTTCCTTTTAAGTAAGAAGTTCCTCCGGCATTAACAGTCAAATTGTATCAGTATTTTGATGTGACAACGTCTTATAATTCGATAGAGCCGGCTGCACGCACGAAAAAACATGACTCATGCGGCGTTACCTTGCTTTGAGGCGTTCCATGTAAGGCTTGAAGTGCAAGCGAGAGCGCAGAACGAGCGACAAAGAAGCACAATCGGCCTTTGCGTTCGGCAGCGTTCGACATCCGTCTATTAAATATAATTATTAAATATATTAATTTTAAATTAAAACTTAATATATTTATTATAAATTTATAAAATCAAATTCTATTATTTTAATAATTTAAATAAATATTTATAAAAATATACTTAAATTAAAAATTTTAATAACCAATTAATTGCTACCATTCCATCAGTATTTTCTTAAGTTGTCACGTTCAACTATCGTCAGTAAACCGACTTTACAGACAACCAATTTTTTGACGTAATGGTATGCGCGGCGGAGTTATAAGACTGTAAGGTCTTGGGTTCGATTCCCGGACACATTGAGATTTTTTTTAATTTGTCTTGGTCTGGCTTACGCCGTGGCTAGTTACCACCCTACCAACAAAGACGTACCGCGAAGGGATTTAGCGAAACCGAAAGGGGTGTGGATTTCATCCTACTCCTAACAAGTTAGCCCGCTTCCATCTTGGATTGCATCATCACTTAACATCAAAGTGCCAAGTGTGAGCTTTCACTCAAACAAATCGAAAACTTCACATTCGCGTAAAGGCAAATTTTATATGGTATTGAAGCAGCGCCCCTGGCAGTATCGAGAGAAAACTCAAATGGGTGAGTGTCAGTGTCATATACAATTTGCGTTTACCGTTCTCGATATCGACGCGGTAAAACCTTACACTAGCCACACTGGTGTGATGGCAGTTAAGGACCAACTTCTAGACGATAAAAAAAGTGTGAGTGTACTAGCGTACACTCGTAACAAGTGAAACTTTTTTATGACGTTATTTTTCAAAAAATAATTTACTATATGCAACTTTACAGAAATTGGTTATTAAATAAAGTTAAATTAGATAATAAAAGGCTTTTATTATCATAGACATAAATACAAATTCTACAATTATTTCATTTTAGCTTATTACTACAAAGATTATTATTGAATTTCATTATTTGTAATAGAATTATTACTATCATTGATGTCGTAATTACTTACTTTTTTTAGAAATTTACTGGAATTAGAATTAAAATAAACCCTTTGATTTTGCTGATCACTTCAATATGACAAATATATATATATTTATCACGTCACTTCCTTAAGTCAAAGATGGCGCGTAACGGAAAAATGTGACGCGTAACGAAAAAATGTTACACTAAATTTTTTTCCAACCCCGATAAAGAAGTTTCACTTCAAAATTAAGTAGCTGTTCTGTTCTGATCGTGATAGACATACATAAATAGATAATAACAATCAGGCAATCTTCACGAGGGCATAACTTTGAGTTTAAGTTAGAAACGTGGGCTCACGAATATCTAGGCATGCATTGTACTGAAATGTCAGTCTATACGTCTACCTACTGTTAAAGTGAAAGGATAATAAAGGTCAAAATGTTTTAAATATTACTGTACATATTGTATTTACAGTTCAGGCTTTGAGTGAAATCAATTTAGATGACCTTGACAGCTTAACCGAGGTCTAGCGCTCACTAAAGTTAGGTTTAAAAAAATTGGTTGTCTGTAAAGTCGGTTTACTGACGATAGTTGAACGTGACAACTTAAGAAAATACTGATGGAATGGTAGCATTTAATTGGTTATTAAAATTTTTAATTTAAGTATATTTTTATAAATATTTATTTAAATTAATAAAATAATAGAATTTGATTTTATAAATTTATAATAAATATATTAATTTATAAATATATTAATTTTTAATTTAAAATTAATATATTTAATAGACGGATGTCGAACGCTGCCGAACGCAAAGGCCGATTGTGCTTCTTTGTCGCTCGTTCCGCGCTCTCGCTTGCACTTCAAGCCTTACATGGAACGCCTCAAAGCGAGGTAACGACGCATGACGTCATGTTTTTTCGTGCGTGCAGCCGGCTTTATCGAATTATAAGACGTAGTCACGTCAAAACCTATAGGTTTTGATATAGTGACAGTCTATCAACGCGCCGTGCAACGATTGTTGGTGTTACTGTTGGTATAAAAATATTTGGACCTCGCTCACGAGATTACCGCTATGTGGAATGTTGAACTGCTGTTGTTTTGACAACCACCGTGGTGCAGTGGTATGCGCGGTGGATTTATAAGACAGATGTCCTGGGTTCGATTCCCGGCGGGGCAGATTGAGATTTTTCTTAATTTGTCTTGGTCTGGCTGGTGGGAGGCTTTCGCCGTGGCTAGTTACCACCCTATCGACAAAGACGTATCGCCAAGCGATTTAGCGTTCCGGTACGATGTCGTGTAGAAACCGTAAGGGGTGTGGATTTTCGTCTCATTTCTAACAAGTTAGCCCGTTTCCATCTTAGATTGCATCATCACTTAACATCAGGTGTGATAGCAGTCAAGGGCTAACTTATATTAGATATGTAACATCTATACATACAGACGGGCGTAATAGGAATAAAAACTCAAGTAAAATGCAATGAATGCATAAAACATTAGTAAGACATCGTTAAAAAAAGGTCTCCAACTCCCACATCCGAAGACAGCAGGCAGTTCCTCAAAATATGGTGGAATATTAACAAAAAAAAACCACTCCACCAGCAAGGCAGTTACAAATATTTTCAATACCTATTTAAGTGCTAATGACTTAATTTCACAATAAAATAATTAAAAAGTGATAAATTAAAAACCGGTAGTTATCTATTGTCATGTTACCACTTACTGAACCTGCTCGCAATCGCCTGCAAATTAATTATTTTATGCAACGTCATGAAACACGTTCCTTACTTCATTACAAGCGAGGTGATTATTTGTACTAATGTCCATTCACTGGACGAAATATCAGTAGGAACGTACGAATATTTTTTTTTCTATCATTATCTTCATCTTTCGATCACCTTGTCCGAGCCTTAATTTTCTCCATCTTTATGTATGGAGTTGAAACTTGGACTATAAAGGCAAGAGAAAGGCAAAGAATAGATGCGTTCGAGATGTGGTGCTGGAGGCGCATGCTCAGAATACCTTGGACAACTAAGCGCACGAACGCATCTATTCTGTCGCAGCTCGGAATCAAGGTCAGGCTTTCATCCATCTGCTATCAACGGATTCTGGCTTACTTTGGACACATCATGAGGCGGGAAGACAGTAATTTGGAAAAGCTAATAATAACGGGCAGCACGGACGAAAAAGAGCTAGAGGCCGTTCCCCAACACGATGGGCTGATCAGCTGAGTGAGTCCAAGCAGTCACAATTCGCTAGCAAAGATGGCCACCAACAGGAGCATGTGGAAGGCGTGGAGTCGTTCGAGACTTGAATCCTACCAGGACCACGATCTTCAGTCATGAAGAAAAGACTGCAGAGCGATCTTCATCTTTATCAGCCCAGTACTGGGCCAGGCCTCCCTTCTTGTAGGAGAGAATATATGGAGCGTAAAAACACAACGCTGCTCCAATGCGGAGTGGCGGGCTTAGGGCGATAATGTTTCATTTACTAACGATCTTCATCAGATGTTGATTATAGTGACCGGGACCGACGGCTTTACTTACTCTCCGAGGCACGGGGGTAAACACGACCAACTTCCTGACTCCGAGGTTTGAATCTGAAAATTTCATAAACCAATGAAATACTCAGGTTTATTTCGCGATCCCACCCAGGATTCAAACTTACGTGAATTCTAAACCAACGAGGCAGTCTATTACTATTTAAATGTTAATTATTTAATTTCACAATAAAATAATTAAAAAGTGACAAATTAAAAACCGGTAGTTATCTATTGTCATGTTACCACTTACTGAACCTGCTCGCAATCGCCTGCAAATTAATTATTTTATGCAACGTCATGAAACACGTTCCTTACTTCATTACAAGCGAGGTGATTATTTGAACTAATGTCCATTTACTGGACGAAATATCAGTAGGTAGAATGTATGAATTAGTTTTGCTATTTTCCATGATATATGATAATATGAAAGTATTCGATATCTCATGGACGCGTACAAAACATTTTGGTTCAGCTTTCGTTTTCCCTACCATCTACAATGTGGGTACCTTCAAGTCGAGAGTCAATAGGCACCTTCTAGGCAAGCGCGCTCCACCGTTGGCTGCATCTTCGCTTACCATATAGTGCGGAGAGGCAGACAACAAGAATTTAAAGCATTCCGAAATGCAATAACCTGACCGACCTGAAATCAATATTAATTACCTACTTAAATATTTTCCAACACCCAAACATTATGGTCAGGCACGGAACAATCTTGCTTAAATTAATATTTTAAAAAAAAGTTGAGAGGTGTCAAGGGACACCCGGATGGAACGAAGTTCCTTTCGATTAATTAGTGAAGGAATTGTAATAAAATTTTATTTTTTTTAAGTAATAATTTTTTAAGTAATAAATATTTGTTGTTGTACACCGAAACACCAGAGGGCGCCACGAGAGCGCGAGACAGCATACAGCGCGGGCGCCCCCCGCCGCTCACGCGCACACACATCAAAGGCGGCGGCAAGATCCTTTGATCAAAAAGTGTCGTGACAACTTTTCGTACCAATTTTTTCCGTCTAGCCCCCTTTCACAACGCGCGATAAGGAACTTCGTTCCAAAAATGGCAGATAATTAACCTCCTTCGTTGAAGTTTGTTATTAATAAAAAAAGAATTATCAAAATCGGACAACTCTGTAAAAAGTTATGCGTGGTCATACATAAAAAAAATTATTATTGTAAAAACAAAAAACCCGACTGCATAGTTCTCTTTTTAGTTCATAACTTCTATGCAGTCGGGTTTTTTGTTTTTATAATAATAATTTTATTTGAGAATTTTTTGTTTTAGTTTATGGTATAGAAATGATACGGTACACTTTTTGCCATTTTTTTTAAAATGGCAATATAAACATGATATAATATTTATATTTTTGAAATGGTCTATTTACGACCTTTTATTTGATACCCATATTGCTAAGATAAGAGAAAGAAATACACACATCCCCAATTTTTCCCCCATTTACAGCCGCCATTTTGAAAATTTATATAGCCTATGTCACTACCACAATTTTAACGAATTCAACGACACCTCACCTGTCAAAATCCGTTTAGTCGTTTAGGCTGTAGCGCGTGCCGAAGAAATGGACATACATACATACATACGCAAGAAAAATACAACCCTCCTTCTGACGCAGTCGGGTAAAAAATATATATATACGTGTCGAATTGAGAACCTCCTCCGTTTTTTTTTCGTCGGTTAAAAAATATTTTGTTTTTTTTGCAGTAGTCATAAGTAGGTGAGCAAGTTAACATAAAGTAGGCAAATATATTCTAGTGCAAATATAATAATATCCGAAAGTGATTTTGGATGGTGTAATATATTCTCTTGCCGTAATAATCGTAATGTTGCGGCTTGTTGGGAAACCGGTCGGACTGCGTTCCCGATGTAGGCGTGTTGTAACGTTTTGTAGTTTTATATCAAACGATCACATGAGTCTACTACCCATATAAATAACTCTACGATTAGTAGCTAATTACATTTTATTTATTTGTGAGTTATTCGTCACATCGCAACACTTAGCCCGATTGAAATAAATAGGTACATAAATAATATAGGACAATACACACGTAGGATAGAATTAGTGAAGCAGACCTAACGAACCTCACCAGAGGGAGAATTGTTAGGTTCACGTAGGCTACAGGTAGGTCACTGTCGGAACACCAGTGTCTGAAATCACGGAAATTGGGTGGAATAGACCTATACTAAAGCCAAACTCGAGTGAGAATGCTTGTCAACAAACAAATTAAAAATGAAGTTAGTAATCACTAGTCATTTTACACCTATTTTTTTTTAATTAACTAGTTAATGACGAATTCATGACAGAAAATAAGATTAGTAAGCTTAAATCTAATGAATATATTTAATGTCTTTAAATAAGGTTTTTAAAACAACAAAACATAATTTTAAATTTATTAGGCATAAAATGTGTTGCATTTTCTACCTCCGTTGTAAATTTGTTTGTTGACAAGCACTCTCAATCGAGTTTGGCTATAGTATAGATGAGGGCTGACCACCCGTCTGGCTTTGGCAGACGTCCCCTCTAGATTAGATGGAACGAAACCACGTGTGTGGATGTAGAGTCACAACAAACAAACAATTTTGATGTGTCAAACGCATTTGTAAGTTTAGAATTTCTTAATAGGTTATTTACCCTGTATGTCTTTTACGACATTTTTTGTAATTGTTTTTGCAATAATATTCTACGAAACTACTACATTGATATTCTGACTTTAATACAGACAAAATTCTTGTCTGTAAATGTTTCAGTTTTGTCATAATGCGAATCTCGCAGAAATTCCATAGTGTATAATTTATACTGCCGATTATATTAGAAATGTATCTACATTAAAGTTTTATTTGCTTATAAATGTCGTGACGTAGTCGTTTAGTCTAAAAGGCTCGTCAGCCACCCAAACATGGCGCCAAAATTATGAATCATAGACAACAATAATTTTTAAAATGGCGGATTACAATTATATTTTATTCCTTTTTTATTTATTATTCAATGTTTCTATTATTACCTTATTTAATAAAAATACAATAACTAAATAGTAATCGGTAGTAGGAAGGTACAATTGAAAATATAAAGTTGTTTGAATAGTTTTTTTTTATTCCAATACAATTAATGACCTTGACCTTAGTTTTTATTTTTGTCTCAATTTTGTTGATTCTACTGCAATGTCTATGACAATGCCTTGATATAGTAATAAAATAAATTCGTTTATTTCAAGTAGGCTTTGTATACAAGCATTTTCGAATTAAAAATATTTATTTAATATTAATATTTATTTATTTATAGTTTGATAGTTTATAGTAACTTTGTCATCACAATTGAAATGTGTGTTTGTAATTTGGTATTGTTATTAGCTTTTTACTAAAAGCCTATTGCATATATGGTACTTACTTTAAAAATCAATTTTAAAAATTTTAACCGACACGTACATTTTTTTTTGTATGACCACGTATAATTTTTAACCGAGTTGTCCGATTTTGATAATTATTTTTTTATTAGAAAGGGCATACATCCAAGGTGGTCCCATTGTCAGCATGTTTCGATCTGATGATGATATCCTGGGAAAATTGAAGGAATCCTTCAAATTGTAAAAACACACTTGCAGCAATTTCGGTTTTTGTGTATGTATCGGTAGCTTTTTGGCTACTAGTGCGGTATAATATACTATGAGTGTATATTACGAGTAGGTTACGTGTCGATAAATCACTATCAAGTAAAACATATTTTGTTTTAACAAAAATAACTTCAAACTTCACTCAAAACGCGTTTTGAGTCGGTTCTATTTTTTGTCAAATTTTTTTTGTCTTTCTGTTTGTTCCGGCTTATCTCTGAAAGTACGAGTCGGATTGTAAAAATTCTTTTTGTATTTCATAGCCAGACTCATTAGTAGTACTCTAGGCTAATTAGAATCTTGATATTCCCAAGCAATGGGAACGACGCGGGACAAACCGCGGAATGTAGTCAGTAATTAATATCACACAAAGTTTACCGCCGCGTCTGTTTGTCTGTTCACAATAAACTCAAAAATTACGACGTTCATGCGCAATGGATTCAATAACACGGAATTCCTAGGTTCGATTCCTGGCCGGGTTTATTGAATTTCAATTGGTGGTGGCAAAGATTTCAAGCGAGGAACGCTAAATCACTTTCGACATTTCATTTTCATTTACTTTTTTGGCACAGTGGTGAGCGCGATGGATTTATAGATAAAGATTTTTTTATTTGCTCAAATATGGGTTTAAAAATTGTACAATACTTATTTGTTCCGACAGATTTTGCCTCGGCGTGCGATATGTATATATATGTATTTAACACTTAAATTGGTCATATTAAATAATTAAATACAATGTCAAAAAAAAAAAAATAATAAGAACATTTATTTATTTACAAAAATTTTTAAAATAATTGTAAATAAATAAATGAGTGTAAAAAAGAATAATAACAATAATAGAATTAAATTTAATATATTCATTAATCTTATAGAAATTCTTTTCTAGGAGCCATTTATTTAGCTCTTTTTTAAAAGTCTGGAGAGGCATTGCCTGTAACTTGCATGGTAAATTATTAAAAGCTATATTTGCCATAAAGAAAGCATTCTTTTTAAATATGTTTAAAGTACATTTAGGTATGCAAATTTCATTGGGGAATCTTTGATTATTGCCACCTTTGCGCTCAAAATATTTGGGATATTTTTTGACAAGAATACAAATTTCTATATGACGTAGGTCCCAAGTTCCATTTCCGGTTTGGCCAATTGAGTTTTTCTGAATTCATTAACTCTACTGCCAAGCGATTTAGCGTTCCGGTACAGAATTGTGTAAAACCCAATAGATGATTTTATTCTCCCTCCCCCCAACAAAGTATCTACCATCTTAGACTATATCAACATTTACCATCAGATATGATTGCAGTCAACGGCTAGATACCACCCTACCGACAAAGTCGTACCACCAGGCGATTAAGCGTTCTGGTACGATGTCGTGTAGAAACCGAGAGGGATGTGGATTTCATCCTACTCCTAACAAGTTAGCCCACTTCCATCTTAGATTGCATCATCACTTAACATCAGGTGTGATAGCAGTCAGGCTACCTTGTAATAAATAAAAAAAGTTGTAGGGTAATAGAATATAAAAAAAACCAACAGAGTTAAACATATTTAAAATTATATTTATTAATAAGGAACGTAATTTAAACAAAAAATCTCATTTCAATTATACATCTATATATTACACTAAAATATTTAAGTACAATAATTCATTTATTATTAAAAATAAACTACAATTTATTGCAATTATTCTTTACATTAATTAAAAAAAACTATGTCAATGAAATGAAACATCGTAATTAATATTTTTTAAATATAAACATAGGCTGAAAAAAAATTGGACCAAAATCGAAAAAGGAAAAGACATTTTTAATTATTTTAAACTTTTCACTCCATTTTTCTTTCCAAACTTTTTGAAACGACAATTAAAACTTTCATTTTCGTGTCGGTAAAGAAAAAATGGACTTAGAAAGATTGTCGAAAGAGGAGGGAAGGAAGTTGTAGTTTAAATAAAATAGAAAAAAAAATACAAATAGGACTAATATAAAGCAATTTTGCTTTAGAATAGGTAAAGTCAAGAACAGACCCAAGTGGGGAGAACTAGTAGGGGAGGTCAAGGCCCATAAATGGTTGTAGCTGAAGGAAGTAAGTAAGAGTAAAGGAAAAATGGACTTTGTTATAAAGATTGTCGATAGAGGAAAGAAGTTGTAATTTAAATAAAATAGAAATAGAAAAAATACAAATAGGACTAATCTAAAGCAATTTTGCTTTAGAATAGGCAAAGTCAAGAACAGACCCAAGTGGGGAAAACTAGTAGGGGAGGTCAAGACCAATAAAGGGTTGTAGCTAAAGGAAGTAAGTAAGAGTAAAGGAAAAATGGACTTAGAAAGATTGTCGAAAGAGGAGTGAAGGAAGTTGTAATTTAAATAAAATACAAATAGGACTAATCTCAACCAACTTTGCTTTGGATTAGGCAACAGAAGTCAAGAACAGGCTCAAGTGGGGAAAACTAGTAGGGAGGTCAAGACTCATAAAGGGTTGTAGCTGAAGGAAGTAAGTAAGAGTAAAGAAAAATGGACTTAGAAAGATTGTCGAAAGAGGGAAGGAAGTTGTAATTAAAAAAAAATAAAAATAGCAAAAATACAAATAGGACTAATCTCAAGCAATTTTGCTTTAGATTAGGCAATAGAAGTCAAGAACAGGCGCAAGTGGGGAAAACTAGTACGGGAGGTCAAGACCCATAAAGGGTTGTGTAGCTGAAGGAAGTAAGTAAAAGTAAAGAAAAAATGGACTTCGTTATAAAGATTGTCGAAGGAGGACGGAAGGAAGTTGTAACTTAAATAAAATACAAATAGGATTCAATTTTGTTTTAGGATAGGCAAAATCAAGAACAGACCCAAGTGGGGAAAAGTAGTAGGGGAGGTCAAGACCCATAAGGGGTTGTAGCTGAAGGAAGTAAGTAAGAGTAAAGGAAAAATGGACTTCGATATAAAGATTGTCGAAAGAGGAGGGAAGTAAGTTGTAAATTAAATAAAATACAAATAGGATTAATCTAAAGCAATTTTGCTTTAGATTAGGCAAAATCAAGAACAGACCCAAGTGGGCAAAACTAGCAGGGGAGGTCAAGGCCCATAATGGATTGTAGCTGAAGGAAGTAAGTAAGAGTACAGAAAAAATGGACTTCGTTATAAAGATTGTCGATAGAGGAGTGAAGAAAGTTGTAATTTAAATAAAATACAAATAGGACTAATCTAAAGCAATTTTGCTTTAGATTAGGCAATATAAGTCAAGAACAGACCCTAGTGGGGAAAACTAGTAGGGGAGGTCAAGACCCATAAATGGTTGTAGCAGAAGGAAGTAAGAGTAAAGAAAAAATAGACTTAGAAAGATTGTCTTAACCCTTTTTTTTTACTTAACTGACGAAAAAGAAGAGTGTTGTAAGTTTAAAAAGTTAAATTTCTTAGCTAGGAGCATGTACTATGACGATTAGAGAAGACAAATGATCAGAATGTTATGTATTTTATTTTACAGCTTTTTGTAGTGAATTTATGTTAAATTAATATTAAATATAATTAATAATGAGATACGTTGTGAATATAAAATCTAACATAATATAATATGTTTATATACTTTTACAATTTATTTGCTCTGTGTTAATCTAATATATTAATTAAAAATTATAAATCAAAACGGCTATGTACATAAAGTAACAATAATTGTGATGACGCGATAAAAGAAACAAAAGATTAAAAAATAAAAGAAATTTTCTAATGTGTCAACAACAGAAAAAATATCTCTGCTAAAAATATTTTGATGCGATTTTTTATCGTAAATTAAGCAGTTTAAGACGTCGTAGAAGGCCTTCGTAATTTTATACATTATTTTATTAAAATACTAGCCGACGCATGCGACTTCATCAACGAGACAATCTGTTTTATTTTTTTTCCTTTCCATCGTAGATTTTACCTTTATACAATATGTTTATCAAAATTAGTTCAGTGATTTTACTAAGAAAAAGTAACTAACTTTCCCATATTTAATAACTTTAATATGGAATATATAAAAATAACATAAAAATCACGAAGGCGAAGTCGCAGGCGCATGCCTATTATTTAAATTAAATCTAAATTTATTTAATGAAACTAAATATCACTATAATATACAATATTAAAATCATATATAATATACCATAGTTTAACATGTCTGTTAAACTAATTTCATTCCATTTTTGTTTATTTTGGTTTTTTATTGACTTAGAAATCACAAAGAATATTGCATTTTTTATAATACAGTGCTTTTTAATAATTACATCGTTTTTTTGAAAATCCAACAAAAATTTCTAAAACATGTCTTTTAATTTGCTAAATCAGGTACTTATTATATACAAAAAAAATTTGAAAAATATACAATCTTTGTAAAAGAATTGATAAATTATACAAAATACCTATCATTGCGATATATTTACAGCAAAATTTACTAAAAATACACATAAAAATGTTGAACAAAGAAAAACAAATTTTTATTATGCAATTGAAGGTAGGTAACTAATATAGTGATTTAGTTTTATTAGGTTTAGGTAGTTACCATCAAAGATATACCGATAAACGATTTAGCGTTTTGGTACGATACTACGTAGAAACCAATCGGAGGTATGGTTTTAAAAACGTACTGTTACGTACGTCGTTGAATAAGAAAATAGTCGAGGGGTATAGTTTCAAAAACCACTATAAATCCATTTTTACATATATTTTTATACGTCTAGTATATCTATGGTTTCACACAGTTTCGATTTATAATTTCTTACAAAATAGCCAATAGTAGGTTGCTATGTTTTGAAACTATACCCCTCAGTTATCTGTAAAGTCGGTTAATTTTACGTGATAACGACCTAAGCCGAACGTTTACACGCTTGGCTCAGGCGAAACGTGACAAGGAGTCACGCTTTTAGCGATCTATAAGACGCTATCACGTCAAAAATACTTATTGGGATGGGCATTGACACATAAAATCTGTATGTCGATTCTTGAAAAAAAAAATTGGTTGTCTGTAAAGTCGGTTTACTGACGATAGTTGAACGGTCAGTCGAAATATGATGGAATGGTACATTTAATTGGTTATTAAAATTTTTAATTTACGTATATTTTTAAAAATATTAATTTAAATTAACAAGGTAATTTTTATTTTGTATTTTATAACTTTTAACAAATATATTAATTTTTAATTTAAATTATTTTATTAGAAAGGGCATACTTCCAAGGATTGTCTTCATCGTCTCATCATCATTCGGATCTGCTATGCACTTGAGGAAATAGAAGGAACTCTTCAAATGGAGGTAACAGTGATTTCTGTTATTTCTCGTGTATCCGGCTTTTTCGATTATAATTGCCGTAAAATAACTATGTACATATAGTCGAGTTCGTTACTGTCAGTAAATGACAAAAAGTAAAAAATGAAAATTTTTAAATAAAAATAAAGCGACTCAAAACTCACAAAAAATAAAAAAATAACTGTGTAAATTTATTATTTTAATTACTAAAATAAAGACGGTGCCATCGAAGATTTCTACGGTAAGGACATTACATAGCATTTTTACCAACTGCTTTACTATGTAATATAAAGGCTATTAAAGTAACAGGTCTTAATTAAAAAAATATGACTTTTTGAAATATAAAGATCTAAATGACACATTATTTTTTACTTTTTGGATTCGAACCCGTGTCTCTCTGGCAATTTATATTTAAAAAATTTTGTTACATCCGATTTGCAACTTTTGATATATGTTTTCGAAACTCAGGGGGTGTTAGGTTTTTTCGTTACGGAATTTCTGACATATGTCACGCTAAATGACCTCATAAAAACTATACAATAAAAACAATTATTGTGATGTTATCATAATTAAATGTGTATTAGGCAAGATTATAATGATCAATTAATTGATTAATGCCAAAAAGAAATCATTAGTGTACATTTCGAAACTGTACAAATGATAATTAATTTATATAATTGTAATATATTTGTAGTAATGTTCTTTTGACCTATTTTCTGTGTGTTTTATGTTAAAATTATATACATTGAACACAGAAAATATTAGAACAACAAAAGTTGTATTAACACAAACATTTTCTCCAATGTAAAGGCTCAGAAACGTAGGTCTCTTATATATTTACTTTAACTGACAATATTAACAAACAATGAAGTAGAGACACATTATTTTGTATTAATAATTTCTTCATTACTTCTCTTTCTTATAAGAAAAATAACTTGTGAAATATGAAGATTGGAATAATTGCTCTATTTTCTTTTATATTTTATTTTTAATGGAAAAACATTTTAAATCCAAGGTAGCTTGGCACAAGTATAGATTTTTTACTTTTGGAAGACGGACACTTTGACTGCAATATGAATTATCAGAAGACGCTGGTGACGTCACCCACCAGTTATCGCTCCCGTGGGAATTTTGGGATAAAATGTGGCTTGTGTGTTATTCTGATATGTAAGCTATATTATTGTGAAGTTTCATCAAAATCACTTCAGTAGTTTTCGCGTCAAAAATTTGACTACCCCCGTGGCGCAGTGGTATGCACAGTGGATTTATAAGACGGAGGTCCTGGGTTCGATTTCCGGCGGGGCAGATTGAGATGACATTTTTCTTAATTTGTCTTGGTCTGGCTGGTGGAAGGCTTTCGCCGTGGCTAGTTACCACCCTACTGACAAAGACGTATCGCCAAGCGATTTAGCGTTCCGGTACGATGTCGTGTAGAAACCGAAAGGGGTGTGGATTTTCGTCTCACTCCTAACAAGTTAGCCCGCGTCCATCTTAGACTGCATCATCACTTAACATCAGGTGTGATAGCAGTCAAGGGCCAACTTGTAATAAAAAAAAAAGAAAAGAAAGAGTAACAAATATCCATACATACATAAGAATTTTCGTAGCAATGAATTAATTTTAACATTGACATTTTCTTTCCTTTAATTTAAATTACAAATGTTTTATTTTATATTTAAATTATTATTTTAATCATGGTTCTTTCATTATTACTAAATAATAAATAACTATGATTATAATATAAAAATATCTTATAAAAATATATTAATATGACATGACATGACAGCTTTAATAAATAAATGAAAAAAAAATAGTAAGGTTTACAGAAGTTTGAAACTGAAGGATTGGCAAATTAAATCTAAAATTTCCCTGTCACAATGTTAATTACTGTACTCCTCTGAAACGGCTTTACCGATTTTTACCAAATTTTGTATGCATATTCAGCAGGTCTGAGAATCGGCTACTATCTAATTTTCATCTAAATTTATTTTTTAATTTTTAATTAAAAACAATGATTGCCGTCAGCTAGTTGTTTAGAAATTACCAAGTGTGTAGGATGCTATTGCTGGCGGCAAAGGAATGATTGCAAAGAGGAATCATGTTTCTAAATTGTGACTAAGTGATTGCAAAGCAAACAATTATTTGTTTAACATTTGGTTGTGCTAATCCATAGATTTATTAACAATTTGGCACAGCACAGCATAATGGGTTTATATTGTGCTCACTACAATCTTTACCATCAGGTAAAGCCCAGGGCCCAGAATGAAATGGTTAAAAAAAATTAACTAAGGTTTTAGTATGTAGTGTTTTCTTATTGGAAAATAAAATACTTTCTAAAAGGGACACGAATTTTCACATGCCCAGGTACATGACAATTTTTGCACAAAAATATCATGAAAAACTTGCCATACGAAACGTAGGGTAAAGGGTAACTCACCCGGTGCCAAATGGCGATGGACAGGTCACATGCTAAGAAACACAATAGGGAAAGAAAAAAGGTCACTGGTACCCAAAATGGGGGAAGGGACGGGGCAAGCAGTTCCTCAGATGAGAGGATGAGGTCACTTGCTCAGGACCAAATTGGGAAATAGGAGCAAGGAAGTCTCTGGAGGTGGCCTATGGGAAAGGCACACTGTGTTAAGAGGTCTTCAAATTAAAGTAATGTAAAAATTGAAATCTCTTAACCAAATAAAGGGCTTATTATTATTATTATTTACAGTGAATTCGCTGCCGGAGACCAATAAATGCTATAAACAAAAACCGAAACTGTTATGATAAACATACTTAAATACTTGATATAAATAAACTTAAATATACGCTACATAAATACATATATGCTCCGGGCTTATTATTATTATTATTATCATGAAAAACTTACTGTGCACAAAGGAATAGTTGAAATATTTAAGTATTTAGGATTTTGTTTATTCAAAATACCCAAGGGCCCTAATATAGTCAAAGATAGCCTTGGCAGTACTGTTCCTTTAGCTAAAACACATAAACACATGGTATCACTACTACATTCAAAGCCTAACCGTCTTCCAAAAATAGAAAAGCTTTAACAAAATTAATGTTTTCCATTAATACCATTTGTCGTTCCATTACCGTTCATGGATTCGTGCATACTTTTTAAATGGAATGGTGTTATGGTGAAGACTTCATTCTCCACTAAATCAGTTAAATTCTCACCTCCATATGACAGCAGTGGGGAGATCTCCACATCAATGTTATCCTCGATGACACCACCGGCTTGACGGATGTACTTTCTATGAAGTCTCAGCAAGTCTTCCCTTGCCGTTGATGGGCAATCCTTCTTCGCCGAATCCGCGTTCTTTAAAGCAGAGAATTCCACGTCTCTAGCCACTTCTAAACATATAAAATTCTTGGCGAACTCGAAGACGTCAAAAATAAATTTCTCCATCTTAATACCATTTGGTTCGGTAGGCTTTTGTTTGACACCATTGTCGTCGACGTAAGGGATCTTCTTTTTAGCAACGTGCAGTTTAAGTTTTGACTCGTAATTGCATATCTTTTCGAGGAATTCAGAAGAGAAATAGTGGTTGCAGATGTTGCCAGCGGAGAATGTTAGTTGCCCGTCTGGATTCCTTCTTTCCGTGGCCTCGTCTGTCAGTTCAGAATATTCCACAACTTTGTAGAAACCATTCACTCTGCATACAACACCAACTGGTTCACTCGGTGAAGATTTCCTCACAACTTTGGCAGCACAATCTGCATTCTTGCTTTTACAGTAGCCGATGAAAATTGGATCAGCGACTTTGATTAAGATATTATCAACTGAATGCGCGTGCAAGTGTTTCACACCACGTTTCGCCATGTCGTCTAACACACCTTGGCTTTTTAGTGATCTGTAGATCCCTCCGTTACCATCCGGAGCGGATGATAAATGGTATTTTTCATCTAAAAATATTTTTCCATCAAAATCGAAGCACGGTAAGCGTCCCTGTTCGAAGAAGACAATATTATCTTCATTCAAACCGAAGTAGTTGTGGTTTTTGAAGAACTCCGCTGTCGGTGCTCTTGTGTGTTCTGAGGTCATTATATACCAAGTGATGTTACCTGATTTTCCTGTATGTTCTTCAGCCATTTCTTGTACTCTGAGTATTCTCTCCGCTTGGATTTGGAATAACGTTTTTTTAGACGGCAATCCAACATCGTACATGCCTTTAGGATGTCCGAAACCCAGCCTTGTAGCCTGGCCACCAGCTAGCAACAAAACACCGACTTTACTGTTAGAAATCTCCTCAAATCCAATGTTTTCATACTCCTGGATTTTAGACTCTGTTAGACCGGGCACGGATTCGTAATGCGCTTGGGGTATCGGCTTCAAATCGTCGTCGATCTTTTCTAGTATCACTTTTGTTGATTCTATCGCTCGATGGAATATTTCATTCATTTCCGCCAAATCCAGCTTGTTGATCTCGCTGGCCAGTTGTTCGCGCTCATTTTCGCTCAACTCTGGCCAATGTTGGACCAAATGCTCCTGGCCGTGAGCGGCCAAACGCGATCGCAACTCTTCGTAGGACATTGCACGGGGACTTTATTCGTTGCTAATCGTTATCAAGTCCGATCGCGGCGATTAGAAAGTATATACTGGCGGTACCTAGCCGTCTCGTAGTGGTTCATTTTCACCATTCTCCCACCACTAACTAAATTAAAACACGTCGGCTGGTTTTTACAAATGACAGCTCCTATGTTTATTTACATATTTTATAGGGCTAGTACACATGATTGTAAGAAATATTGATTAATAACGCAGGAGTGCACGACATATTGCACATTAAATATAAAATAAAATACGTACTTGTTGTCTATGACTTTTGAAGAAAAACGACATGTGCGTTTAGCTTATATTTTAATTAAATAAATAATAATATAACAATAAACAATACTGTTAAACAATATGGTTTTCAAACAATTATAAGCTTATCAAATAATTAATAACTCTTATTATTATTATATATTATTAAATATTTTTATAATAGGTATCCATTTCATTGTCTTTGTTTTTCACACAAAAAGCTTTGTATCTAAAACTGCGTCAACAAGCATTTTAAAATTGAAAACATTTGTCTGTGATGTGTCAACGGTGTCAAGTGTCAAATGGGCAATGGCATATTTTCGTTTAGGGACTTGTGTTATTTTCTATTAATTATTGTGAATTTCGTGTTAAACATAATATATTGTGTACTCAGTTTATTAATAAACATCATAAAAGTTATATTGCAACAATTCATCGATGTAAATATGACGGAAAAGTCAAAAAAACGGAAAAGAAACACGCCAAGCCAACCTAACCAAACACTCATAAAACGAGTTATAGATGAAAATTGGCAAAAATTACTTTCTAGCAATCTAATGGAAGTGAAAAACGAGAAAACTGAGGAGACAAAAGAAGTTTACACCGGTATATTCCGAAGGGCGCGAAAAAAAAATCCGGATGAAAAATCCACGAACGCTAAAGATTTAAAAGACCTTAACATTAATAATATATCGTTAAATAATAACACGGAGAAACAGAACGGCATCATTAAATGCAACACACAGCACAATAAACAACAATCTAACAGTAAAACTCAAATTCAAAAAACTGATAATAAAACTCAAAACAAACTTACAAAGTTTATAGCAATGGATTGTGAAATGGTCGGTGTGGGTTTTGAAGGCGGTGATCACATGCTGGCAAGAGTGTCGTTAGTTAATAAATTCGGTGATTGCATATACGATAAGTTTGTTAAGCCTCGAGAAGAAGTTGTAGACTATAGGACAAAGATAAGGTAAAACTGCCTGGTTCGTCTAGTGGTTAGTCTATGTGGCTCCAATCACAAGATCCTGGGTTCGATTCCTGGGTTGAGTCAGGGAATGATTCTGAGTTTTTCATTCCTCTATGAAATTTTCAATTTTCATTCCAAGCTTAGAGTCGGGAAGTTGGTGGTTAAATGTAACATTATCAGCTAAGCCAGCCAACCCGCATTGAAGCAGCATGGTATGTCTACGCTCCATATCCCCTCCTATAAGGAGGGAGGCCTGGCCCTGTAGTGGGCCGTTAATAGGCTGATAATGATGACACAGTATTATAATTTAAAATGAAAAATATAAAAATTTTTAACAAAAAATAGAACAGACTCAAAACGCACTAAAAAGTAAAAAATAACTGGGTCATTTAGTTGCTTTAATTTACTTCAGCATATCTATGAAGTCGGTGCCAGCCAAGTTTAAGAAACATTTATTTTACGTAGTAAAGCAGTTTGTGGGTTCTAGGTACGTCCTTAAAAAAGAAACCTTGGCTGGCACCGACTGCTAGATATGCTTAAGTAAATTAAAGCAACTAAATGACCCAGTTTTTTTTACTTTTTAGTGCGTTTTGAGTCGGTTCTATTTTTTACGGCATTAGTAGCCAAAAAACTACCAATACCGAGACAAAGACCGAAATCACTGTAAGCGTGCCTCCAAAATTTGAAGAGTTCCTTCAATTCCCCAGGATATCATCATCAGATCCTAACATGTTGACAATGGGACCACCTTGGAAGTATGCCCTTTCTAATAAAAAAAGAATTATCAAAATCGGACAACTCTGTAAAAAGTTATGCATGGTCATACTTAAAAAAAAAAAAAAATATATGTGTCGAATTGAGAACCTCCTCCGTTTTTTTTCGTCGGTTAAAAAATAAAATGATGATAATAAGGTATTATTCGGCATGTTATGATGCACAGCATTATGAGAGATTACGTCATACTTCCCGCCATTTTGTTGACCAATCCGAGCCGTCTAGCAACCAATCCGCCAATCAGATGCGTTCCCGCGTGGTACCTTTGTGGCGTGATCGATCACGTGGTCTCCAGTTGTAGGCGCTTGCCGCGTTTTAACTCATAGCGTCGTTACTTCTCGTCGCGTCAACACGCTTAACGAAAAGACTATCTTGTGTGTGTCATTATTAGTTATTGGTGTTATTATCGGAATACCACCATGGACAATTCCGAAGAGTGTAACAGTGAAAGTGTCACCGTTGAGGCTGAGGCCGGGGCCGCAACACGGAATAAGCGCCAGCGTGAGGAAGATTCTGATGAGTCCAATACGGAATCGAGTGAGAGCAGCTTATCCCAGCGGGTCTGTGAGGTAAAACGGCGGAAGCGCGGTGAGTCAGATTTTTATATTACGAATCTGGTTAAAGAACTTAACGCTTTGAATAACATTTTAAAAAGCAATGTTTATTCCCATGCCGCACAACCCGTAACATCGCAATTGTGTAGTTTCGGCATGCAAAATTCTATCTCGGCCACGCCGGAGACAACACGCCCGCTACCCTCTTTTTCTACGCAGGAAACCGCGGATCAGACCGCGGCAAATGTTTTTAGACCTACCCTCACGCATGTCGCGCGCCCCGTGCCGACGCCCTTAGTAACTGCGCACGCTCCATTGATGTCGCATTTTACGCCTCTAACAACGGCACCTGTTTCTATGCCAGATCGGTTGCAACCTACTTCGACTGAGGCTAATGAAAATTTTTTGACACGTCCTGCAAACATAGACAATCACGGTGATCTGTTTCGCTTAAATTTAGCCCAGATTAATACCTCAATAAAAGATCCCAAAGTACCTCGTGCCGACTCGGATCGCTTGTTGCGGCTAGGGGATTTACAAAGATTTGGTGATCAAACTTGGAAAGACATTCGTTATTCAGAAGCGTTAAAAATGCATAACGCTTCTCCTGGTTTTATTGAACTCGGAAAATTAGTGAGGAAATAATGCAAATAGTATGCGGTAAGCGAGCCGAATTTATTGAATATCGCCGTGACCGCATATTGAACGAGTTACCTAATAAAAATTTGCGGGAGGGTCTGCGTAAGATACCTCCGAGTTGCAAATACCTCTTTTCTGAGGATCAATTACAGTTATACGTGCACCATACTGGTGGCATGGACAAGTGGGTTCGACCTTGGTTCTCATCAGATAAGGACGGAAACAAAAATCAAAAGCAAACTTCCAGATCTAGTGGATCACGTGAACCATCTTCCTCTAATCAGTCCTTTCGCGTCAAGGGCATCCAATCAAAGGAGAGAGGCGGCAAATCCAATCCTGTTTCCGCCAGTACCTCAAATCAGTTCACGTACAAGGCAAAAAGGTCTTTTAAAAAGGATAACAATAAACCCACTAAAAAACATCTCGGCAAATGACTCGCGGCCATTCCAGCCCGAGTTTTACGGGGGCTGCCTCCGAGCGTATCGGAAGCAGTGGCAGTTGCTTCGGGCTCCGAAGGCCCTTCTCAAAATGATTATGGGAATGCGACTGCCATTTACCTCCAAGCCTACACTTGTCCGATCATGCCCTCGAACTCTGCGTCGCTTCCAAACCCCGGAATCTCCACAGATGACAGAAGAAATACAAATGTTACTGAAGCAAGGCGTTCTAGAAGCCCCGGATCAGAATGCTTTAGGTTCCAGTTTCATTTCGAAAATGTTCCTCACCAAAAAGAGCGACGGTTCGAACAGGCCGATTTTCAATCTGAAGCGTCTCAACGAGCATATAGTGGCCACGCCGTTCAAATTGATATCCCATTTTCAACTACCTCATTTTCTTCAAGCGAACGACTGGATGGTAAAACTAGACCTTTCTTCAGCATACTTTCATCTGAGCATCACAGAAAGTCATCGTCGATTCCTCCGACTGTATTACAGGGGTCAGGTTCTACAAATGACGAGCTTACCTTTCGGACTGTCATGTGCACCAAAGAATTTTGCTACCCTAACCAATTGGGTTGTACAAGTCCTAAGGAACAAAGGAATACGAGCCTAAATCTCAAGTGTTTACCTCTGAAAAAAGTGCAAGCGATCAAAATCAGTGTAAAACAGGCCTTGACCAAGAGCAAACTGTCACTGAAAAGCATTCAAACTATTTTAGGCATGATGAACTTTGCCAGTTTTGTCGTTCCCAGGGGACGCTTACATTGTCGGCAACTGCAACGACATGCACGCACTTTGAAACACCTTCCCCCGTGCAAATCAGTGAGTTTACCTACTTCCGTAATTGTAGATCTCCAATGGTGGAACAAGATACTAGAACTTTCGCAAGTGAAGAGCACCCTACATCCCCAACAAATATCTCACTTCCTCACTACAGATGCAGCCGACTTCGGGTGGGGTGCTCAAATGGACGACTTCACGACGTCGGGCAAATGGAGAAGAGATCAGATCAAATGGCATTGCAACCGAAAGGAAATGTTTGCTATCGTAGCGGCTGTAAATTATTACAAGCACCGACTAAAGGGTCAACATCTCGTATTCCAGACAGACAATCGAACGGTAGTCTCGTATATCAGGAACGAAGGCGGAACGCGTTCGACGGCCCTTCTCAATTTGACACATCAGCTGATGAGGATATTAGACCGATGGAATATATCAATCACTGCCGAATATCTGCCAGGAAAATTCAACGACATCGCCGATGGACTATCTCGGGGCAAGAAAGCGTCGGAGTGGCACCTGAAAGATTCGGCACTGAGAAAGATATTCAAAAGGTTCGGAGTGCCACAAATAGACCTTTTCGCTTCCAGCCAAACGAAAGTAGTGAAACATTACGTCAGCAAAGATTGTTTGGACTCATCGGCAATTTTTTGCAACGCCTTCAGCCGGATATGGGATTACCAGCTGGCTTGGGTATTTCCACCACCGAGCTTGATACCCCGGGTACTTCATCATCTAAACTCGGCACAAGGAACATTTTTGATAGTAGCGCCGATGTGGAGCAGAGCATTTTGGCTGCCGGACCTTCGCAGACGGGCGTTGAGCAGACCAGTGAAAATTCAGGATCTGGAGCACGTTCTAATAGACCAGACGACTGGTCGTGCACCGCCTCGAGTGAAGGAAATGCAGCTTTTTGTTTGGAAAATTGGAGCTGGGGCCAAGAAACCAAAGATTGGTCGGAATCTGAAAGAAAGTTGTTAAAACTAAGTTGGAGAGAATCAACATTAAAAACTTACAAACCAGCCTGGTCACGTTGGGTAAAATGGTGTATGAATAATAATTTCGATCATAAGTATCCTAATGGAAATATTTTAGCAAAATTTTTAGCATTCCTATTCCTTGAAGAGAGATTATCCTATCCTACGATTTTACTACACAAATCTGTGGTGACTACTTTTAGTCATAGTAATATTGAGACAAACTTGAGTTCACATTTTCTTGTTAAACATATGCTAAAAGCAATCTCTCTTCAGAGTCCCCGAATAGAAAAACCTCCGATTTGGGACCCAAGCAACTTGATTGCCTGGTTACAGAGTAATCCTCCAAGTAGGGTAACTTTGTTTGAAGCATCACGTAGACTAGCTTGCATCTTACTACTAGCATCGGGTAGACGTATACACGATCTTACACTTTTAAAAGTTTCAGAACATCACTACATTGATGGTGGTGATCATATAATTTTCTATCCCGAGTTCGGATCAAAAACCGATACTGCAACCTACAGGCAATCAGGTTGGAAACTTTTTCAACATACTAATATAAATGTTTGTCCCGTTTATTGGTGTAAAAAAAAAAAAAAAAAAAAAAAACTGCTACAGTTGAGTGAGCATAGAAGGGTATCCCATGGTCCCAATTCATTATTTATTTCAATAAAAGGGGAAACCCGCGCAGCATCAAAAACAGTAATTGGTAATTGGGTCAAATCTGTGTTAAAAGATGCTAACATACAGGCTTCACCTGGAAGTGTGCGCTCAGCTGTAGCATCTTTGAGTTGGTTTGAGAACCATCCTATTGAAGACATTCTCTCTCGTGGTAATTGGCGTAGAGAGAACACCTTTGCTAAATTTTATTGTAAACAAATTATTGGACGATCAAATCATAATCAATCTACCAATCTAGTAACAAATTTTGAACCAGTTTAATTCTTAAATTAAAGAGATAAATGCTGTAGGATAAATACCGTCGATTTAATACTGTCATTAATAAACTATTTTTTGGAATAACAAAATCCAATAGAAGTTATGTTTTTTATTCCTGCTTGATTAACAAGTATTATTTTTTATTTACACAACGATTTATTAAATTTATTCACATAGCGTCGTTCGTGGTCACCAGGAGGTAATAGACACATCTCTCATAATGCTGTGCATCATAACATGCCGAATAATAGTACAAGTTTTACACAACAATAAAACTTGTATTATTGGAGCAGATATGATGCACAGCATCCTAATAAGGTCTCCTGGTGAGAGACTTCTATGAGTTAAAACGCGGCAAGCGCCTACAACTGGAGACCACGTGATCGATCACGCCACAAAGGTACCACGCGGGAACGCATCTGATTGGCGGATTGGTTGCTAGACGGCTCGGATTGGTCAACAAAATGGCGGGAAGTATGACGTAATCTCTCATAATGCTGTGCATCATATCTGCTCCAATAATACAAGTTTTATTGTTGTGTAAAACTTGTACTATTATTGCTATAGTCTACTAGTAGTAGAGACTACCTCCAGTACCCCCTATAGTCCAATGGTAAACTTCTGTGGCTTCCATCACAAGATCCTGAGTTGGACTAAGAAATATAAGATATTTGTTCTTCTGAGAAAGTTTCACTAAAAAATTTTAGCCTGGAGATGGGAAAGTCTAGGCTATTATAGTACTTCTGTGTCATGTAGTTTATAATAAGTTGCCAGTCCAGTCAATCTCATGAACATTTGATAGGATATAGAGTAAAACATTATTGCTTTCAGTTCGCCATCTGCATTAATCCCTCACTCCTTTCGCAGGCCTGGCCTTGGGCTGGTAAAATAAGCTTCTATTTGTAATAAAAATTTTTAAATAAAAATAGAACCGACTCAAAATGCACTAAAAAGTAAAAAATAACTGTGTCATTTAGTTGTTTTAATTTACTTAAGCATATCTATGAAGTCGATGCCAGCCAAGTTTAAGGAACCTTTCTTTTACGTAGTAAAGCATTTTGTGGGTTCTATGTAATGTCCTTAAAGTAGAAACCTGGGCTGGCACCGACTCCTAGATATGCTTAAGTAAATTAAAGCAACTAAATGACACAGTTATTTTTTACTTTTTAGTGCGTTTTGAGTCGGTTCTATTTTTATTTCTTACTTTTTAGTGATTTATCGCCACGTATCGTACTCGTACTATACTGTCATAGTATATTATATGGCACTTGTAGCCAAAAAGCTACCGATACTTACACAAAAACCGAAATCGCTGCAAGTGGCCTATAAAATTTGTAGACTTCCTTCAATTTTCCCAGGATATCATCATCAGATCCTAACATGATGACAATGGGACCACCTTGGAAGTATGCCCTTTCTAATAAAAAAAGAATTATCAAAATCGGACAACTCTGTAAAAAGTTATGTGTGGTCATACATAAAAAAAAAAAAATATACATGTCAAATTGAGAACCTCCTCCGTTTTTTTTCGTCGGTTAAAAATAGTATGCCATGTTCCCAATCTTTTTCATCTCGCGTCGCAGCTACAAATTTAGTATTTTATCAATGTGCCCTACACTTTAAAAAAGATACTGTCAAAAAGATAATAACATGATAGGGGTAGAGTATCGATGGTTTTTAAGTGCGTATGTACTTTCCGTCATGTGTGTGATAGCAACCTGCACAGCGAAATGTACCTATTCTCTTTTCTTGATGTGTGCGCTCAAATAACATGTCTGCGAAAATTTGTGGTTTTGGATCGTAGCCATAGATGGTGAAGAGGGGCATTGTAAGTCTTTCCTTTATCATATCCATTTCCTATATCATTATAAAGGAACGACTTACAGTGGGGGCACTGTGAAGAGAGGTCTTCACCATCTACGGTGCACGAAGGCCCTGCAACGCACACTTTAGGAAACCCTGCATTAGGTTATTACTGAGCAGTGTCTCTACCATTGCCTTAGAAGGCTATCTTATAATCTTCTTCTTACAGTGGCATTAGAAAAGAAGATCTAATAAACGGTGAGGAGTTCACGACAGTGCAGAAGGAGGTAGCAGAGATCTTAAGAGGAAGGATACTAGTTGGTCACTCGTTAAAGAATGACCTGGGTGTTTTATTCCTTTCCCACCCAAAGAAGAACATACGAGATACATCCAGATACAAACCATTTAGAAAGGTACATATTTATTTTCTTTTATTTTTTACACAAGTTGGCCCTTGACTGCTATCACACCTGATGTTAAGTGATGATGCAGCCTAAGATGGAAGCGGGCTAACTTGTTTGAAGTGGGACGAAAATCCACACCCCTTTCGGTTTCTACACGACATCGTACCGGAACACTAAATTGCTTGGCGATATGTCTTTGTCGGTAGGGTGGTATCTAGCCACGGCGAAAGCCTCCCACCAGCCAGACCAAGACAAATTAAGAAAAATATCAATCTGCCCCACCGGGAATCGAACCCAGGACCTCCGCCTTATAAATCCACTGTGCATACCACTGCGCCACGGAGGTCGTTTTATCTGATAGAATCAAATCCTGGGTCGGGTGATAGAATAAATCTGAGCTTTTCATTACTATATGAAATTTTCAATACATTCCAAGCTTGGAGTGGGGAAGATGGTGGTTGTTACACCTCCATGTCTCGGAGAGCATGCTAAGCCGCTAGTCCCTGTCACTATCATCAACATCTTATAGTTTTTTTTTTTAACTGTCTATTTTCTATCGGAGATCAGTCACTGCACCATAATCCGATCAAATGTCTCTTAGAATGTCTTTTGGGGTCTGTACATCCATTGATGTAGCATCCCTTCAGTAGCAAGTATTGTTATACTATGTTGGCCAGTTGTGTCCTTTTCAGGCGGAATGTGCAGTCTCTGACATCTAATAGTTTGACTGCCAGGCTGTTTTTATGGTGCTCAAGCCTCTCCTTGTAGGTCTCCAGTGACATCTTTATCTCAACCTTAACAGATAGTATATTTAGGTATTCATGTACTTCTGACGTTTTTGTGAACCATGGTGCACATCAACAACAACATCTTATAGTGATTGTTAATAAATGAAACATTATCACCATAAACCCGCCAAGACACATTGGAGCAGAGTGGTGGGGCTGCACTACATATCCAATATTGTTTTTAAAAAATATCCCAAAATCTTGTCAAAAAATATCCCAAATATTTTGAGCACAAAGGTGACAATAATCAAAAATTTCCCAATAAAATTTGCATACCTAAATGTACTTTAAACATATTTAAAAAGAATGCTTTCTTTATGGCAAATATAGCTTTTAATAATTTACCGTGCAAGTTACAGGCAATGCCTCTCCAGACTTTAAAAAAAGAGCTAAATAAATGGCTTCTAGAAAAGAATTTCTATAAGATTAATGAATATATTAAATTTAATTCTTAATTCTATTATTGTTATTATTCTTATTATTATTATTTTTTTTTTTTGACATTGTATTTAATTATTTAATAACATTATGTGTTAATAATTGTAATATTTTATATGAATACTGTATATTTGCACGCCAGAATGGCAAAATATGTCGGAACCAATATTAAAATAATGTATCTATATTTTAAACCCATATTTGAGCAAATAAAAAATCTTTATCTTTATCTTTGTTATAAGATAGGGAGGCCTGGCCCTCTAGTGAGCCGTTAATAGGCTGGTAATGATGATTAGGTAGATAAAGGTAATAATTTTGACAGCCTCCATGGCGGCATGTTATGCACAAAGGATTTATAAAACGTAGGGACGTCAGCTCTCTATGTGTGTTCTATCGTCTTTATAATGGCGAGTGCTCTGAGGAGTTGTTCGAACTTATACCACCCTCTGTCTCCTCTCAGCGGAACTTGTGGCGTAGAAACCAGTTTCACCCATGCCATCTGGATGGCTGGTTTTCTACAACCACTAGATTTGCTAGGTCATTTCTGCCGCGAACATGCAGAATCTGAAACCAACTTCCTGCTGCGGTATTACCTGCCAATTTTAACATGGGTGTATTTAAGGGGCGAATAAACCAATTCCTCAAAGGCCGGCAACACATTAGCAGTGCCTCTGGTGTTGCAAATGTATATGGGCGGCGGTAATCACTCAACATCAGGTGACCCGCATTCCAAGCTGAGTCTGAGAGAAGATTTTCAAAATTAGTCCAGGTCTGGCTAGTGAGAGGCTTCTGCCATGGCTACTTACCACCCTGCCAACAAAGATGTACTGCCAAGTGATCTAATACCAGTACCATGTGTAGAAACTGAAAGGGGTGTGGATTTCTCTCGGATTGCATTATCTTTGAACATCAAGAGTAATTGCAGTCAAGGGTGAATCTGTTACTCTCTACCCTCCTGCTGGAATAGCGCAATAAACATGCATATAAAAAAAATAATACCATGAAACCACATTTTAGCATTCTAAAAAGGATATTACTTTTTGAAATTGATAAATTTCCTCTTTTCATAAAAAATACTTGGAATTCAACTATCAAATTCAATAGAAACTAAAACATTCGATTTGTAAGAATACATGAATCAAAAAATTGTCTATGGAAAATACTCAGATTCCAGAGCTGAATTTTGCAATAACAGAAAAAATACGCATAGACAACCTAAACAGCAATTTGACATAGTTTGTCCAGTTTACCACAGAATACTACTCAATAAATTTGTTCATACAAAAGTGTCCTCTATGAATGAGTTGAAGAGGAGAACACTAATCTGCATCATTAACTTTCAGTATTCCCTGCGATACTAGGGTAACGCTGGCGCAATGCGGCCTAGTGGGTGCTCAGCTTCACGATAGAGCTGTAACAGCTCTTCCCAACCAGCATTTAAATGACATAGACGCTAAAGACTTAGCTTTTTTATTAAAAAAACATTGTTTTATATTCTGTGGTAAATTTCCATGACATTGAATTAATATGAAATTTAATTCTATATATATATAACAGTTAAAAATCCTCCACAATCGCGCTAGTGGATGCACAGGGTATGGTATGAATGTAGCAATCGTAGATGAATTGAAGTATGCCGAGTTAAAAAATTTAATGTCATTATCGACTAAAGTAGTTAATTATTGAGAACTTCAACAACTTACGTTGTACAAAATATTGTGGTAAATATAACCTTACAGAATTATAACCGAACGTGCGTTTAGAGTGATTTTAGTTCGTAAACAGTAAATAGTACGGTTATTGATATATAAATATTTAATTTTATGAAAAAGTGAGTGAATAACAGAACAGTTATGGGTAAAATTTGTGTTGTGAAAAGTTGTCCAAGTGGACGTAAATCTCAAAACAAAAAAAATATACTCTAACAATATTTGGCGCTTCTTTTGAGAGTTACTTTGATGCAACTGTGGCGCCATCCTAATTTAATACATTTTGACGGACACTTTTTCATATACACAGATGATCCTCCTTTCCTCTACCCTCCATATTCTATATAAAGTCTATTTTTAATATCATAAAAAATATCTCTTTTCAGATAACCAAAGGCAGCACCCCCTCCCTCAAACGGCTGGCCAAAGAGATCCTGTCGATAGACATACAGCGCGGCGAGCACAGCTCGGTGGAGGATGCCAAGGCAGTGATGCAGCTGTACTGCACCGTGAGCAAGCACTGGGAGCAAGCGCTCAGCGAGAAGCGAGGCTACAGCAGGAAGTTCGTTGAGACATAGTACAGCTTAGCCCCGCTGTCTCCATGGTCCTCACAGTATCGTAACTAAAAATAGAACCGACTCAAAACGCACTAAAAAGTAAAAAATAACTGTGTCATTTAGTTGCTTTAATTTACTTAAGCATATCTATGAAGTCGGTGCCAGCCAAGTTTAAGGAACATTTATTTTACGTAGTAAAGCAGTTTGTGGGTTCTAGGTAACGTCCTTGAAAGTAGAAACCTTGGCTGGCACCGACTCCTAGATATGCTTAAGTAAATTAAAGCAACTAAATGACACAGTTATTTTTTACTTTTTAGTGCGTTTTGAGTCGGTTCTATTTTTAGTTAAAAATTTTTATTTCTTACTTTTTAGTGTTTTATTGCCACGTACCGTACTCGTACTACTACTGTCTACTATACTGTCATAGTATATTATATGGCACAAGTAGCCAAAAAGCTACCGATACCGAGTCAAAAACCGAAATCACTGCAAGTGTGCCTCCAAAATTTGAAGAGTTCCTTCAATTTCCCCAGGATATCATCAGCAGATCCTAACATGAGGACAATGGGACCACCTTGGATGTATGCCCTTTCTAATAAAAAAAGAATTATCAAAATCGGACAACACTGTAAAAAGTTATGCGTGGTCATACATAAAAAAAAAAAAAAAACAAATATACGTGTCGAATTGAGAACCTCCTCCGTTTTTTTTTCGTCGGTTAAAAATAGCTTTGTATCAGATTTTATTCCTAACTATAATCTATCTTTTGCTGTTAGAACCTGTTCCGGTGCAAATATCTGTATAATAGACCAAATGCACAGAGGTAGATTATATAACAGTCTGCTATACGTCTATATTTTATCAAAATATTAATATTAGCACTAAGTACTAATCAGCTCTGTCTGGACATAGATTATAGTTTGCTATACCAGACTATAATCTACGTCTTGCAGCAAATTTTTGTTCCCTTGGAATTGTTAACATAAAAAGCAGCCTAAGTGCTAATACAGACTATAATCTATCTCACAAGAGCTGCAATTATGCTATTAGCCCGTGGGTATAATATCACTACAGTATCAAGTGTGCTATACCAGATTATAATCTATATCTATAAAGGCAGTACCCCATCTCAAACGCAAAACAAGCGCTCAGTGAGAAGCGAGAGTACAGCAGGAAGTTTGTAGAGACATAGTAACAGTAATGAATCTGCTGCAGATCTAATTGTACGAAGTTAATAGTGCTACAAACTTATCTGGCCCGACGAGTGTCGTTGTGGTCACTATTTCTGTCACAGAGTTGACAGAAACCATAGATTAAAGACTACTAGATAGAGCCCATAGCGTGTCCACTCGTGAGACAGCAAATCAGCCTTATTGACATGACATGTCAACATTTAAAGTACATCATAAAACGTTATGTTTTAAAATATCGTAAAATACGAAATATTACTTAATATAAGATAGTTTAGTAAACGCATAATACATGAAATTTGCTAAAAAATAACATATCTAAGCTTTAAATCATCAATCAATGAAGTTTATGCCTACTTACGTATGAAACGTAATTCCTTCGATTTTCCGTTCGCTGCGACTTTTACAGCCGAAAATATTACAACCCACCATAGCACGATAACGTTTAAATTAATAAAAAGCTAATAATTGCTCAGATATGTCCCTTGTCTGTCACAAACTCCACTCTTGACAAACAATAAAAACGATCAAGCTGAAAGGGACAAAAAATAATCTTCACTTTCTAATAAAGGCAGAATGAAATAAGTCTGTCACGCTCTTGAACCTACAGCCGCGTTATGACTCCATCTAGTAGTCTTTAATCTATGGTTCCAGTTTTGGCCGCCATTGTAGCATTATATGCTGTTAGATCTTGTGTCTATGGGAATATACAGATAATATTATATTAGTCTTTGTTCTTTCATCTGTGCGAACATCTGTATAAAAAACAACACTCATAAAAGAATTGATTCCAGCCTGTTAAATTAATTAAAAAAAAGTAACACTGCTATTCCAGATTGTAATCTATCTGTTGCGGTTATATTTTGCTGATATATAAAGCTGTATTTGCTATACCAGACTATAATACAAATGTGTTCAACTAAAAATGTAGCCATAGACAATAGATGACATTTGGCACAAGGACGGATTATAGTCTATTATACCAGACTAACAATTATAATACATAATCATACTTTTACACTAATAGTTACACTAATTGACTGCGTTCCCATAGAAATATTGTAATAAGAATAGAGATAGATTATAAATATACCAGACTATAATCTAACCCTGTGTTAAATTTCATTGAAATTAATTGAACAGTTCTGCAGATTTTTGTTATATCCTGAACCCATCGATATTGGTATATAAAGTAGCGCTATGTGTTAAACTAGACTATAATCTATCTCTTGCTGGTTATATCCTGTTGATATGGGCATGTTAATATAAAAAGTAGTTGTACGTACCATACCAGACTACAATCTGCTTATGGATATATCCTGTTCCTGTGGAAATCTCGTGGTATAAAACGCAGCCCAAGTGCTAATCCAGATTATAATCTATCTTTGTGCCAAAATTAATTGAAATCTTGCTATTGTTATGTCGGTATAAAAAGTAACCTGTCAGCTATTCCAGACTATAATCTATCTTCAATAGACATCGAGGGTACAGCAAAAATGTTGAGACAATCTGAAAAACATAGTTAGCAAACTATTAACTATACTATATATTCCAGACTGTAATCTATCTCCGTGTAAAATTTCATCCCCAACCTGTTGTTTTGCGTATGTTGGTTTCGAGATTTGTACTAATGTTCAAAACCTTGACATTGATAGGATTTTTTCCGTAAGATTATAATCTATTTTTGGAAGATGTTTGGCTTTGTGGTGTCTCCATGGCACAGTAGTGTGCGCAATTAATTTTCGTAGCTCGTCCTGGGTTCGATGCTGCTGGGATGTTAAACTACTTTTTAAATTGCTCCAGATCTAGTTATTGCCTTATCCACAAAGACGTACCGCCAAGCGATTTACTCTTAACAAGTCTACTACTCTTAACAAATTAGCTCGGTCCATCTTAGATTGCATGACCACTTACCATCATGTGTGAGTAACTTCAACAGTCAAGGGGTAACTTGTAACTAATAATTTCAAAACCAAACCATTTTCCAAAAATATATTTATGTAAATCAAGTACATAAAATATAATAAATATTATTATAAGTGCCTTTTGTATGTAATCTTCAGACAATCCATAACCCAGTGGCGTGCACAAGGTTCATACCAAGAGTAGGCACTACTAAATACATCAAAAGTGTCCTCAGGGTAGGCAGGGACTATTTGCATTTATGAAGTGCACGCCACTGTCATAACCCCGCCAGCCCATATTGATGTAGCGTGGTGGTTATAAACTCCATTTTGATTTATTTGTGAGTGTAAAGTATATTCCATTTGAAAATAAACATTTTACAGGGGACCTTGCCATTTAAGACTAACATAGTTAATGAATAAAGATTTTTCATTTTCAAAAAAAAAAAATTAACATAACATCAAATTTTGCAGAACAGACGGGATTCGAACCCGCGTCTCTCTGGCAATCCGGGACCCGGGGAATTGATGTTATGTTTTAACATTGGTAAAGGCGTTTACAGGCCCGGATTGCCAGAAAAATGCGGGTCCGAGTCCCGTCGGTTCCGCAATTTTTGATATTATGTTTATTTTCAAATCATCCCAAAGAGTGGGTGACACTTCAAAAAAAAAGGTAATATAGTTATATATATTATTTAACTTTATCACCATCATCACTATTAACAGCTGATGATCTACTGCTGGACACAGTCCTTTTTTATGGACTTCCAAACACAACGTTTTCTTGAGCCGCCTGTAGCCAGCGGCTCAGCGACACGTTTGATGTCGTCAGTCCACCTGGTGGGGGGTCGACCGACACTGCGCTTTCCGGTGCGGGGTCACCATATCATGAGCCCCCAACGTCTATCAGCTGTTCGAACTGTATATAATAGATTTTCAAATTAAATTTCTCGTATAAAATTGGCCACCCATCCATTTATCGTCTTGAAATACTGTTGCGTTTTATATACAATTGTATAAGCCGTTAACGAATTGTATGCTATTGTAATATGTAAGATTTTTTTAATAAACAATTTTATTAAAACATTTGTTTGATTTACGTATGACGTATATATTAAGCAGAGACACTTTGGAAGCCGCCGCAGGCTACGCTGGCGTATCCGCGAATATGTCCACAGCAGAGCGCCGTAGGCTCCGCGAATATGTCCACAGCAGAGCGCCGTAGGCTCCGCGAATATGTCCACAGCAGAGCGCCGTAGGCTCCGCGAATATGTCCACAGCAGAGCGCCGTAGGCTCCGCGAATATGTCCACAGCAGAGCGCCGTAGGCTCCGCGAATATGTCCACAGCAGAGCGCCGTAGGCTCCGCGAATATGTCCACAGCAGAGCGCCGTAGGCTCCGCGAATATGTCCACAGCAGAGCGCCGTAGGCTCCGCGAATATGTCCACAGCAGAGCGCCGTAGGCTCCGCGAATATGTCCACAGCAGAGCGCCGTAGGCTCCGCGAATATGTCCACAGCAGAGCGCCGTAGGCTCCGCGAATATGTCCACAGCAGAGCGCCGTAGGCTCCGCGAATATGTCCACAGCAGAGCGCCGTAGGCTCCGCGAATATGTCTACAGCAGAGCGCCGTAGGCTCCGCGAATATGTCCACAGCAGAGCGCCGTAGGCTCCGCGAATATGTCCACAGCAGAGCGCCGTAGGCTCCGCGAATATGTCCACAGCCGAGCGCCGTAGGCTCCGCGAATATGTCCACAGCCGAGCGCCGTAGGCTCCGCGAATATGTCCACAGCAGAGCGCCGTAGGCTCCGCGAATATGTCCACAGCAGAGCGCCGTAGGCTCCGCGAATATGTCCACTGCAGAGCGCCGTAGGCTCTGCGAATATGTCCACAGCAGAGCGCCGTAGGCTCTGCGAATATGTCCACAGCAGAGCGCCGTAGGCTCCGCGAATATGTCCACTGCCGAGCGCCGTAGGCTCTGCGAATATGTCCACAGCAGAGCGCCGTAGGCTCCGCGAATATGTCCTCTGCAGAGCGCCGTAGGCTCCGCGAATATGTCCACTGCAGAGCGCCGTAGGCTCCGCGAATATGTCCACTGCAGAGCGCCGTAGGCTCCACGAATATGGTCGCGTAGGCTCCGCGAATATGTCCACTGCCGAGCGCCGTAGGCTCTGCGAATATGTCCACAGCAGAGCGCCGTAGGCTCCGCGAATATGTCCACTGCAGAGCGCCGTAGGCTCCGCGAATATGTCCACTGCAGAGCGCCGTAGGCTCCACGAATATGGTCGCGTAGGCTCCGCGAATATGTCCACTGCCGAGCGCCGTAGGCTCTGCGAATATGTCCACAGCAGAGCGCCGTAGGCTCCGCGAATATGTCCACTGCAGAGCGCCGTAGGCTCCGCGAATATGTCCACTGCAGAGCGCCGTAGGCTCCACGAATATGGTCGCCGCCACGCAGCTAACAAATCTTCTTACAGCATGTACCTATATATGATGTGATGCAGGGGCAGCAAGTCCCGCAGCATCCACCATTCAGTTTATGTGTATAATATAGTAGAGAAGCACTGATAATTGTAGAGCTTTCTGATGTGTCACTGGCTAAACCCTACGAGATATATCAAAATAATGTACTACAGTATTGTACACCTTAAAAGGTTAACAAAAAAGTCCGCGATGGTATATGTCTATCTCTTAGGGATATCCCACAATAACTATTTTTAGCTTTTACTTTCAACCGGCGAAGCGATTTTAAGCAATACTGCATTAATCCTTATCCAATTAAGTATCTTAAATACTTCGTGCATTCAATATAGATCACCATTGCCCTTTGCAGCATGTAATTTAAGTGAATATTTTCCAAGATATATAAGATTCAAAATGCAGGGACATATTTTAGTACCAGCATTGCACCCGTGCGACGCCGGGGCGTGTCGCTAGTAAACTATAAACTAAATATTATAAATCTAAGCCAACGACTACCTCATTGTTTTAACGGTTAGTAACTGGGCCGAGTCACGGAACAATTTTGAGTTTATCATTCTTCTATGGTCACTATCATCAACATCTGATAATGATCGTTAATTAATGAAACATTATCACTGTAAGCCCGCCAACCCGCATTGGAGCAGCGTGGTGGGTGTACGCTCCATATCCCCTCTCCTGTCAGGAGGGAGGCCTGGCCCTGTCGTGGGCCGTCGATAACAAATAAAAGTACCAGAATGGTGTGTAAAAGTTATATTTATTTTCAAGTATGAACTATATCTAGCGACGGAGGCACATTTTGGGCCAAGTTGCTGGCGATGTTCTGTTGGAAGTACTGCATTCGGTTCGCCAGTTCGATGCCCGGGTAGGGCTCCGGCTTCTTTGCTGCTACGCGGGGCTGCTGGAAAAACATTTTTATTCATCACTTCACTGCATTGACAAACACAATGCACACCTGATGTTAAGTGATGATGCAATCTAAGATGGAAGCGGGGTAACTTGTTGGGTGCATCCCAGTAGTACCCCATGCCGTAGTTCTATAGAACTGTTGGGATATTTTCCGTGCTGTCAAATTATATCCCAATAGTTCTATATAGTACTGTAGTATAGTTTTTGCTCTTGACTTTACTTATACCATATAAGTTATAAACTTTATATTATTTTAATTGATATTTCATTTTGTTTTTAACAAAAAAATGTCCCTTGCGACAAAAGCTAAGTTGTTAAAACCAAGTCGTGTCTAAAAAAATATTCTCTTATTTTAGAAGTTACAGGGGGGGACATTTTACCACTTTGGAAGTATATTTCACGCAAACTATACAGTTTAGAAAAAAATGATATTAGAAACTTCATTATCATTTTTAAAGACCTATCCATAAATACCCCACACGTATGGGTTTAATGAAAAAAATATTTTGTGTTCCAGTCCTAAGTACGGGGAATCCCCAAAATTTTTCGTTTTTTTTTCTATTTTTGTATGAAATGTTGTGTGAAGGAATAAATCTATTTAGTAAATTTCAATAGTATAGTTCTTCTAGTTTCGGAAAAAGTGGCTGTTGCATACAGACGGACAGAAAGACTACAAATCTATAAGGATTCCGTTTTTTGTCTGTGATTTCATATTATACTTATAAAAACTAGGTATTTTATATGTAACGTACAAACAAGATGTTGATATCGACATTTCTTTAATTTTGTCCCATTAGTTCAAAATTACACTAAGCACTAATATGGTGTATCAACAGTTCTATAGAACTAAAATTAGGGGGTACTACTGGGATGCACCCAATTTGTTAGGTGCAGGATAAAATCCAGATCCCTTTCGGTTTCTACACGACATCGTACCGGACGCTTCGGCCGTTACTAGGTCGCCAAGTGATTTAGCGTTCCGGCAACAAAATAGCCCGCTTCCGTTTTTGATTCTCTTCGTCGCTGATTTAGAGTGGTATCGAGTTTAGCGATGTCGTGTGGCGTAGCGTGGTTTTGAAAGTTGTTGTCTGATTTAGGGTGGCATCACTTGATTTACTAGTGGCGTCAACTCAGGTAACATAGTTTGAAATGGCGCCGCGGCATTTTAAAAGACATCACGTTTATTAAAATAGCACGTATTTTAAAATGGCGTCGCTGATTTAAATTGGTGTCGAGTATAGTAACATGCAGTAGCCTTGAACAATTTAGTGTAATATATCATAGAAATGGCGTCATATAGTTAACTTGTTTGGTGAAATCATCTTAATATGCTTGTATAAAAATTATGTTATTATACAAGCATGTAATAGTTCTACAGTTTCAAATGGCACCGCATGTTTTGAAAAGTTATGGCGCAGAAACGTAACCAGCAAAGGCGCCCTGTGCCAGCGTGCGTAACTGCGCCCTACAGACTTGTAACTGACTCTAAATAAGGTATTGTTTGTATATGGTCTGGTCATTTCTGCGCCCTGTGCCAGCGTGCGTAACTGCGCCCTACAGACTTGTAACTGACTCTAAATAAGCTATTGTTTGTATATGGTCTGGTCATTTCTGCGCCCTGTGCCAGCGTGCGTAACTGCGCCCTACAGACTTGTAACTGACTCTAAATAAGGTATTGTTTGTATATGGTCTGGTCATTTCTGCGCCCTGTGCCAGCGTGCGTAACTGCGCCCTACAGACTTGTAACTGACTCTAAATAAGCTATTGTTTGTATATGGTCTGGTCATTTCTGCGCCCTGTGCCAGCGTGCGTAACTGCGCCCTACAGACTTGTAACTGACTCTAAATAACGTTGTTTGTATATGGTGTGGTCATTTCTGCGCCCTGTGCCAGCGTGCGTAACTGCGCCCTACAGACTTGTAACTGACTCTAAATAAGGTACTGTTTGTATATGGTGTGGTCATTTCTGCGCCCTGTGCCAGCGTGCGTAACTGCGCCCTACAGACTTGTAACTGACTCTAAATAACGTTGTTTGTATATGGTGTGGTCATTTCTGCGCCCTGTGCCAGCGTGCGTAACTGCGCCCTACAGACTTGTAACTGACTCTAAATAAGGTACTGTTTGTATATGGTGTGGTCATTTCTGCGCCCTGTGCCAGCGTGCGTAACTGCGCCCTACAGACTTGTAACTGACTCTAAATAACGTTGTTTGTATATGGTGTGGTCATTTCTGCGCCCTGTGCCAGCGTGCGTAACTGCGCCCTACAGACTTGTAACTGACTCTAAATAAGGTACTGTTTGTATATGGTCTGGTCATTTCTGCGCTCCTCCAGGGACTGTGCCCTGTGCCTGGGCACTGCTGGCACTGCCATTGTTGGTTTTGTGACATTGTATGGCGTGATTTTGAAAGGCATTGATTTACAGTTATTTACAGTGGCACCACATAGAAAATGGCGTCGATTCAGGAAATAGCATTGCAAAGTTTGAAATGGCGTCACTGATTGAGAATGGCATCGAGTTTTGTGACATTGTATGGTGTGATTTTGAAAGGCATCGCCTGATTTACAGTGGCATTACATGATTTAGAATGGCGTCGATGTTGATGACGATGATGATGATGATTAGTTACCTTGAGTCGTTTGGTGTAGTGCATCATCTTGATATGCTTGTATATAGACGTCTGCCAACTGAAGGTAGCTGGACATAATGGACATTTGAAGCTCTTCGCCTCTGAGCGGTTTGTGTGCATCGCCCACACGTGTCCTTTGAGCCGCTTCACTGTCTGGAGGTAGGTAAAACAATAATGGTCAGAAATTGTCGGTGTAAGTCCAACAATATTCGAGCCTAGAATAAAAAGTTTAATAATACTCGAAGAAAATTTGTAAAAATGTGGTTAAGGGGAATTGTCGGTGTAAGTCCAACAATTTTTTAATTTGTACAAAAGCTAATAACTGATACTTGGACGAGTTTTTGCTTGTAAAAATCGTAAAAATGTGGGTAAAATAATTGTCGGTATAAGTCCAACATTTTTTATTTTGGACAGGAAGCTAATAATTGATACTAGGAAGAAGTTTTGCTTGTGAAATTTCTGTAAATGTTGTTAAGATAATTGTCGGCATAAGTCCAACATTTTTTAATTTGTACAAAAGCTAATAACTGATATTTGGACGAGTTTTTGCTTGTAAAAATCGTAAAAATGATGTCAAAATAATCGTCGGTATAAGTCCAACATTTTTTATTTTGGACAGTAAGCTAATAATTGATACTAGGAAGAAGTTTTGCTTGTGAAATTTCTGTAAATGTTGTTAAAATAATTGTCGGTATAAGTCCAACATTTTTTTATTTGAACAAAAAGCTAATAATTGATATTCGTAAGAAGTTTTGCTAATAAAATTCGTAAAAATACGTAATAATTGACGGTATAAGTCCAATAATTTTTTGTGAATTTGACTTTGGTATGTGGCTTCGATCACTTCGGTCCTGGGTTCCAATCCTGGGTTGGTCGAAGCCGTCGGTCCCGGTCACTGTTATCAACATCTGATAGTGATCGTTAATAAATGAATCATTATCACCCTAAGCGCACCAACCCGCATTGGCGCAGCGTGGTGGGTGCACGCTCTATATCCCCTCTCCTGTAAGAAGGGTGGCCTGACCCTGTAGTAGGCCGTTAATAGGCTGATAATGACGGCCGAGTGGCGCAGTGGGCAGTGACCCGGCTTCTGCGTCCTAGGCTGTGGGTTCGATCCCCACGACTGGAAAAATGTTTATATGATAAGCATGGGTATTTTCCAGTGTCTGTGTGTTTATCTATATATTATAAGTATTTATGTATAATATATATAAAATATTGATCAGTTATCATACGTACATAACACAAGCTACCTAAGCTTACTTTGGGGCTATATAGCGATGTGTGTAATTACTAGCAGTCGCCCGCGACTTTGTCCGCGTGAAAACCACTTGCCCTTCTATTTTTCTATGACAGACTTTCATACAACTCTTACCTATTGCTCTCTCTATGTCTGATACTGACAACACTGGATTCAATGTTTCCGGCAAGACGTTTCGTTTGACACATGATGTTTGATGTGTTGATTGGCGAGGTGTATCTAAGATGGCGACTGCGATTTGTTTGGCTGGCGACTACGGTTTGTTCGTCAGTGTCATTAGAATTTAACGAAATTCTCCTTAATCCGAATTTTACGGATATATGTTGTCGACTCGAAATCAAGATTTTTTATATTTTGTTATTTATCTAAGGTTTCGATCGACTCTATTAACATATTTATTTTATTTTATTATATTAATATATTTGTCGAAAGAGGCTCAGACATAGTGAATAAAATAATAGGGTAATCCTTTGTATTTAGAGTAATTATAACTAAACCAAAAATAGATAACTGAAAGAACTCGTGTTAATTAATGCAACCCCAAGACACCGCGACTCAAGCTGAGAGTAATAATTAATTCATTTGCACAAATTAATTATCAGAGTTGTCTAGGTTAAGCGATACAAAGTACAACGTCTGCACCGCGCCACGCCAGAGCCTAGACTGCCCACCAGTTGTAGACCCGCTCGTTTTATACAAGTTAGAATAACTCAAGTAGTGGGGTGAGTGGGGGTATCGAACGATGCGCAGCCGCAAGAGGGCGTAGCTGGTGCACGTGCAGTTCACAGACTTTTTTCTAGTCGCGTACGATGACGCAGGCGCCGTCATATTTATTTATTAATGATAACAACGTACCTTATACGACTTTCCACATATCTCACACAGATGTTCTCCGTCCGGTTCTCTCTTGTTCTTGCCTTCGTGTATATTGTTCATATGTGCCACCATTATTTTAGCTGTTTTGAATGGCTGCAATAAACATATATTTTTTTTACTTCGAAAACTACGACACGGCTTTACATTGGTAACATTTTAATTATTTTTGATATATTTTTTTAGAAATGAACATAACATCAATAAATGCAGAATCGTCAGGATTTATGTTTTAAATAAAGAAAATAATATAATTTTTACACGATCATTTAGTGCGAGCGAGCTGACCGTGGGTGTTGTGTATGTATGTATGTGCGTGTGTGTGCGTGCGTGTGGGTGTGTGCGTGCGTGCGTGTGCGTGCGTGCGTGCGAGTATGCGTGCGTGCGTGCGGGTGTGTGCGTGCGTGGGTGTGCGTGCGCGTGTGTGTGCGTGCGTGTGCGTGCGTGCGTGCGAGTGTGCGTGTGTGCGTGTGTGTGCGTGCGTGCGCGTGCCTGCGTGCGTGCATGCGTGCGCGCGTGTCTGTTGATTACAAAAACAACAATAGTCTAAGTGACTCATTATAACTTATTATCTCGTATTAGCCCACAAAAAAAGAGTAATTTTCCCCGTTTTTTCTAAATTTTCCACTGATTGTTCGCTCCTATTGGCAGCAGCGTGACGTTATATAGCCTGAAGCCTGTTTCGATGAATTGTCTATCCAACACAAAAATAATTTTTCAATTGGCACCAGTATTTCCTGAGATTAGCGCGTTCAAACAAACACACTTTTCAGGTTTATAATATTAAGTATAGATATTATAACGAAAATATAAATAAATAAAAGTTTTCTAAGTAATATAAACTGTACCTTAAAGCACACGGAGCACTGGTATTTGATGATCTTGAGATGTTCCCAGTCGATGTGGTCGTTCATACACCAGCGAGAGGCGAACTTTTTACCACAGAAATGGCACGAGTGGCTGTAAAGCATAATCAAATCTGAATGGAGAACCTTTGATAGAGTCTACACGGTAGTAGAGTCAGGGTGGAGCTTTCAAGTGCATAATTAAGATCACCGTTAATTAAAAACTGTATTATAGTACCATTTATTACATTGGCCCCTGTGGAATACTTATTAGTATAATCTAAAAAAGGGACCTAAGATTGACCCCTGCGTGACACTTATTAATGTTTAATATAATTTATAAAAAAGGACCTAAGATTGACCCCTGCGTGACACTTATTAATATTTAATATAATTTATAAAAAGGGACCTAAGATTGACCCCTGTGTGACACTTATTAATATTTAATATAATTTATAAAAAGGGACCTAAGATTGACCCCTGTGTGACACTTATTAATATTTAATATAATTTATAAAAAAGGACCTAAGATTGACCCCTGCGTGACACTTATTAATATTTAATATAATTTATAAAAAGGGACCTAAGATTGACCCCTGCGTGACACTTATTAATATTTAATATAATTTATAAAAAGGGACCTAAGATTGACTCCTGCGTGACACTTATTAATATTTAATATAATTTATAAAAAGGGACCTAAGATTGACCCATGTGGGACACTTATTAATATTTAATATAATTTATAAAAAAAAATTAACAAAAAAATTAAAACGACTTCAAAACGCATTAAAATTGCCCTCTGTGAGACACCCACTAATATAGTTTGAAAAGGAGACTTAAGATTGGTCGCTGTGGGACACCCGTTAATATTCTTTAAAAAAAGAGACCTAAAATTGACCCTTGTGGGAAACTTATTAATATAATTTATAAAAAGGGACCTAAAATTGATCCCCGTAGACACCCACAGGGATCAATCTTAAGTCCCATTTTCAAACTACATTAATTAGTTTGTAAATGGGACTCAAGATTGCTTCCTGTGGGACACCCATTATTATAGTTTAATAAAAGGGACCCAAGATGACCCTTGTGGGGCACCAGTTTATATAGTTGAGTCTTTTAACTTTATGTTGTTTATACATTCCCATCGTGTCCTATTACCAAGGTAACTTAAAAAAAAAAGAGCAATGACTTCGATACTATAACGTCTTAGTTTAGTCACACAAAGTTTCGTGAATGATGCAATCAAACGCTTTAGCCAAATCCCAAAAATATTAATGACTTTCTGCGATTGAACGTCTCATCGTTACCACTTGCGTGTGGATAAGAATTAACATGGCCAAAAAGTTTATGTACTTTTTATTAATTCAGTATTATTTTTCAATTATTTTGCTAAGAGTAGACGTGATAATTAAAATCGGTTTTTACAGTTCATTTTATTAGTCTTATCGTAATAAGATCATCACCATCGTCATTGATACACTTACATATACGAACTCTCATGAACGTGTCGCTTGCTGAGCCGCATGTGGTTATTGTAACAGTCGCGGCTGCTGAAGCTCTTCCCACACTCTCTACACTGGTGGGTTGCACCTTCCTCCTTTTCTCTATGGTTCCTCATGTGACGTGCTAGGTTGCGTTTCCACTGGAACAGCTTCCCGCAGACTGGGCATGGGTATGTCAGGCCGTCGTGGATCACGCTGTGGATGTATTGGATTACCAGTTTCATCATCGTCATCATAACTACCGATATTTAAACAGTTGTTTTGCAATATATTTTAATTTAGAATAGCAGGTGTATGTTTGGAACTTGGTTGGATTTGAACCAGAATTCTGAAACGTCAATCAAATCAATGAGTCATGACTGAGTGTACGAACTTGAGAGTTCATAAGATCTTTAGTATTATAAGAGGTTGGTAACGGTCTGAAGGACGTTTAAGTATTTAGGCTAAAGCAAATGATATAATTTGTCTACTTAATAAAGGTGACTACAATGTTAAAATAAAGGCCAATATTACATCTTCCAGATCTGATCAATGTTATTAAAATTTCTATTCTCTAATACATGAACTATTATTTTCTCTTACAGAAAATAAATATATATTTAATACAATAAGGAACTTTGTAAACGAATAGCAATAGAAGTATCAACCTGAACCTGATTTAACGAAAGCGTTTGATACACTAATCTGTAACGAATATTAATTGCTACATTTAAAACTCTTGGAATATGTTGTAGCTACAGTACTGTGTAATTGCAACTGATTTTGCATCAATTACATATATGTAAAGAGTTAATGTATGTGATCATATTTTTAGTGTAACACAAATTTACTTTGGAGTTGTTCAGGGAAGTGTGCTAGGTCCATCTTTATTTTTCAGCTACGTATAAATGACGTTTTTGTTTTTGACGTATTATTGTTTGTTTTTAAACTATGTTACTCACACATGTGCTCGGTAACTCTTTTTGGAATGGAACACTTTATCGCAGCCCTTGCAAGGTATCGACAACTTCTCTTTTGGTTTATCTTCTTTGTTTTGAGGGAGGATTCTGAAAAGGGAAATGTGCAGAGTGAGCATCCTATACATTTGCTACTTTTAGCTCCTTTTTTATAAATTATATTAAATTTTAATACATAAATTTTAATACATTTGTTACTTTTTGACGACCTCCGTGCCGCAGTGGTATGCGCGATGGATTTACAAGATGGAGGTCCTGGGTTCGATTCTCTCGCCGTGTATTATATGTATGTTACATATTAGCAAATTTATTATTGGCAATGTTAGTTATTCATTGTTCTGAATGAAATTTCACATCAAATATTAAAAAATTCAATTCGTCCTTTTATTTCTGATGTTATTTAGAAAAAAATCCTTACGATGAAGCTTTCAGATCAATATGATAAAACTACAGTGTGAATTTTTTGTGTAGGTACCGGGTTCGAATCCTGGTTCAACTAGGCAATTATTTAAAAATGAATGAATGCAGTTTAAATTGTTTTTAAAAATAACATAAAGGCTTCTTTCAGTAAAATGTTCCATCTACAATAATTAAGGTACTTTCCCTCTATGTGGCATAGACGTGCGACTATAGATTAAAGACAACTAGATGAAGCCCATAGCGTGTCCACTCATGAGACAGCAAGACAGCCTTATTGACATGACATGTCAACATTTAAAGGACATCATGAAACGTTACGTTTTAAAATATCGTAAAATACGATATATTGCTATATTTTTTGTATCGACTACAAGTTGGCCCTTGACTGCTATCACACCTGATGTTAAGTGATGATGCAATCTAAGATGGAACGTTCACAATCGGTTTTAAAATATCGTAAAATACGAAATATTGCTATATAAGATAGACGCAAACGCATAATACTTGAAATTTGCTAAAAAACAACATATCTAAGCATCAATCAATGGAGTCTATGCCTACTTACGTATGAAATGTAATTCCTCCGATTTTCCGTTCGCTGCGACTTTTGCAGCCGAAAATACTAGAAGCCACCATAGCACGATAACGTTTAAATTAACATCGTAACCGCAAAGTTATATTATTTATCAGCAAATTTAATAAAAAGCTAATAATTGCTCAGATATGTCCTTTGTTTGTCACAAACTCCACTCTTGACAAACAATAAGAACACGCTGAAAAGGACAAAAAGTAATCTTGTGTCACTTTCTAATAAAGGCCGAATGAAATAAGTCTGTCTCGCTCTTGAACCTACAGCCGCGTTATGACTCCATCTAGTTGTCTTTAATCTATGCGTGGAACGCCCTGTAGATATATTTATTATTTTTGATAAATTAGAGAACTTTTCTAAGGTTTTACTATTAGTTGTTGTCATCATCATCATCATTACCAGCCGGTAGACGTCCACTGTTGGTCATAGGCCTTTTTTAGGGACTTCCAAACACAACGATCCTGAGCCGCATGTGCCCAGCGGCTCCCTGCGACCCGTTTGATGTCATCAGTCCACCTGGTAGGGGGTCGTCCAACACTGCGCTTCCCGGTGCGGGGTCGCCATTCTACCACCTTGGGCCCCCAACGTCCATCAGCTGTTTGGACCACGTGCCCCGCCCATTGCCACTTCAGTTCTGCAACTCGCTGAGCTATGTCGGTTACTTTGGTTCTTCTGCGTATCCCACTTCTGATTGGATCACGCAGAGATACTCCGAGCATTGCTCGCACCATCGCCCGCTGAGTGACTCTGAGCCTTCTTATGAAGCCCGCAGTCAGCGACCAAGTCTAGTCTAGTTGTTGTGATGGTTATGAACTTACTTGAGGTGGTATTTCAATGTCATCTTGTTAGCGAACACTTTCCCGCAGCAGTCGCACTGCGGCTTCTCTTGATGAGCCACGCTCCTGTGGTACAGCAACTTGGCTTTTGTGCTGGAAATGTGATATGTTGAATAGAAGCAGGCGTTAATTTACAGAAGATCATTGTAGATGTAAGTAGTTGTCGATAGGATTAACACATCGCTATATAGCCCCAAAGTAAGCGTAGGTAGCTTGTGTTATGTACTATGATAACTGATCAATATTTTATATATACTATACATAAATACTTATAATATATAGATAAACACCCAGACACTGGAAAACATCCATGCTCATCACACAAACATTTATCCAGATGTGGGAATCGAACCCACAGCCTAGGACGCAGAAGCAGGGTCACTACCCACTGCGCCACTCGGCCGTCAATGAAACTAGTTTAATCAAAGATTGTAAGCAATACAATGTTAGATTGGTACAGGCTACGGACAATTTGATGTTGCAATTAATTCGCCGGAATAAAGAGAGTAATAAGTTTGCACAGACTATACACAAGGTGAGTTCGAATTATCTGCCAGCGTTGAAACTGGAGTAAGTGTAATGCATACTGATTACAACAGCGGAATTAAAATATTTCTAAAACCAGTAACAAAAAATTTAAAAATTAACTACAAAATATTTACTCGCTTAGGACATTTTGCATAACACCATCCATTGCATTCATAAATTAACTGCAGTGTCACCCGAAGTACCCAACGAAGGTGTATCTTAAACATTCAATTGCTACCGGAAAGAAAAGCCAAACAACCAAAATCCTGACCAGACCTGAACTAAAAAAAAATAATAACAATCGGCTGTCAGAAATCGAACACGGAAACTTCGAAGGACTAAATAGGTCGATATGTTTAGCACACCCGCACACTTTAGAACTGAAGAACGAAATAAACTTTTATATAAGCACTTAGAATTATATCAGCTGATATTTGTGCCAAGTTCAATAATCTTTCCTGTTAAATTACCTACTGTAAAACGCCGACAAAATGCGGGCGGCTAGTGTTTACACTTTCCGCCCGTCTGTCCCGCCTGTCCTTTATTGCGGTACCGATCAGAAAAAGCGGTGCCGTTGTCGGTCTTTTAAAAGGCCGACAATCGCCCCGCGCCAGTTTGTACGCTCGCCGCCGGCATTTCAAACAAGTTTCAATCTATTAATGGAAAGTTCATTGACCTTGGTAGTCGATCAGCTGTTAAGTTTGTTATTTTGATCAATTCTAGTGTGTACGTAGGTACCTAATTGCCTTGGGGTTCGTGGCTGGCTTTAGAGTAATTTATGAATGTATTGGATGGTGTTATGCGTACTGTCGTAAGTAAATAGGTATTTTATAATGTTTTTAATTTCTTTTTCTATTATAATCTATATGCATAAGACTTGCTCCAGTTTCGACGCTGGCTAATTTAAACTCACCTTATATATACTAATAGACTTATTTCAAAAATTATAAAGCTGCTGTACACAATGCAAGTACAAATATAGATAAAATTATATTGACTATAAAGCTTTGTTTAGACATTTCTAACAGTTGTTATTAACTACCAGAGGACGCCAGCGACTCGACAATTTTAAATATGAAGGACCATACAAACTTTCAACCCCTGACAGAGAGACAGATAAAAAAAATACATTTTTTTTATCGACTACAAGTTGGCTCTTGACTGCTATCACACCTGATGTTAAGTGATGATGCAGTCTAAGATGGAAGCGGGCAGTTATGAAACCAACTCCTTTCGGTTTCTACCACATTAAATCCTTGGCGGTAGTCTTTACAAAATAGAAAAATCTCAACTGCCGAATCGAACCCAGGACCTCACTTTAAAATGTATAAGTATAATATCTGTCAGTTTTATTCGATAAATATAAATTTACTTTAACGCGAACTTTATCATAACATAAAGAAAAAAATATGAATAAAAATAGTAAAAAAATCAAATGATAATTTTTTAATTTTGTGATGCTACCGTACTATACTGTCAATATTATACATTGTTAGCCTAAAAGCTACCGATACCGAGACAAAAACCGAATGATGAAGTGATGAAAATGTTGATAATGATGATGATGATAGTGATGATGATGATGATAATAATGAAAATGGTGACAATGATGATGATGATGATAATGAAAATGGTGATAATGATGATGATAATCATAATGATGATGATGATAATGAAAATGGTGATAATGATGATGCTGATAATGATGATGATGATGATAATAATGAAAATGGTGACAATGATGATGATGATGATAATAATGAAAATGGTGATAATGATGATGATAATCATAATGATGATGATTGTGATGATGATGATGATAATGAAAATGGTGATAATGATGATGATATTCATAATGATGATGAGAGTGATGGTGATGATGATAATGAAAATGGTGATAATGATGATTATCATAATGATGATGATGATGATAATGAAAATGGTGATAATGATGATGATGATAGCCAATAAAAAAATGATGATGATATTAGTAATGATAATTGTGCTGCTGATGATGATGATGATGATGCAAATCATGATAATGTTCAAGACGACGACGATGATGATGATGATGATGATGATAATGAAAATTATGATGGTGATGGTGATGATGATGGTGGAGGTGATAATGGTGATGATAATGAAAATGGTGATGATGATGATAGTGGTGGTGATGATGATGATGATTATACCTGAACGCCTTGTCCGGGCAGTCGGGACACACGTTGACAGCTTCTATCGCGTACTTGGCGCAGTCATGAGCCAGCATGATCTTCTTCACCGTCGTCAGCATGTTGCATTTGCGACATCTGATCAATTAATAGTTAATTATAAAGATTTTTTTAATTTCATCATTTTCAGCCTATCAACGGCCCACTACCGGGCCAGGCCTCCCTCCTTATAAGAGAGGGGATATGGAGCGTACACCCACCACGCTGCTCCAATGCGGGTTGGCGGGCTTAGGGTGATAATGTTTCATTTATAAACGATCATTTTCAAAATCACCTTTTAAACGAACTTAAACTTTTATTTTCTGTAATGTTTTGTTCCTTGTTGTAATAAAGAATTTATTATTATTATTATTAAATAATAATTGCGCCATTTAGTTGCTTTAATTTACTTAAGTATATCTATAGAAGTTGGTGCCAAGAAATAAATATATACGTGTCGAATTGAGAACCTCCTCCGCTTTTTCGGTCAAAAAAAAAAAAATAAAAAATTGAGAGGTGTCAAGGGACACCCGGATGGAACGAAGTTCCTTTCGATTAATTAGTGAAGGAATTGTAATAAAATTTTATTTTTTTTAAGTAATAATAATATTTTTTTTATTATTAACAAATATAATGTTATATAAACTTAATCAGTAGGCTCAATTTTTCGATTAATTAGTGAAGGAATTGTAATAAAATTTTATTTTTTTAAGTAATAATAATATTTTTTTATTATTAACAAATATAATGTTATATAAACTTAATCAGTAGGCTCAATTTTCGTAAAGGGCGCCACGAGAGCGCGAGACAGCATACAGCGCGGGCGCCCCCCGCCGCTCACGCGCACACACATCAAAGGCGGCGGCAAGATCCTTTGATCAAAAAGTGTCGTGACAACTTTTCGTACGAATTTTTTCCGTCTAGCCCCCTTTCACAACGCGCGATAAGGAATTTCGTTCCAATTATTGGTGTTTTACTATTATTTTTGTGTTTTTTTATCACTATCAGGTATGATTGCAATCTAGGGCGAATTTGTAATAAAAAAATTGACACCATGTGCCAATAGCTATAAAGGCCGATCCGCACACACCAGCTGAGACAGTTCCATACAATGCAGTGTCAGTGAAAATTAATTTATCTAAAGGAGATGGTCTAAAATAGTATGGAGCACAGACTCACTTTCTGTACATGAGTTGAAAAAAACTACATGTATTAATAATCTACTTTTGATTAGCCAAATCTCTTTCAAGAATTCACTTTTATTTAGGCGAAATATTATTTATTCTCTCCAAAACAATGCAACTCTTTACTATAACCATGGCGGATCTTAGATAAGTTATATTATCTATGGTAGACATTCTCCAGGTGGCGGATTGATGTTGTTTTGACTTTTGCTGTCAGTGTTTATTGACGTATGGTCCATTTGATTTGATGTTTACTGGTTAGGTATAGGTACCTAACGGATTACTGAATAATCAGATTAAAATATTGAGTTTTGTTCTTATTATAGCTAAGATGTCTGTCTAAAATGTATTATAGCTAAAAACAAATCCCGGAACACGGAAGAAAAGACTTGTCAAAAATGACATATTTCGAGTTTGACAAATCAATGTCACTGCATCTTTATTACCTACAGATTAATATTCGAAAGTCGCCATCTTTTAATACCTCAAAAACTAGGAATTTCATTTTTAACCAACGTTTTATTTAGTTCGTTTCGTTCACTTATTTTATTTTTGATAAAATCCTTGTATTTTTTTTATTTTAATGGTATGTGGTACAAGAGTGAAGCTGAAATGGACCATCTCCTTATAAGAAAAATAAAGTGTATGAAAAAAGTGTAATATGATTTTATTATGATTTGTAATACTGTTAATATAACAAATGCTGTTAATTCACCGACCTGTAAGCAATGAGGTGCAGTTTCTTGTGTATTTTGATGTTGTCCTTGGTGATGAAGTTGGCTTTGCAAATGTCGCACTGGTAGTCGTTTTCCGATTTCTGAAAATAACAAAATACAATTCAATTTATTTGACGACTTCCGTGGCGCATTGGTAAGCGCGGCGGATTTATAAGACGGAGGTCCTGGGTTCGATTCCCGGCGGGGCAGATTGAGATTTTTCTTAATTTGTCTTGGTCTGGCTGGTGGGAGGCTTTCGCCGTGGCTAGTTACCACCCTACCGACAAAGACGGATCCAAGCGATCCGGTACGATGTCGTGTAGAAACCGAAAGGGGTGTGGATTTTCGTCCTCCTAACAAGTTAGCCCGCTTCCATCTCAGACTGTATCATCACTTAACATCAGGTGTGATAGCAGTCAAGGGTCTACTTGTAGCCGATAAAAAAAAATGTGTGGATGACGACAGTACGTGAAAAAGTGCAGATTCTCGTGTATTATGATAACTTTATTGTAGAAAAAAAATTCTGATCTTATTTCTCTACTAGTACATCACTACATAGTATAAAACAAAGTCTCTCCCTATGTATGCTTAGATCTTTAAAACTAAGCAACGGATTTTGATGTGGTTTTTTTAATACATAGAGTGACTCTTAAGGAAGGTTTATATGTATAATACATGCATAATATAGTAGAGAAACACTGATAAATTTAGAGGTTTCTAATGTGATGTCGTAAAAAAGCACGTTTTTTTGCGCTTATATTGCAAACGCTGTCTGTACCCTACGAGATAGACTAAAATAATATACTACAGTATTGTCCACCTTAAAAAGTTCAACAAAAAAGTCCGCGATGGTATATGTCTATCTCTTAGGGATAACCCACCTTAACCATTTTTTTACCTTTACTAAAAAATAGTTATTTACGAAGTGATTTTAAACAATACAGCATTAATCCTTATCCAATGAAGGCTTTAAATAAATTGTACATTTATTATAGATCAATATGCTTTTTACAGCATGTAATTTAAGTGAATATTTCCGAAGATATTACAAATTTAAAATGCAGGGACGAGCGTTCGGCGGTCGCGCAGAGCGTACGTGCAGCATGCGTCTCCGTTGGTACAAACCAGCATTACACCCGTGCGAAGCTGGGGCGGGCCGCTAGTTGTAAATAAATATGTGCTTAAATATATATTATGTAATAACTAGCAGTCGCCCGCGGCTCTGTCCGCGTGAAAACCATTTGCCCTTCTATTTTTCTATGACAGACTTTCATACAAATTTGCTTATCTATTGCTCTCTCTATGTCTGCTTTTGATAACACTGGATTCACTCAATGTTTCCGGCAAGACGTTTCGTTTGACACATGATGTTTGATGTGTTGATTGGCGAGGCGTATCTAAGATGGCGACTGCGGTTTGTTTGGATGGCGACTACGGTTTGTTCGTCAGTGTCATTAGAATTTAACGAAATTCTCCTTAATTCGAATTTTACGGATATATGTTGTCGACTCGATATCAATATTTTTTTTATGTTGTGTTATTCATTTAAGGTTTCGATCAAGTCGACGACCTTGACGAAATTTTAATATAGATTGGATTGAAGTCTGCCTGGTTTTAGGCTTCGACAAAGACGTACCGCCAAACGAATTAGCGTTTCGGTATGATGTCGAGTAGGAACCAAAAGGGGCGTCGATTTACGTCTATTCCTAACAAGCTACCCCATTATCAGTTACTATCAGCTGTGAATGCAGTCTAGGGCTAACTTTTAGGGGAAAAAAGCGCACAGCGTCCTGTGACGATTGCATCGTACCGCTGTCTCGTAGAGTTAGTACAGTTAGCTCTCAGTGCTCACTCACCGGAGTATGTTTCCCGTTCATGTGGACCTCCATCTGCTTGGCGGTGTTGAACCCGATCAGGCAGTGGACGCACTTGTTGCGCAGCCGCAGGAACGCCTCGTTGGCTGCGTTGCGTCCATCTGACACACACACTGTATCGCAGTCTCGTACAGTTAGCTCTCAGTGCTCACTCACCGGAGTATGTTTCCCGTTCATGTGGACCTCCATCTGCTTGGCGGTGTTGAACCCGATCAGGCAGTGGACGCACTTGTTGCGCAGCCGCAGGAACGCCTCGTTGGCTGCGTTGCGTCCATCTGACACACACACTGTATCGCAGTCTCGTACAGTTAGCTCTCGGTGCTCACTCACCGGAGTATGTTTCCCGTTCATGTGGACCTCCATCTGCTTGGCGGTGTTGAACCCGATCAGGCAGTGGACGCACTTGTTGCGCAGCCGCAGGAACGCCTCGTTGGCTGCGTTGCGTCCATCTGACACACACACTGTATCGCAGTCTCGTACAGTTAGCTCTCGGTGCTCACTCACCGGAGTATGTTTCCCGTTCATGTGGACCTCCATCTGCTTGGCGGTGTTGAACCCGATCAGGCAGTGGACGCACTTGTTGCGCAGCCGCAGGAACGCCTCGTTGGCTGCGTTGCGTCCATCTGACACACACACTGTATCGCAGTCTCGTACAGTTAGCTCTCGGTGCTCACTCACCGGAGTATGTTTCCCGTTCATGTGGACCTCCATCTGCTTGGCGGTGTTGAACCCGATCAGGCAGTGGACGCACTTGTTGCGCAGCCGCAGGAACGCCTCGTTGGCTGCGTTGCGTCCATCTGACACACACACTGTATCGCAGTCTCGTACAGTTAGCTCTCGGTGCTCACTCACCGGAGTATGTTTCCCGTTCATGTGGACCTCCATCTGCTTGGCGGTGTTGAACCCGATCAGGCAGTGGACGCACTTGTTGCGCAGCCGCAGGAACGCCTCGTTGGCTGCGTTGCGTCCATCTGACACACACACTGTATCGCAGTCTCGTACAGTTAGCTCTCGGTGCTCACTCACCGGAGTATGTTTCCCGTTCATGTGGACCTCCATCTGCTTGGCGGTGTTGAACCCGATCAGGCAGTGGACGCACTTGTTGCGCAGCCGCAGGAACGCCTCGTTGGCTGCGTTGCGTCCATCTGACACACACACTGTATCGCAGTCTCGTACAGTTAGCTCTCAGTGCTCACTCACCGGAGTATGTTTCCCGTTCATGTGGACCTCCATCTGCTTGGCGGTGTTGAACCCGATCAGGCAGTGGACGCACTTGTTGCGCAGCCGCAGGAACGCCTCGTTGGCTGCGTTGCGTCCATCTGACACACACACTGTATCGCAGTCTCGTACAGTTAGCTCTCAGTGCTCACTCACCGGAGTATGTTTCCCGTTCATGTGGACCTCCATCTGCTTGGCGGTGTTGAACCCGATCAGGCAGTGGACGCACTTGTTGCGCAGCCGCAGGAACGCCTCGTTGGCTGCGTTGCGTCCATCTGACACACACACTGTATCGCAGTCTCGTACAGTTAGCTCTCAGTGCTCACTCACCGGAGTATGTTTCCCGTTCATGTGGACCTCCATCTGCTTGGCGGTGTTGAACCCGATCAGGCAGTGGACGCACTTGTTGCGCAGCCGCAGGAACGCCTCGTTGGCTGCGTTGCGTCCATCTGACACACACACTGTATCGCAGTCTCGTACAGTTAGCTCTCAGTGCTCACTCACCGGAGTATGTTTCCCGTTCATGTGGACCTCCATCTGCTTGGCGGTGTTGAACCCGATCAGGCAGTGGACGCACTTGTTGCGCAGCCGCAGGAACGCCTCGTTGGCTGCGTTGCGTCCATCTGACACACACACTGTATCGCAGTCTCGTACAGTTAGCTCTCAGTGCTCACTCACCGGAGTATGTTTCCCGTTCATGTGGACCTCCATCTGCTTGGCGGTGTTGAACCCGATCAGGCAGTGGACGCACTTGTTGCGCAGCCGCAGGAACGCCTCGTTGGCTGCGTTGCGTCCATCTGACACACACACTGTATCGCAGTCTCGTACAGTTAGCTCTCAGTGCTCACTCACCGGAGTATGTTTCCCGTTCATGTGGACCTCCATCTGCTTGGCGGTGTTGAACCCGATCAGGCAGTGGACGCACTTGTTGCGCAGCCGCAGGAACGCCTCGTTGGCTGCGTCCATCTGACGGACGTACTGCATCTCCGTTTCATCCATTTTGTACAACTTTACCAGACTCTCCGGAAGGTTTTTCATCTTTCTGCTATTTTTAGACTGAAATGTTAATAATAATGTAAAAAATAGTAGATTGTAAAACTGACACATGACTGACAGTTCTGTGACGTGCAATTAAACGTCTGTGTAAAAGTTTATATCTCAATAGATGGCGCTGTGAGTCGCACTTTCGGCGCGAGTCTAACCAAGTAACTTTGACAGTTCTGTTTTAGCGGCTTTTTTTTGACACTTACTATATGTTGGGGTTTTTTTAAAAATTGTAATTAAATACTAGATTGTCATGTAAATCATATAATATTTCACAAACTGGTTTGGTTTAACATTTAATGAATTTTAAAACTATACAATAAAAAAAAAATAATACTATATTTTGAAATTAAAGCATATTAATGACAATAACAATGAATATATTTATAAAGTTTAGTTTCTATGAAGATGAGAACCCTCACGGGTGTAGGCTGTAAAAATATACTATGAGAGTTTTATTTCTTAACACGTCACGCCTGCTGTAATTTTAAGTTCAATTAAGGACATGAACGAACCTATTCTATTAATTTTTCTATATCTTAATACTGTGACAGTGTCCGACAAAATTTTCTCCGCTAGAAAATCACGTTGGATCACTGAAAAGCAGTTTGTGGGTTCTAGGTAACGTCCTTAAAGTAGAAACCTTGGCTGGCACCGACTCCTAGATATGATTAAGTAAATTAAGGCAGCTAAATGACACAGAACTTATTCTTTACTCTTTAGTGCGTTTTGAGTCGGTTCTATTTCTTGTTAAATTTTTTTTATTTCTTTTTAGTGATTTATCGCCACGTAACGTACTCGTACTATACTGTCATAGTATATTATACGGCACTAGTAGCCAAAAAGCTACCGATACTTACACTAAAACCGAAAATGCTGCAAGTGTGCCTATAACATTTGAAGAGTTCCTTCAATTTTCCCAAGATATCATCATCAGATCCTAACATGAGGACAATGGGACCACCTTGGAAGTGTGCCCTTTCTAATAAAAAAAGAATTATCAACATCGGACAACTCTGTAAAAACGTCATACATAAAAAAATATATGTGTGGAATTGAGAACCTCCTCCGTTATTTTCGTCGGTTAAAAACAAACAAAATATTGCTTGAATTTACTTAATCTATGAAGTCGGTACTGGTAAATATACTTTGTATAAAATTGTCACTTAAACAATATGGAACTTCATGGGCGTGAGGTGTCAAAAAACTATTAATAACGAATTGTAATTTATTAACAATTAACTTAGTTATTAATAATTAACTGACTGCCTCGTTGGTCTAGTGGTTAGCCTATGTGGCTTCGATCACGAGGTCCTGGGTTCGATTCCTGGGTCGGGTCACGGAATAATTCTGAGCTTTTTCATTCTTCTATGAAATAAATGTTCAGTGCTTTCCAAGCCCGGAGTCTGGAAGTTGGTGGTGATACACCCCCATGCCTCGGAGAGCACGTTAAGCCGTCGGTCCCGGTCACTGTCATCAACATCTGATAGTGATCGTTAATAAATGAAACATTATCACCCTAAGCCCGTCAACCCGCATTGGAGCAGCGTGGTGGGTGTACGCTCTATATCCCCTCTTCTGTAAGGAGGGAGACCTAGCCCTGTATAGTATATGTTTTGATATTTATTATAAAAAAAAATTTAAAAGTTAAAACAAACCTTATCCTTTTTCCGTTTAACTCTCTTACTGTCTTCCTTCTTCTTTCTCCCTCGTTTCTTCTTTCCATCTTCAGTCTTCAGCTGTGAGAGGAGTAGATCATCTTCTGAACTCTGCACGTCTTGTGATATATCTTCTATATTGTACTGGAATATGTCGGACTGGGTGTCTTCTAACTCTTCTTTCACTTCTACTTCAGGTAAGGTTTCGCCTTCTGGGACATCATTTTCCGCTGCAATGAGTAATGCAATTGTTTTTTTTTTTTTATAGACTACAAGTTAGCCGTTATCTGCTATCACACCTGATATTAAGTGATGATGCAGTCTAAGATGGAAGCGGGCTAACTTGTTAGGAGTAGGACGAAAATCCACACCCCTTTCGGTTTCTACACGACATCGTACCGGAACGCTAAATCGCTTAGCGATACGTCTTTGTCGGTAGGGTGGTAACTAGCCACGGCGAAAGCCTCCCACCAGCCAGACCAAGACAAATTAAGAAAAATTTCTATCTGCCCCGCGGGGAATCGAACCCAGGACCTCCATCTTATAAATCCACCGCGCATACCACTGCGCCACGGAGGTCGTAAAAGTGTCGCCACCATAAAATTGCGTTTTTGTATGGGAAAATATCACACATCATCACATATTATAAAACGTAGGCCCCCTCCGCGTCTGTCTATTCGCGATAATCTCAAAGTCTACTAAACCTAAGGTCATGCCGTTTTCACCAATAGATAGAGTGGCTTCTAAGGAAGGTTTAAAGAGACGAATATCTTAGCATTCCATGGATTCACCGTGCGGGTGGGGGTCCATCGCGTGGCTGAGAGAAAAACTCCGAACAGAGCCCGAGACTTGTGACACGGGTGTAGGTTTAAGGGTACCCTTAGTGACGAACACTCACCTCCTCTGTTCAAGTTATTCTCCCTGCACAGACACATTCGAAAGGACCCTACTAGAGCAGCTTTGGACACTCGTTCCAATATGGGGCTTACTGCACTTCTAGTAAGGTCAAGGTCTTTTAGCAGGTTGTAGAAAGACTTCGCTGGTATACCCCTCGCACCCACTTCTACCGCGTATAAACTAACCACATAGCCATTTCTAGTTAGTTCATTAGTAAGGTCATAATATTTATACTAACTAAAAAGTAACCGTTTAGTTTTTCCATCTATCGATAAATACTAGAACAAAATTTTATTTCTTACTTTTTAGTGATTTATCGCCACGTAACGTACTCGTACTATACTGTCATAGTATACTATACGACACTTGTAGCCAAAAAGCTACCGATACCGAGACAAAAACCGAAATCGCTGTAAGCGTGCCTCCAAAATTTGAAGAGTTCCTTCAATTTCCCCAGGATATCATCATCAGATCCTAACATGACGACAATGGGACTACCTTGAAAATATGCTCTTTCTAATAAAAAAAGAATTATCAAAATCGGACAACTCTGTAAAAAGTTATGCGTGGTCATACATATAAAAAAATATATATATACGTGTCGAATTGAGAACCTCCTCCGTTTTTTTCGTCTGTTAAAAAATACGTGTGCCTCTTCGGACGACCGCCAGAAATGATACGGCTGCGCTGTGGGTGAGAGTGAGTTAGCTGCTTTCCCACCGCTTCCGTATGCGTGTGAAAAGGAGGCTAGACAGTCTGGCTCTGTACAGTGTTACGAAATAAAACTGTTTTGACGGCCTCCGCGGTGCAGTGGTTCGATTCCCGGCGGGGCAGATTGAGATTTTTCTTAATTTGTCTTGGTCTGACTGATGGGAGGCTTTCGCCGTGACTACTTACCACCCTACCGACAAAGACGTACCGCCAAGTGATTTAGCGTTCCTGTACGATGTCGTGTAGAAACCGAAAGGGGTGTGGATTTCAACAACCCAACAAGTTAGCCCGCTTTCACCTTAGATTGCATCATCACTTAACATCAGGTGTGATAGCAGTCAGGGGCCAACTTGTAGTCAATAAAAAAAAACCTTCTCATAAGAAGTTAACGCTTCAAAAAAGGCAATTTCTCTTACCAATCTCTTCTTGAAGATCTTCTATCTTCTCCACCTCACACTTGACTTCCGTCTGTTGAACGACGGTTGCTTCCAATTTAGGAGGTGGTCCAGAGAATATTTCAAAAGTCTTTGTTGATAGTCGACATACAGCATGACTAGATAGATCCGTGGGGGAGTTTAAGAAAGATTGCTGGAATTGAGAAAGAGACTACATAGGAGAAAATAAAAAAAAATAATAAAAATAAGTGTAATTAAAAAAAAAATTTAACTGACTCAAAACGCACTAAAAAGTAAAAAGTAACTGTCATTTAGTTGCTTTAATTTACTAAAGCATATCTAGGAGTCAGTGCCAGCCAAGTTTAAAGAACATTTATTATACATAGTAAAGCAGTTTGTGGGTTCTAGGTAACGTCCCTAAAGTAGAAACCTTGGCTGGCACCGACTCCTAGATATGATTAAATAAAAGCAAGTAAATGACACAGTTATTTTTTACTTTTTAGTGCGTTTTGAGTCGGTTCTATTTTTTGTTAAAAATTTTCATTTCTTACTTTTTAGTGATTTATCGCCACGTAATGTACTCGTAATATACTGTCATGGTATATTATACGGTACTTGTAGCCAAAAAGCTACCGATACCGAGATAAAAACCGAAATCGCTGTAAGCATGCTTCCAAAATTTGACGAGTTCCTTCAATTTCCCCAGGATATCATCACCAGATCCTAACATGATGACAATGAGACTATGTTGGAAGTATGCCCTTTCTAATAAAAAAAAAATTATCAAAATCGGACAACTCTATAAAAAGTTATGCGTGGTAATACATAAAAAAAAATATACGTGTCGAATTGTGAACCTCCTGTTTTTTTCGTCGGTTTTTAACAAAAAATAGAACTGACTCAAAACGCACTAAAAAGTAAAAAATAAATGTGTCATTTAGTTGCTTTAATCTATTTAAGCATATCTAGGAGTCGGTGCCAGCCGACTCTCTACTTTCAGGACGTTACCTAGAACCTACTAACTGCTTTATTACGTAAAATAAAAAAAAAAGTTCCTTAAACTAAAGCAAGCTTAAGTAAATTGAATTAAAAATGAATTTAAAAACTAAATGACACTACACCATTACAGGGCCAGGCCTCCCTCCTTATAGGAGAGGGGATATAAGCGTATACACCTCAAAGCGAGATAACGCCGCATGAGTCATGTTTTTTCGTGCGTGCAGCCAGCTCTATCGAATTATAAGACGTTGTCACGTCAAAAATGAAGGTAGAAATCACTAATCATTTTACAACTAATTTTTTCAATTAATTTATTAATGACGAATTCATAACAATAAATTAGATTAGTAAGCTTAAAACTATTTAATATATTCAATATCGTTTAAATAAGATTTTATAAAAATACAAAACATAATTTTAAATTTATAAGGCATCAAAAGTGTTGCATTTTCTACCTTCATTTTTAATTTGTTTGTTGACAAGCATTCTCAATCGAGTTTGGCTTAAGTATAGTATATAATACATACAATCATCCTTATAAATGTGAAAGTTTGAATATATGGATTGAATGAATGTTTGTTTGTTTTTCACGCAAAAACTCCTGAATGGATTTTGATGAATCTTCACAATAATATAGCTTACATATCAGAATAAGAACTATGCAAATGAAACCGCAGGTGTCATCTATTTAATTAATATTTACCTTCTCTGAATATGCAATGAGTATTTCAAAGGATTTTACAATTTGTTGTCTGAACTTTGTAACTTTGTCAATCTGCGCCAAACATTCCCAGCACACTTGAATTGACAAACCATCAGGCACCTGAAACATTAAAAAAAATTATCAGCGTATTAATTGTCCACCACAAAATTGTACTGGATGCTCGCGAGGAACTCAAAGTTGTCTCTGGAAAACAAGTTGCTTCTGTATAGAACCGTAATCAAGCCCATATGGACGTATGGAATCCAGCTATGGGGCTCAGCATGCGACTCCAATGTCAACGTAATACAGAGAGCACAGAATTATGTCCTGAAACAAATGTCCAACGCGCCATGAGAGACGAATATCTTAGCATTCCATGCACTCACCGTGCGGGTGGAGGTCCATCGCGTGGCTGAGAGAAAAACTCCGAACAGAGCCCGAGACTTGTGACACGGGTGTAGGTTTAAGGGTACCCTACGCGCGTCAACACTCACCTCCTCTGTTCAAGTTATTCTCCCTGCCTAGCCAAATTCGCAAGGACCCTACTAGAGCAGCTTTGGACACTCGTTCCAATATGGAGCTTACTGCACTTCTAGTAAGGCCAAGGTCTTTTAGCAGGTTGTAGAGAGACTTCGCTGGTATACCCCTCGCACCCACTTCTACCCCGTATAAACTAACCACATAGCCATTTTTGGTTAGTTCATTATTAAGGTCATAATATTTATTCACTTTGAATACATGGTCTTTGGGGATGTTTGTTTCCCACGGCACGGTTTCTAAAAATGTCTGAAATCCATGAACATCTACAAATGCCAGTAAAAAAGGAAATAACAGCAAATAGCATCAACTATAAAGCTAGACTCATAAAACATCCGAATCACCTGGCTGTGCAGTTAACTATACCACAGGCGATTCGACGTTTAAAGCGATGTCAAATTCTAAACTGAAGAGAAAGCCGCATTTGAAATGTATATAGATCTCCCGCTGGGGAGGTTATCTCTGATCACCAACTCTCTTACAATGCCTCTGCTCATAGTCATCAGACTGATTGCATGAGTTAAAACAGAAAAAAAAAAAATACAAAGTTGTCCACTACAGGGCCAAGTCTTGCTGAGACCAATATAATATTTGTGTGATGAGCATGGATGTTTTCCAATATCTAGGTGTTTATCGCATTGCTGGACATAGGCCTTTCTGAGAGTGCACCATGACACATGATCCTCTGCCTTTCTCATCCAGCCACTTCCCGCTACCTTTATGAGGTCGTCAGACCATCGGGCTAGAGGGCGTCCTACACTGCGCTTAGTGGTTCGTGGTCTCCACTCCAGAACATGTCGGCCCCAGCGACCATCTGTTCTGCGAATTATATGGCCTGCCCATTGTCACTTCATCATGCTTATCCTTTGAGCTATGTCTACTACTTTTGTTCTCCTTCTGATATAATAATGTTTTATGTATAACATATATAAAATATTGATCAGTTATTACAGTACCCATAAGACAAGCTACCTGCACTTACTTTTGGGTAATAGCAATGTGTGTAAATGTCCTATAATATTTTTTTTATCCTAGCATTCCATGGATTCACTGTGCAGGTGCACCGGGTCCATGTGGCAGTGAGAAAGACATTTGGTCTAGAATGGAGTTTACTGCCATTCTAGTCAGGACAAGGTCTTTGAGCAGGTTGTAGAGATTTTGCTGGTATACCGAGAGGTATACCAGCAAAATCTCTACAACCTTAGCTTAGTTAGCTTATATGCATATAAGCTAACCACAGCCATTTTTGTTAATTAATTTATAGGTTTTTTATATGTATATAATACAGCACTTCGAAGATAGCCTACAACAATCTTAGACTGCATTGACACTTAACATCAGGAGGAATATATAAAAAACACTGACATAAACTATAAAACTAACTGCATTTTAAAAACTTTAATCCCATTATCATACTCCTATAGCATATAATTCATTGAATTTTTGCTAAACAGAATTTGATGAAAGATTTAAGCAAACAAAAGTTTGATATATCTGAGTGAATCCTTAATTTCAAAAGAAACAACATCCCCAATGGCCTTGAAATCCTTCGAAAACGGGTTTAGCAAGTAAAAAAAGAAACAAAAATATTTTACTATCATGGCCGATTCTAAGGATTTTTGTTCCTAACTTTACGAAAACAAAAACATGACTGAAACGTGTTTTATAAATGAGCGTAACACTTATTTATTGCATTTAAACAACAAGTTGAGTAACTTCTTTGGCTTATTCGATTATTATTGGGCCAAAACAAGAATTATAAATTAAATTCCTTACATCGATATTCGCTAAAAGTTTGAAGCACCGTTTCACTTCTTCCTTGTAAAACATTTTTCTGTTGTAATTAAGACATCCCACACATATTCCATTCACATTGTACCCCTCAATATTAATGTTTATTTCACCCATTGTGTACAAAATTATTTTATCACTAATGAAAGCTTCATTGCTTTCCTTCAGCCATTTTCATTTTTCGAATTTCTTCGCTTTTATTAAGTTTGACAGTTGACATTGACATGACCATAGAATAATAATTACAGTACGTATCTTTTTAATCTGTGATGTAATGACATTTATAAAAAAATAAAAAATCATAGACTATCATTTAATAAAAAGATGTTTTTTTTAAAATTTATTTAAGGACTTGGAATCAAAAACCTTTTTGGGCTTAAAAAGACGTGCCTCAAATAGGCCACTGCAGATAGCCTTAAAAATAATAAAAAGTAAACGAAAATCGCAGTAGGATGAAACTCATTGCAAAAGGAAGAGAATATCATAAAAATTAAAGGAAAAATAAATTATGGGCAATCTGAGGTCGGGAAGGGGTAGAGGGTGAGGGTTTAGGGGTAAAAAACGGATTTTCTTGATTTCCGGCAAAACTAAAAGTCCTATGAGATATACATAGTTATAAGGCAAAGTTGTAGGTAATAATAATAAAAAGATCTAAAACTATTGTTCTTACACTTTTTTCACATATCCCCAAAATTTATGTGAAAAATTAAAAAAACCTACTTTTTTGTTTTTTATTTTTATCTTTTCCAAATATTTTTTTATTTTTTTCGAAATTTGGTGAAAACCTACCTTTTTATGTCTCAAACATGCCATAATTTATTTGATATAATTATTTGATTCTTCCCAACCTCAGATCGCCCGTAATTTATTTTTCCTTTCATTTCTATGATATTCTCTTCCTTTTGTAATGGGTTTCATCCTACTGCGATTTATTTTGGTTTCAAAAATTATTGGCACCGGTCTAAAAGTTGTAGTGAGTATGGTCCAATTGTTACTTTACTTTCAGGTTGAATATAAAACGAAAAAATAATTAGAAGAAGTATAATAAATTTAATTAAAGATAATGAAGTTTAATAAAATAAAAGAAAAATGAAACTCCTTGGAAGAAACGAAAGTGAACGAAAATGTGATTGCCAACCAACCAAAAAAAGGCGGCGACTTTAAAACGCGTACTTGAAATAAATGACCTACCTGTACCGCTTAGGAGATTTATATATTTTCGTAAACAATAAATAATACAAAATATCCCATTGAAAATAATAATTTATTGTATAAATGTATTTTATTACACATTTACTCATTTATTTATTTACAATTATTTTTAAAATATTTAACAATGCTTATAAAATTATAAAAAAAAACGCTATTAAAAATTTATAAAAAAATTCATTCCGCCTGCTGAGGGGCCCGGGGGTCAGGGCTCCAGAGTGAGGAACCTCCTCACAATACGCGCCGTTTCAAGGACTACTGCCTTCTGTATCCGACCCTTGATCCAACAATTAAGCGAAAGCTTTTTAAGATGTTCGTCAAAGCTTTTCGCTATAAGACCGTTGACTGAAACGACTATAGGAACAATCATTGTTGAATCAACATTCCACATGGCGGTAATCTCATGAGCAAGGTTGGACCTTATTATCGGTATTTTGATACTTCTTCAGCTTTCAACATATTATCGTCATGTGGAACAGTAATATCAACAATTATTGCACGGCGCGTTGATCGATCAATTATCACTATATCAGGTCTATTGGCTACAATATATAGAACTAAAGCAACGCACTGCTATTTTCAAGAACTGACGCTGGGTCGTACCTATAGTAAGGCACCTCAAAATCGACAAGGTCATACTGAAGAGCAAGTTGTTGATGGATTATCTTGGCTACTTGATTATGTCTGTGCAAATTATATTATTACACATTTATATACTTACATGTTTTTAGCTAGAGTTTGGCTATTGAAGTCTGAATTCGTACGGCAAATAAAAAAAATAATTGGGGGACAATAGTGCAAATATTAGAAATAATCCAGTTTGATACTTACGTTTTGAAATTATTTATGCGAAAAATGAGAAAGTGTATTATTTAAGCCAATGAATATTTTTTGACGAATTTTAATGGTGAAAAATTGGAGGAGGACTTATAAAAGTCTATGTTCTTTGAAATTACTGGAAATATGAAAATAAAAATATTATTTAAACCAAAGAGTATGTTTTAGTTGATTTAGATGTTTTAAATATTTACATTTTGTTGCGATGAATTTTTCACATGGGTTTTTTTATCAGCCCTTAACTGCTTTCACACCTGATGTTAAGTGATTATGCAATCTAAGATGGAAGTGGGCTAACTTGTTAGGAGTTGGATTGAATCCGAACGTCTGTCGGTTTCTTGATGACATCGTACTGGAATGCTAAATCGCTTGGCTAAGACTTTGTTGACGACCTCCGTAGCGCAGTGGTATGCGCGGTGGATTTATAAGACGGAGGTCCTGGGTTCGATTCCCGGCGGGGCAGATTTGAGATTTTTCTTAATTTGTCTTGGTCTGGCTGGCTTTCGCCGTGGCTAGTTACCAGCCTACCGACAAAGACGTATCGGAAAGCGATTTAGCGTTCCGGTACGATGTCCTGTAGAAACCGAAAGGGGTGTGGATTTTCGTCCCACTCCTAACAAGCTAGCCCGCTTCCATCTTAGACTGCATCAACACTTAACATCAGATGTAATAGCAGTCAAGGGCCAACTTGTAGTAGATAAAAAAAAAAAATTGTCGGCGAGGTGGTAACTATCCGAAGCCTCCCACCAGCCAGACCTGAGCGAATTTAGAAAATCTTAACTGATCTTATTCTTTTAAATCCACTGCGCGCATCAACGCGTTTGGGACTCTCGTAGATTTAATTTTAAGTTTCCGACCTTAGTTATCACTATTACTTTTACATAATCTAAAAATTACATATTGACGATTTAATCATAAAGATTTCACTGAATGAAGATATTTTTACTTTGACTGTATCACCGAGGCTGTCAAAAAAATTAAAAATGAAGATTAGACTAATAATTATATAAAAATCTACTAGTAGACAATTGTGCTACTGATTCTGTACAAAACACAATACAAAAATATAATATACATTTTACAATTCACTAAATTGACTAAAATTCACAATAATTACAAAAGTACAATCATTTATTCTTGTAGTGGACCAAATGGTCGCATTCCCTCAATTTATCAGCCGCTTGTTCTGGCGTCAGATCCCTTTGTGGTTGCGCCAGCATCTCGTATCCCACCATGAACTTCTTGACTGTGGCCGATCGTAGGAGAGGGGGTAGGTAGATGCCGTGGAAGAGCCAGTGGGGGGCGTCGCCTGGCTTCTTTGATGGACCTGTAGGAGCACCTAGAAAAAAAATTGGTTGTCTGTAAAGTCGGTTTACTGACGATAGTTGAACGTGACAACGTCTGAAGAAAATACTAATGGAATGGTAGCATTTAATTGGTTATTAAAATTTTTAATTTAAGTATATTTTTATAAATATTAATTTAAATTAATAAAATAATTGATTTTGATTTTATAAATTTATATTTTAAATTTATAATAAATATATTAATTTTTAATTTAAAATTAATATATTTAATAATTAATTTAATTGACGGATATCGAACGCTGCCGAACGCAAAGGCCGATTGTGCTTCTTTGTCGCTCGTTCCGCGCTCTCGCTTGCACTTCAAGCCTTACATGGAACGCCTCAAAGCGAGGTAACGCCGCATGTCATGTTTTTTCGTGCGTGCAGCCGGCTCTATCGAATTATAAGACGTTGTCACGTCAAAAATGTCTTTCAGCGGGTGGATCCAAATCCCCTAAACCCGCCCCGTTTATTCACTTACCCTAAGAAATATCTCATGTATAAAAAACTATATCATCGGTCAATAGTATATATAATATGTTAGGTAAATGGTATAACATTCCGAAACGCACCGATATATTTCGATCATTAGAGTGGGCAAACCGCCACTAGGACCCGACAATTTTGTTACGCGCGGATCGTGCTTCCAATAGGAAACATGTTACAAGAAATCTATAATCTATACTAATGTTATAAAGAGGTAAAGTTTGTAAATAAAACTGTCGGGGCTAATCTTCGAAACTACTGATCTGATTTTAAAAATTCTTTCACCAGTAGAATGCTACGTTATCGGTGAGTGTTATAGGCTATATTTTATATTTGTATTGTATATATTACCAGAGTTATCACAGTTTTTGTCGCGCGAGTCGAACCGTGAAATTTATTAAGTCGGTTTTCTGCGCGTACGCTGCGTTAACTATTGGATATAATTGAAAACATTGTATGAAAACTTTATGCATCTTAAAAAGTTCTACAAAAAAGTTCGCATATATCTATCTTTTATAATTTGGCAGAGATATATAACTTTTTTTGTTTTAAAAAATCATTTAATTCATATGCTCACGTTTACGTCATTATTTATGCAATTAAACTTAAATTCTTATCAAAATAAATTATTTAATAATCACAAGGATATTATAGAGATAAGATTTGCCTTTTACAGTATGTTAATTAGTTATATAGTTTCGGAGATATTCCAAAATTTCTAAAAATCAACACTGCAGCTATATCGTCCAAATTAAGTTGACCTACTCCATGTTATGTTATACGTACTGAATGGGAGTCAACATTTTGGTACTGATATTCTCTGAGAATTCGATCTTTGGTCTTTTCTTTCAATTTATTTGGCATGGCAGACCATATTTATATAATATACGAAAAAGTTTGTTCGTTTGTTTAAACGGGCTAATCTCTAGATCTGCAAGTCGGATTGTAAATTATATGTGTATAAAATGAAATGAAATCATATTAAGTTTTAAAATTATTATTTTAAAAATGATAGGCATGATCTGCCTCAAGATTCTGTCTAGGAGGCAAATTTTATTGACGTGACAACGTCTTATAATTCGAAAGAGCCGGCTGCACGCACGAAAAAACATGATGTCATGCGTCGTTACCTCGCTTTGAGGCGTTCCATGTAAGGCTTGAAGTGCAAGCGAGAGCGCGGAACGAGCGACAAAGAAGCACAATCGGCCTTTGCATTCGGCAGCGTTCGACATCCGTCTATTAAATATAATTATTAAATATATTAATTTTAAATTAAAAATTAATATATTTATTATAAATTTAAAATATAAATTTATAAAATCGAAATCAATTATTTTATTAATTCAAATTAATATTTATAAAAATATACTTAAATTAAAAATTTTAATAACCAATTAAATGCTACCATTCCATCAGTATTTTCTTAAGACGTTGTCACGTTCAATTATCGTCAGTAAACCGACTTTACAGACAACCAATTTTTTTTTCAAAGTATGTATTTTCTTTTTCATGTTGTATATCCAAGTCTAATAAAAATCTCTTTCTCACCATGCCATCCCATACTATAAGGGAAGCTACAATTAAACAAATTGTCGTATTTCGTGCACAGTTGTTTCATGATTTCCGCCAGCGCCATCTTTTGGCTGTCATTCAAATCTGTCATCCGCTGTGGTCTATTGTTTATGGGTAATAGCATCGTTTCGTACGGCCACGCCGCCCAGTACGGCACTAGCGCCACCCACTCGGAGTTTTGTAGAACTATGCGTTCCTGAAACAATTAGATAATAAAATTTTTGAAGTGAAACTTCTTAATCGGGGTTGGAAAAAATTTAGTGTAACATTTTTTCGTTACGCGCCATCTTTGACTTATGGAAGTGACGTGATAAATTGACGTTATATTAAATAAACGTTATATTGAAGTGATCAGCAAAATCAAAGGGTTTATTTTAATTCTAATTCCAGTGAATTTCTAAAAAAAACTAAGTAATTACGACATCAATGATAGTAATAATTCTATTACAATTAATAAAATTCAATAATTATAAGAATTCTTTGTAATAAGTAAATAAAATGAAATAATTGTAGAATTTGTATTTATGTCTATGATAATAAAAGCCTTTTATTAAACTTTATCTAATTTAACTTTATTTAACCAATTTCTGTTAAGTTGCATATAGTAAATTATTTTTTGAAAAATAAAGTCATAAAAAAGTTTCACTTACGAGTGTACGCTAGTACACGCACACATTTTTATTTAACAAAAAATAGAACCGACTCAAAACGCACTAAAAAATTAAAAAATAACTGTGTCATTTAGTTGCTTTAATTTACTTAAGCATATCTATGAAGTCGGTGTACTCACTTTCTTTTTGATTTCCTGATCTAAATAGTCCACTAGTAAAGGTTTGCCGTACTTTGTATAGTATTCTTTCTGGCACCTGAGAATATCGAAATAAATTAGTTATTAACAAACTTGTACTCATATTATTTTTTAACATCTACTATTTTTCTCTCATTTATCTTCATTTACATATTTTTTTAAAATTTTTAACAATGTTATAACTAATACAAAAATATATATAAAACACTATTAAAAATTTATAAAAAAAATCTTCTCCGTTTGCGGGGCCTTTGCGGGTCCAAGCAACCGGTGGTCAGGGCTCCAGAGTGAGGAACCTCCTCACAATACGCGCCGTTTCAAGTACTACTGCCTTCTGTATCCGACCCTTGATCCAACAATTAAGCGAAAGCTTTTTAAGGTGTTGATCGAAGCTTTTCGCAAAAAGACCATTGACTGAAACGACTATCGGAACAATAATAGTTGACTCAACATTCCACATGGCGGTAATCTCGTGAGCAAGGTCCAAGTACTTTGATACTTTTTCCTTTTCGGCTTTCACGAGGTTGTCGTCATGAGGAACAGTAATATCAACAATCATTGCACGGCGTACTGATCGATCGACTATCACTATATCAGGTCTATTGGCTACAATACAATATACCTATCAGTGATAATCGTTCGATCCCAGTAGAGCAACGCATTGCTATTTTCAAGAACTGGCGCTGGGTCGTACCTATAGTAAGGCATCTCAAAATCGACAAGGCCGTACTGAAGAGCAAGTTGTTGGTGGATTATCCTGGCTACTTGATTATGTCTGTGCAAGTATTCGCCGTTAGCAAGATAAGGACATCCGGACTCTATATGCCTGAGGGACTCTCCAGGATGATGACACGCTCGACATATGTCTAGAGTGCCATCTTTCATAATATTTAGCATCTACTATATTACTAAAATCTCTGCAGCTGGTGGAAGGCTTTAGCCGTTGCTAGTTACCACCCACTGGAATAATCGTTCCGGTACGATCCATTTTGAAATTTATAGCGACGTATATTTAATTCTACCCAACAATCCGCTAAGAATCTTAGACTGCATCATTGTCAAAAATGACTAAATAAAAAAAGCAGAAGTTCTACCTGCTGGTAAGTAAAAAACAGAGCAAAAGTGCGCAGTGCCAGCGACCTGATACCCATCAGGTACCTATGTATATACCTATACATATATATTTTTTTACGTAATATGTACCTATTTAATTTGCTAGATTTGTCTTTGTTCCAAATAACATAATTAAAAATGTGAAATAATACATACCATTTTATATTCACACACGTTTTTGGATGGAACGGCTGGACGGATTTAGATAAAATTTGGCACGTATTGTAGATTGTAGTCTCGTAATACATTTATTCTTTAAAAATAAAATAAGTATCCTTAACCCTAGGTTCAACATCATCAACATCAACAATAGTAACTAGATTTCGTGTCCGGACAAGAAAAATTTCTCAGTAAATGACAGCTCACTTTAGAAGTGAGCTCTCATTTTGTTTAGTACGCTTAAAACAGCCAATGTGAAAACGTCTCACAATGCCGCAGTGTGTAATTAAAAGTTGCAAAATTAAGCTTATTTTCGGTAAATTATATTAATTTTTTTAAATAACCAAGAAATTATATAAATTTTTTAACAAAACTATCAATTTTAAAACACCGCTGCAAATGTGCTTGTGTTGGTCAAGGGCTCGCCAATAAAGGCACATACATTTATTTGAACGGAACAGAAGCAATGTTATGACGGGAAAAAGTACCTTATTTATAATATTAATTAGGATAGGCTACTTTTAAATGTTAAAATTTCTACTAGTTTATAAATAAATTACCTATCCTTAACCCTAGGTTCGTTAGGCAGGAAGCTGGAGGCCCATATCTGACAGTGGGGATGAGGATTGGAGCACCCCATCACAGCGCCCTTGTTCTCGAAGATCTGCACCCACGTGTACCGGCGACCGAGCTCTTGCAGCTGGTTGATCCATCTGGAATATCATTTACATATGCTATTTATTTCGATCTTTCGTAGAATAGAAGCCATGAACCAGAGAAATGCATTATTTCTTTGATCTAAGGAGCACTGGTCGTATAATCCACCAAGCTAATAACATTAAATTTATTTAATTCAGTCTAATTCAAGGAATGTGTAAGAGGATACGTATGTTAAGGGCATAGATTAAAGACAACTAAATGGAGTCATAGCGCAGCTGTAGGTTCAAGAGCATTTCAGTCGGCCTTTATTAGAAAGTGACACAAGATTATTTTTTGTCCCTTTCAGCATGTTCATTTTCATTGTTTGTCAAGAGTGGAGTTTGTCACGGTAACATTTTGTTGCCGTCACCCTCTTTTACCATCATAGATTAAAGACTACTAGATAGAGCCCATAGCGTGTCCACTCGTGAGACAGCAAATCAGCCTTATTGACATGACATGTCAATATTTAAAGTACATCATAAAACGTTATGTTTTAAAATATCGTAAAATACGAAATATTACTTTATATAAGATAGTTTAGTAAACGCATAATACATGAAATTTGCTAAAAAATAACATATCTAAGCTTTAAATCATCAATCAATGAAGTTTATGCCTACTTACGTATGAAACGTAATTCCTTCGATTTTCTGTTCGCTGCGACTGTTGCAGCCGAAAATATTACAACCCACCATAGCACGATAACGTTTAAATTAATATCGTAACCGCAAAGTTATATTATTTATCAGCAAATTTAATAAAAAGCTAATAATTGCTCAGATATGTCCCTTGTCTGTCACAAATTCCACTCTTGACAAATAATAAAAACGAACACGCTGAAAGGGACAAAAAATAATCTTGTATCACTTTCTAATAAAGGCCGAATGAAATAAGTCTGTCACGCTCTTGAACCTACAGCCGCGTTATGACTCCATCTAGTAGTCTTTAATCTATGTTTACCATTAAGGCGCCCACTATAACTGTCACCGGGCGACAAGGTGAGCTTATTAGAGTTCGAGATCGATTTTAAGTAGATTGCTGTGATGTATTCACTCAGTATTATATAAGAAACTAAACAAAAAAATATTTAACTAGTTAAAGAGGAAATAAGAGCAAGTAGCATCAACTACAAATTAATAGGGCTCCCGAAATCGTCTAATCCGATCTTTCAGCAGCCCAATGTCGAAAAGTCGCCCAGTGAGCGTACTCGTATGGCGATGCATAAGTCGAGTGACAGTCACGTCGCTAGCAGACGAAACTATTTGTCACCGTAGTGTCACGTCACCACAGTGAGCGTAATCTCTAATATCTTCATTTTTTTTATCAACTACAAGTTGGCCCTTGACTGCTATCACACCTGATGTTAAGTGACGATGCAATCTAAGATGGAAGCGGGCTAACTTGTTAGGAGTAGGACGAAATCCACACCCCTTTCGGTTTCTACACGACATCGTACCGGAACGCTTATTCGCTTGGCGGTACGTCTTTGTCGGTAGGGTGGTAACTAGCCACGGCGAAAGCCTCCCACCAGCCAGACCAAGACAAATTAAGAAAAATCTCAATCTGCCCCGCCGGGAATTGAACCCAGGACCTCCGTCTTATAAATCCACCGCGCATACCACTGCGCCACGGAGGTCGTCGTTCATTGCACTCGATTAAGTGACTTAATGTCACGACAACAAATCACTATGGGTGCCCGGCCTTTCGATAATGTTCGAGACAATATTCGCGAAATTAAAGAGAAGTATTCGCTGTTACTTTGCTGTAGCGTAAAAGTGTTCACGAAAGTTTAATTTTTTTATTACTTGTAAGAATGTGATGAATTATCTATATCAAAAAACTCAATTGACTTACTCGTCTATAACAGCCAGTATCGCTTTCACCGACATCAGTGGTATGGTCATTGCAGAATCCGGATGGAAGCACATCACTCTGAAAAGGATTTTTAGTTGCTTTTTTATTTCCCGTGATTGTAATGGGCTAAGAAATTGTCCTTTCTTACAAATAAAATATTTATTTTATTATGATTTCATTTGTTATAGATCATTAATTTAATTACATATCAGGGGTTAAAGTATGAAATTGCCGATTTGTACTAAAAAATAAAAATTCATTTTTTTTAATTTAACATATTTATTAATAATTACCATTATTATCAATACATTGCTACCATCTAATAGGAAGCTCATTTACGCCTTTGCGATAGAACTCTGGTGATCTAGATTCGACAAACTGTGTGAAAGCATTTTGCACTGCCTCCTGAGAAGAAAACTTTTTATCACGTAGAAAATTGTACAAATCATGAAAAAAATGGTAGTCCGTTGGAGCAAGGTCTTGCGAATATGGAGGGTGACGAATGGTTTCCAATTGCAGTTCTTGTAGAGTTAAATCATTACTTCTTTATTGTCTAAGCTGAATAAAAAAAACAACTGATTGTTGATAATCGAATGTTGCACATTTTTTAAAAGAAAAACTACACAGGTACCGTATGAAAAGTTTCACTTTGAAATCTTAAACCAAACCATCTCTATGTCATTTCGAAGTACCTATTATAATAAAACGGCAATTTCATTCTTTAACCCCTATTATAAAGTGTACAGTAACTTCATGTTATATTATAATGGGAAGTGGGGTATAAAATATTGGGGTTTTCTCCGAGAAATTCGGTACCTAGTCGGAAAGACGGTAGTATTATACCCCTGGCTTCGAATAACACGTTAAGCCGTCGGTCTCGGTGATTATCTTTAATGTTCGATAAAGGTGATGGTCTAAAATTGTATGGAACACAGACTCACTTTCTGTACATAGGTTGAAAAAAACTACATGATCTAGTTTTGATTAGCCAAATCTCTGAATTCACTTTTATTTGGGCAAAATATTATTTATTCTCTCCAAAACAATGCAACACTTTACGTATAATCATGGCGGATCTTATATAAGTTATATTATCTATGGTAGACATTCTCCTGGTGACGGAATGATGTTGTTTTGACTTTTGCTGTCAGTGTTTATTGACGTATGGTCCATTTGATTTGATGGTCACTGGTTAGGCATAGGTACCTAACGGATTACTGAATAATCAGATTAAAATATTGAGTTTTGTTCTTATTATAGCTAAGATGTCTATGTCTAAAATGTATTATAGCTAAAAACAAAGCCCGGAACACGGAGGAAAAGACTTGTCAAAAACGACATATTTTGAGTTTGACAAATCAATGTCACCGCATCTTTATCACCTACAGACTAATATTAGAAAGACGCCATCTTTTATTACCTCAAAAACTAGGAATTTCATTTTTTAACCAACGTTTTATTTAGTGCTTTTCGTTGACTTATTTAATTTTTGATAAAATTCTAGTATTTTTTCCATTTTAATGGTATGTGGTACAAGAGTGATGCGGAAATGGACCATCTCCTTTCACAATATATTAAAAAAATCGTTAAACAGAAAGGAGGAGGAGCTCCAAATTCCTCTATAAAATCTCTGTCCCATCTTTTAATATAATTGACCAATTAAATAGCCAACCTGATGGTAAGTGGGAAACCATCGCCTATAAACAGTGCAGCACTTCGCGAAGTATGCAAAAGTTTTTTCAAAAACAGTAAACGCAAATTTTATATGGAATTTGAGTAGCGCCATCTAGTTATAGTGTGAGTAAACACTTTTTTCTATATAATTTGACGTTACGAGTGAGTACGTTTTTACGCAGTCGCTCAGTGAAAACTCGCACTTGCCTATGCAAAAGCTTGCGCTTGTACCGCCCGCCATACATTAACTTGAGGTATAGGTGTTAAGCCTCGTATACCTGTCATTACACTCACAACCTTTTTTTTATCGACTACAAGTTGGCCCTTGACTGCTATCACACCTGATGTTAAGTGATGATGCAGTCTAAGATGGAAGCGGGCTAACTTGATAGGAGTAAGACGAAATCCACACCCCTTTCGGTTTCTACACGACATCGTACCGGAACGCTAAATCGCTTGGCGGTACGTCTTTGTAGTAGGGTGGTAACTAGCCACGGCAAAAGCCACCCACCAGCCAGACAAAGACAGATTAAGAAAAATCTCAATCTGCCCCGCCGGGAATCGAACCTAGGTCCTCCGTCTTATAAATCCACCGCGCATACCACTGCGCCACGGAGGTCGTCTAAACCTAGCCCTTCAGACTGGACGAGCTCTATTCTGAAATGATGATGATGATGATGATGATGATGATGATATAGTGATCACCTGCAAGTGCCTTTAGCCTGCGAAGCTTGGAACAGTGGATGGTCCGGCGTGGGTGGTTCGGGGACCCTCTCCAGTAAAGCGGGGAAGTCATTCGGGAACACGTACGTTGATGTGTAGTTTGGGTTCCTCTGTAAAATTTAAAATAAATTTAATTTTTTAATCGTAGCACAAATAAAGGAGAATGCCAGATCCTAACCCAGAAATAACACAAACTGAAAATATACTAAAAAAAATTAGTTGTCTGTAAAGTCGGTTTACTGACGATAGTTGAACGTGACAATGTCTTAAGAAAATTTTGATGGAATGGTAGCATTTAATTGGTTATTAAAATTTTTAATTTAAGTATATTTTTATAAATATTAATTTAAATTAATAAAATAATTGATTTTGATTTTATGAATTTATATTTTAAATTTATAATAAATATATTAATTTTTAATTTAAAATTAATATATTTAATAATTATATTTAATAGACGGATGTCGAACGCTGCCGAAAGCAAAGGCCGATTGTGCTTTGTCGCTCGTTCCGCGCTCTCGCTTGCACTTCAAGCCTTACATGGAACGCCTCAAAGCGAGGTAACGACGCATGACGTCATATTTTTGCGTGCGTGCAGCCGGCTCTATCGAATTACAAGACGTTGTCACGACAATATTCTATTATTATATAAATGTTTTACAATAAGCCATTTTTACTGTTGGACCTCGGAATAAAATTCCGTTAAAAAAAGTAATTAAACTATTTCCTTTTAATTTACACTCTTTACCCATTTTTAAATCTTTATTGTTGCACTGGGTTCTAGCCTTTTAAATCGTTTTTATTGTGTTTTCATCAAATGTGGGCTTTAAAAGGCTAGTATCCAGAATCGTTAAGCCTGTTTAAAAATGTATTTCGTGAAGCTTTGCGACTGTCATGTTAGTGTGACAACTATACGGGATGACAATACGGAAATGGACAATAACCAACGTTAGGCCCTTGTTGAATACTCCGAGTTCTAGAGCTTTTAAATGTTTTATATTAAATAGTAAACAAAATGCAATAAAATGATGCATAATACATTGTCGTACAATATGTTTTTATTAGTGGGTTAAAGTCCTATACATTGTCTGGCATTCTCCTTTCTTCCTATAGGTACTTAGGTAAGTATACCTAACCGCCCAGCCCGCAGTAGGTTGGTTTAATCAGAAGGTTGTTCGATTCTATTCCCTCTTGAATTGAAATGACTGGCATTTGACGACCTCCGTGGCGCAGTGGTATGCGTGGTGGATTCATAACACGGAGTTCCTGGGTTCGATTCCCGGTGGGGCAGATTGGGATTTTTCTTAATTTGTCTTGGTCTGGCTGGTGGGAGGCTTTCGCCGTGGCTAGTTACTACCGACAAAGACGTACCGCCAAGCGACTTAGCGTTCCGGTACGATGTCATGTAGAAACCGATAGGAGCGTGGATTTCATCCTACTCCTAACAAGTTAGCCCGCTTCCATTTTAGATTGCGACATCACTTAACATCAGGTGTGATAGCAGTCAAGGGCCAACTTGTAATCGATAAAAAAAAAAAATAATTCGCAGTTTCTAATGATGGAGTGCCCTTCCGGCGTCAGTGTATCCTGCCACCCACAATCTGAACATCTTCAAGGCAAGAGTTCCAACTTAGACTTCATCACTGCACTCCATCAGGCGAGATTGATGCCTATCCATTACCTACCTATCCTACCACAAAAAAACCTAGCCGTTAGACCGCACAGCACCAGTTCTCAGTGGGTTATTTGGATCTGGATCTTCACCTGGTGATTGCTCGGTCTGCTTGCTCCACTCCCTACAGTGGTGCGGGGATCCATTCTTCCTTCAACGGGATGTACCTCATATATTTAGCATTTAGGGGACGCTTGCAATACCTGCATGACCTGATGTTTTACAGCATACCTGGCCGTAAGAACGGACCACACTGCCCCACAGCTAGCTGTAGGCGTAGCAGCTTGTCTCTGGCAGCTCTGGGACCGCTTAGAACAGTGACACCTGACATTCTACAGAAGTCCTGGTCATTTAAACTAATAGCACCAGCTCGCTGCGGGTTGTTTGGTTGTTCTTCCAGTGTCTATGCCCTCTGGAAAGTTGTGGCAAGCAGCAAAATTTACTGTTCTACAGCTTACTTGGCCGCTAGATCGCATTGCACCAGCTTGCAGTGGGTTATTTGGATCTGGATCTTCATCTGGTGACTGCTCGGTCCGCCCGCTCCACTCCCTACAGTGGTGCGGGGATCCATTCTTCCTTCAACGGGATGTACCTCATATATTTAGCATTTAGGGGACGCTTGCAGAACCTGCATTACCTGATGTTTTACAGCTTACTTGGCCGTAAGAACGGACCACACTGCCCCACAGCTAGCTGTAGGCGTAGCAGCTTGTCTCTGGCAGCTCTGGGACCGCTTAGAACAGTGACACCTGACATTCTACAGAAGTCCTGGTCATTTAAACTAATAGCACCAGCTCGCTGCGGGTTGTTTGGTTGTTCTTCCAGTGTCTATGCCCTCTGGAAAGTTGTGGCAAGCAGCAAAATTTACTGTTCTACAGCTTACTTGGCCGCTAGATCGCATTGCACCAGCTTGCAGTGGGTTATTTGGATCTGGATCTTCATCTGGTGACTGCTCGGTCCGCCCGCTCCACTCCCTACAGTGGTGCGGGGATCCATTCTTCCTTCAACGGGATGTACTTCATATATTTAGGGGACGCTTGCAATACCTGCATGACCTGATGTTTTACAGCATACCTGGCCGTAATAACGGACCACACTGCCCCACAGCTAGCTGTAGGTGTAGCAGCTTATCTCTGGCAGCTCTGGGACCGCTTAGAATAGTGACACCTGACATTCTACAGAAGTCCTGGTCATTTAAACTAATAGCACCAGCTCGCTGCGGGTTGTTTGGTTGTTCTTCCAGTGTCTATGCCAGTGATTCTCAACCACTGTGCCGCGGCACTTTTGTGTGCCGCCAAATTTTGCAAATATATAATAATGTTAATATTATTAAATTATATCATTTAAAAAGAAAAATATTTTTACCATGAATATATATTTAAATCCACAAAAAAATAAATTATTTTATTATTTACTTTCAAAATTTGTGATTCACTTTGCGTCGCATTTTCCAGGAACGCATTAGCGACGCAAAGCGGGGTCTTGGTGTATTTAAAATTTTTGTCATAAACTATTTATGCAGTGTGTTGTAGTAAGTAAACAATTTTTATCTTTTTCTTTGTGTGCCGCCAAATTTTGAAATCATTAAATGTGTGCCGCAATAAAAGAAAGGTGGTCTATGCCCTCTGAAAACTTGTGGCAGGCAGCATTTACTGTTCTACAGCTTACTTGGCCGCTAGATCGCACAGCACCAGCTCGCAGTGGGTTGTTGGGGTCAGGAGCTTCATCCTCTGGTGCCTGCTCGGTCTGCCCGCTCCAGGGGCGTTTGCAGCGGTGTGGGGACACCAGGATCCATTCGTCCTTCAACGGGTTGCACCTCACGTGTAATCTTTGGCAGCTAGAAGATGCTTGCAGAAGCAACACCTGATGTTTTATAGTATTCCTGACTGCTAAAGCGCACAGCTCCAGCCCGTAGTAGGTCTTTTGGCCTGGAGGTTATATCTCCGATGACTGGATCATCTAGCTAGAAGGTGCTTGCAGCTGCAACGCCTGTTAGTCTATAGCTTACCTGGCCGCTAGACCGCACAGCACCAGCTCGCAGTGGGTTGTTGGGATCAGGAGCTTCATCCTCTGGTGCCTGCTCGGTCTGCCCGCTCCAGGGGCGTTTGCAGCGGTGTGGGGACACCAGGATCCATTCGTCCTTCAACGGGTTGCACCTCACGTGTAATCTTTGGCAGCTAGAAGATGCTTGCAGAAGCAACACCTGATGTTTTATAGTATTCCTGACTGCTAAAGCGCACAGCTCCAGCCCGTAGTAGGTCTTTTGGCCTGGAGGTTATATCTCCGATGACTGGATCATCTAGCTAGAAGGTGCTTGCAGCTGCAACGCCTGTTAGTCTATAGCTTACCTGGCCGCTAGACCGCACAGCACCAGCTCGCAGTGGGTTGTTGGGATCAGGAGCTTCATCCTCTGGTGCCTGCTCGGTCTGCCCGCTCCAGGGGCGTTTGCAGCGGTGTGGGGACACCAGGATCCATTTCTCCTTCAACGGGTTGCACCTCACGTACAACCTTTGGCAGCTAGGAGATGCTTGCAGAAGCAACACCTGATGTTTTATACTATTCCTGACTGCTAAAGCGCACAGCTCCAGCCCGTAGTAGGTCTTTTGGCCTGGAGGTTATTTCTCCGATGACTGGATCATCTAGCTAGAAGGTGCTTGCAGCTGCAACGCCTGTTATTCTATAGCATACCTGGCCGCTAGATCGCACAGCACCAGCTCGCAGTGGGTTGTTGGGATCAGGAGCTTCATCCTCTGGCGCCTGCTCGGTCTGCCCGCTCCAGGGGCGTTTGCAGCGGTGTGGGGACACCAGGATCCATTCGTCCTTCAACGGGTTGTACCTCACATGCTGGTGTTCTGGAAAATTTTTACATTTTTATGGACATAGAGCATGTGATAGCCAGACCTGATGTTAAGTGCTGATGCAATCTAAGATGGAAGCTAACCTGTTAGGAGTAGGATAATATACACACTCCTTCACATTCTATACGACATCGTACCTGAACGCTAAATCGCTTGACGGTACTTCTATGTCGGTAGGGTGGTAATTAGCTGCAAAACACGGCTGAAGCCTCTTACTAGCCAGTCCCGAACTCTGTCGGGAATCGAACCCGGGACCTCCGTCTTATAAATCAACTGTCAACTTATAGATCTTGGTTTTGAAAGGATCCAGACCCTCAACCAGCATAAAGAGATACTTTCCTCATCTCTAATATAAAAATTAAGTAGAATCTGAAGAGAATGAGATTGGAAGAAATTCTAAAGGTATGTAGACTCAGATATAGAAATTGTAGTAAGTTTTCATTGGTCAATCCAATGATATATAAGGGATAAATATGACCTGTCGGATGGCGGCGACATCTTTTCGACGCAGTTACAAAGACTGGAATCATATTCTAATTGAGAAACACGAATATCTTATCATTCAAAGGATTCACCGTGCGGGTGGGGCCCATCGCGTGGCTGAGAGAAAAACTCCGAACAGAGCCCGAGACTTGTGACACGGGTGTAGGTTTAAAAGAGATCTCTTAGTGACGGCCGTCAACACTCACCTCCTCTGTTCAAGTTCACGGAAAGTACTCGTACTATACTGTCATAGTATATTATACGACACTAGTAGCCAAAAAGCTACCGATACTTACCGAGTTCCTTCAATTTTCCCAGGATATCATCATCAGATCCTAACATGATAACAATGGGATCACCTTGGAGGTGTGCCCTTTCTAATAAAAAAAAACCTATTAAAATCGGACAACTCTGTAAAAAGTAATGCGTGGTCATACATAAAAACAATATACGTGTCGAATTGAGAACCTCCTCCGTTTTTTTTCGTCGGTTAAAAAATATTACATGATAGCAAATGTATAAACTGTGTAGTGTTGATAAGTGGCAAAGTTATCGATCAGTTTATGACGCACGGAAAAAAAGGCTAGGTTAATCGATCAGCCGATCATATAGTACAAAGCAACAGGCGAATAGGTTCTGAAAATACAGACCCTACTAATTTGGCTGGTGGGAAGCTCTGGCCGTGACTAGTTAGTATCCTACCGACAAAGACGTACCGCCAAGCTTTGCAACCGACGAAAAAAAACCGAGGAGGTTCTCAATTCGACACGTATATATATATATTTTTTGACGTGACAACGTCTTATAATTCGATAGCCGGCTGCAATCACGAAAAAACATGACGTCATGCGTCGTTACCTCGCTTTGAGGCATTCCATGTAAGGCTTGAAGTGCAAGCGAGAGCGCGGAACGAGCGACAAAGAAGCACAATCGGCCTTTGCGTTCGGCAGCCTTCGACATCCGTCTATTAAATATATTAATTTTAAATTAAAAATTAATATATTTATTATAAATTTAAAATATAAATTTATAAAATCAAAATCAATTATTTTATTAATTTAAATTAATATTTATAAAAATATACTTAAATTAAAATTTTTAATAACCAATTAAATGCTACCATTCCATCAGTATTTTCTTAAGACATTGTCACGTTCAACTATCGTCAGTAAACCGACTTTACAGACAATCAATTTTTTTATGTATGACCACGCATTACTTTTTACAGTGTTGTCCGATTTTCATAATTCTTTTTTTATTAGAAAGGGCACACTTTCAAGGTGGTACCATTGTCATCATGTTAGGATCTGATGATGATATCCTAGGAAAATTGAAGGAACTCTTCAAATTGTATAGGCACACTTGCAGCGATTTCGGTTTTTGTGTAAGTATCGGTAGCTTTTTGGCTACAAGTGCCGTATAATATACTATGAGAGTATAGTACGAGTACGTAACGTGGCGATAAATCACTAAAAAGTAAGAAATAAAAATTTTTAACAAAAAATAGAACCGACTCAAAACGCACTAAAAAGTAAAAAATAACTGTGTCATTTAGTTGCTTTAATTTACTTAAGCATATCTAGGAGTCGGTGCCAGCCAAGGTTTCTACTTTAAGGACATTACCTAGAACCCACAAACTGCTTTACTATGTTAAATAAATGTTCCTTAAACTTGCTGGCACCGACTTCATAGATATGCTTAAGTAAATTAAAGCAAATAAATGACACAGTTATTTTTTACTTTTTTGTGCGTTTTGAGTCGGTTCTATTTTTTGTTAAAAATTTTTAGCCGAATCCGATACGATGTCGTGTAGCAACCGAAAGGGGTGTGGATTTCATCCTACTCCTAACAAGTTAGCCCGCTTCCATCTTAGATTGCATCATCACTTAACATCAGGTGTGATAGCAGTCAAGGGCTACTTGTAATAAATAAAAAAAAGATTTCTAACGATTAATTATCGTCGTATAACCGGCTAGGGAGTGTAGGAACTGCAGAATACAAGGTTTTTACTAAATATACGACATGACAGTAAATGTACGAACTGTGTAGCTTTGATAAATTGGATAGTTATCGATCAGTTTATGACGCACGCAATATAGGGCTAGGCTTATCGACCAGCTGATCATCATAGCCTACTACCAAACTACCTAAGTTAGGTACAAAGTAATTGGCTAGTACAGGCCCCGACGAAAGTTCAAACTTTACTAATTTCAAATAACAGCCACGTCTCACAATTCAAATTTATATAAATAAATAAATAAATATTATAGGACAATTACACACATCGCTATACAGCCCCAAAGTAAGCGTAGGCAGCTTGTGTTATGTACTATGATAACTGATCAATATTTATATATATTATACATAAATACTTATAATATATAGATGAACACCCAGACACTGGAAAACATCCATGATCATCACACAAACATTTTCCAGATGTGGGAATCGAACCCACGGCCTAGGACGCAGAAGCAGGGTCACTACCCCCTGCGCTACTGATCCTCCTGACTGACTTCATAAAAAGAGGATCAATTCAACCCGTATGTATGATGTATAGAATTATGGTTTCATGTGAGTATTGTTTAGATTTTGTATAATTATGTTCGTCGACATCATCATTGACAGATGCAGATGGCAGCTCGTCAGTCAACCTATCGAGGGGTTGACCAACACTCAAAAACTCAAAACTCAAAATATGTCCCGCAAGATAGCCAACCTAGTGGGGGTCGACCAACACTTAACCAACCAACAATGTCCCGCAAGAATTTTTTATACATTTTTAAGTGTTTCTTTCGATATATTTTTATGTTAGATATCAAAATGGTTAAATTTGAAAAAATATGTTAGTAAGTATATGAATGTTAAATGAGAATAAAAATTACAATATATTTAACTGAATTTAAATTTTTTTTTTTATCGGCGACAAGTTGGCCCTCGACTGCTATCACACCTGATGTTAAGTGGTGATGCAGTCTAAGATGGAAGCGGGCTAACTTGTTAGGAGTAAGATGAAATCCACACCCCTTTCGGTTTCTACACGACATCGTACCGGAACGCTAAATCGCTTGGCGATACGCCTTTGTCGGTAGGGTGGTACCTAACTAGCCGCGGCGAAAGCCTCCCACCAGCCAGTCCGAGATTTAGAAAAATCTCTAAAATTCCTGGGGCAGATTGAGATTTAGAAAAATCTCAATCTGCCCCGCCGGGAATCGAACTCAGGACCCCCGTCTTATAACTCTACCGCGCATACCACTGCGCCACGGAGGTCGTCTTTCGCGATATATTTGCTTTACGCCGCGTTGTATGAACAAGTGAGCTCATTACTAAGCACCCCGTATGGGTTTGAAACAAGTTAGGCTTAGGCCTGTGTGCACCAAGACTTCGTTTAACATAACCAACGGTTGGATCGTCTCACATAAAAGAAACTGACTGACTGCGGGCTTCATAAGAAGGCTCAGAGTCACTCAGCGGGCGATGGTGCGAGCAATGCTCGGAGTATCTCTGCGTGATCGAATCAGAAATGAGGAGATCCGCAGAAGAACCAAAGTAACCGACATAGCTCAGCGAGTCGCAGAACTGAAGTGGCAATGGGCAGGGCACGTTCCAACAGCTGATGGACGTTGGGGGCCCAAGGTGGTAGATCGGCGACCCCGCACCGGAAAGCGCAGCGTTGGTCGGCCCCCAACCAGGTGGACTGAGGACATCAAACGTGTCGCAGGGAGCCGCTGGCAACAGGCGGCTCGGGATCGTTGTGTTTGGAAGTCCCTAAAAAAGGCCAATGTCCAACAGTGGACGTCTACAGGCTGGTAATGATGATGATGATGAACCAACGGTTAACATAAGCTAAACGTAAAATTAACTGTTCACGACAATCCGTACACCGGTTAAGGACGTAAGCTCGGTTAAGATAACCGCCCGGTTTACGTCCTTAACCGGCGTACGGGTTTATTATAAGTAGTAAATTTATAGTAAAGTTATGTTACCCGTTGGTTATGATAACCGAAATCTTTGTGCACACAGGCCTTAGTGATGTGAGTTTCAGCCGTTTATATTTTAATGATATATTAAACTGAATATAATAGTTACATAATAACATCGTTTAGGTTTACAATAAGTCTTTTGATAACCTTGGTGTCATACTGAATATAACGTGACATGAAACATTTCTATGATCATAATTATACGGAAGAATACATTCCCTAACAATCAATTTTTTTTATTAATTTCGTCTATTTTTAAACCCCCAAGTAAAAACGACGGGCTGTTATAAGTATGACGTGTCTGTGTAAATGTGTATGTGTCTGTCTGTGGCATCGTAACTCCCAAACGGATGATCCGATTTTAATGCGGTTTTTTTGTTTGATAGGTATATCAGTCGAGAGTGTTCTTAGCTATGTTTGGTGGAAATCGGTTCAGGTCTTCAAGGTCATCAGGTCGTTTGTTAGGTGTGATAGAAATGTTACACGCTCAGTTTGCTTGAAAGCAGCTGTGTGATCTGACATTTGAAACACTAATGTCTTCTGGAACCGCTGAGCTGGTCTGATGATAAGGCTCGAAGGTAGGAGACGTAACCCTGGTCTACCTTTTTAGCAAACCCATCGAGTTTGGGCTCGTTGAATTTGTCTTGACTGGTTCTTTTCATGTTTCTAATTAGGGTCGGGGATTTTTTTAATTTTTACTTTTTATGGTATTGTACCTACAGTTAAAAATCAGTGTGAAAACTAAATTTTAGAAAAAAAAAAACATTTTTGTCATGATTTTTTTATTATTTTTACAATCACTTTCGGTTAACGAATAGAAATTTGCAGTAGCTGTTGCACTGTTCAGAACAATTCTTGATACATATTATGCAACAACAATTATCCAAATCGGTCTGCTAGTTTTTGAGCTAGCTGTCTTCACACGGACATTCCAACAAACACAACAAATGCAGCGACATTTAACAAGACTCGAGAGTCGAGACGCACTTAACATTTGCGTTTATTGCATTTCTGCGGAATGCTTTAAGTCTTGTTGTTTGTCTGTTCGCACTATTTATGTTCCCCTGCAACTCCCAAACCGCCGATCACCGATATGATGACATATGCTTATAGGAATAAAATTATTATTATAAAACAAAAAGTCCGACTGCTTAATGACAGCTGTCATTATAGCTCCGTCGCTACCCGGGTAGCCGCGGGCCTCAAAGAAGGTTTGAATGTCAGGCCCACAAGGGTTAAGAGAAAAACAAGGATCACTATATCTGTATAAAATTCTAAATACTTTATGGTGCTGCAGGCGGGGATATGATCCTTGTTTTTCTTTTTTCAGTTCTTAACTTCTAAGCAGTCGGGCTTTTTGTTTTATAATAATAATTTTATTTGAGACTTTTTAGTTTTAATTTGTGGTATAGAAATGAGATGGTACACTTGGTATACTTTTTGACATTTTTTGTTAAAATCGTAATATAAATATGATATGATATTTATATTTTTGAAATGGTCTTTTTACGACCTTTCATTTGATACCCATATTGCTAAGATAAAAGAAAAAAATACACACATCCCCCCCTTTTTCCCCCATTTACAACCGCCATTTTAAAAAATCATGTAGCCTTTGTCACTTCCACAATTTTGCCAAAGTCAACGACACCTCACATGTCAAAATCCGGTCAGCCGTTTAGGCTTGCCGAAGAAATGAGCATACATACATAAATTCATACACACATACATACATACGCTCGAAAAACATTACCCTCCTTCTGACGCAGTCGGGTAAAAAACCTGAGGAGTGTTCTTACAATGCATATTTTTGATGGTATTGTTGAAACGAAAATGTTTGTAGACAAAATAGTTTAGAATATGCACTTCCGGGTCAAGTTATCAAAGAATAAAAAAATTTTAACAAAAAATAAAAACGCCTTCAAAACGCACTAAAAAGTAAAAAATAACTACGTCATTTACTTACTTTAATTTACTTAACCACATCTATGAAGTCGGTGCCATCCAAGTTAAGGTAAAGACTTTAAAGTAGAAAGCTCGGGTGGCACCGACTTCATAGATGTGATTAAGTAAATTAAAGTAAGTAAATGACGTAGTTATTTTTTACTTTTTAGTGCGTTTTGAAGGCGTTTTTATTTTTTGTTAAAATTTTTTTATTTCATACTTTTTAGTGCTTTATCAACAACGAACATATATATATAATACGATACGAACATATATATATATATATATATCGCCAGCCCCTCATGACAGTCACAGCCCATCTAAATGTAAAGTTCTCATTGAGACAAATTAATCGAGCCCAAACACAAGGTAGCTACTGTAAAACGTTACGGAGCTCCCTTAACTGTACGTCGTCTTCATCTGCAGACCCTCAATGACAGTCACAGCCCATCTAAATGTAAAGTTCTCATTGAGACAAATTAATCGAGCCCAAACACAAGGTAGCTACTGTAAAACGTTACGGAGTTCTCTTATATATAGATCGGCTCCATCATCAGATCGACTCCAGACCTTCATCAAATTGTAGTGCTTTTAAATACTTATCGGAAAAATTAACAAACGTACTTGTTGTCCCTACAATTTTTGAAAGTTCCCCTCGTTTTCTCCAGGATCCCATCATCAGATCCTGGTTTCCTTGTCATGGTACCACCACCGGACTATCTACTTTCCAACAAAAAAAGAATTATCAAAATCGGTTCATAATCGACGAAGTTATGCGCGAACACACATAAAAAAAAAAAAAAAAAAAAAAAAAAAAAATATATACGGTCGAATTGAGAAACTCCTTTTTTTTTGAAGTCGTTTAAAAAACCAAGTAAAGTATAACATTGGGTTCAGTATCGCGCGCAGCAGCAATGGAGGAGTGTGAACTACTCCCCGTGTGTTCTACGTCCCGAGCTTATTGACTTAAGATTCGATGGGTGCATCCCAGTAGTACCCCATACCGAAGTTCTATAGAACTGTTGGGATACTTTCCGTGCTGTCAAATTATATCCCAATAGTTCTATATAGTACTGTAGTATAGTTTTTGCTCTTGACTTTACTTATACCATATAAGTTATAAACTTTATATTATTTTGATTGATATTTCATCTTGTCCCTTGCGACAAAAGCTAAGTTGTTAAAACTAAGTAGGAGTAGTGGCAAAAAAAATATTCTCTTATTTTAGAAGTTACAGGGGGACACATTTTACCACTTTCGAAGTATGTTTCGCGCAAACTATTCAGTTTAGAAAAAAATTATATTAAAAACCTCAATACCATTTTAAAGACGTTTTGTGCAATTTAAGCAAAGCTGTATACGATATAGTATGTTTATAGACACTCTCAAATTTAAGTGGACATTTATTATTGCAATCAAAAGAGATTCCATATTATACTTATAAAAACTATAGATATGTTATATGTAACATACAAACAAGATGTTGATATCGACATTTCTTTAATTTTGTCCCATTAGTTCTATATAGAACTAATGGGAACACTAAGCACTAATATCAACAGTTCTATAGAACTAAAATTAGGGGGTACTACTGGGATGCACCCGTTTCAATATATATGTTTGATATAAATGAGAATGGATGGAAGAAGATTAACAAAAGAGATTTATGAGGCGAGAGTGAGTGGAAATGTTGGAAGGGGAAGACCTAGGCGAATGTTCCTGCACCAAATTCAGGGCATTTTAAATAAAACCGACGAACTTGTATGAAAGGATTAATGAGAGTGGAAGAAGCTAAGGAAGTATGCAAGGACCGTGGCGAGTGGAGGGATGTGGTCTCTGCCAACCATTATGGGAAAAAGGCGTGATATTATGTATGTATAAATGTTTGTCACTACTCACTAACCTGTAGCTTCAAACAGCTGCATGTTGTCGATGTACAGTGACGTCACTGGGACACGTCCTTCAGCTAACGCGCAGAGGGCACGACTGATTACAGAATACAGTGTGCGTAGACCACTAGTGTAGTGGAGATGCGATAACTCGATATAACAAGGAAAACAATTTTTAATCTCTCTCATTTATATTTATTAACATATTTTTTTTTTTAAATTTTTAACAATGTTAAACCATACATAAAAACACTATTAAAAATTTATAAAAAAATCTTCTCCTCCGTTTGCGAGGCCTTTGCGGGTCCAAGCAACCGGTGGTCAGGGCTCCAGAGTGAGGAACCTCCTCATAATACGCGCCGTTTCAAGGACTACTGCCTTCTGTATCCGACCCTTGATCCAACAATTAAGCGAAATCTTCTTAAGGTGTTGATCGAAGCTTTTCGCAAAAAGACCATGGACTGAAACGACTATCGGAACAATAATAGTTGACTCAACATTCCACATGGCGGTAATCTCGTGAGCAAGGTCGAAGTACTTTGATACATTTTCCTTTTCGGCTTTCACGAGGTTTATTATTTTATTACAAAAATTGAACCGACTTCAAAACGCACTAAAAAGTAAATAAAATTCTTATTGTAAAAACAAAAACCCAACTGTTTAGAAGTTACGAACTGAAATGAGAAAAACAAGGATCACTATATTTATATAAAATTTTAAATACTTTTTGGTGCTGCAGGTGTAGACAAAATAGTTTACTACCTGGGAAAGAAAGACCTACCAAAACTACGTTAGTCCCCGCCTGCAGCACCATAAAGTATTTAGAATTTTATATAGATATAGTGATCCTTGTTTTTATCTTTTCAGTTCATAACTTCTAAGCAGTCGGGTTTTTGTTTTTATAATAATAATTTTATTTGAGACTTTTTAGTTTTAATTTGTGGTATAGAAACGAGACGGTACACTTGGTACAAGTTTTGACATTTTTTGTTAAAACAGCAATATAAACATGATATGATATTTATATTTTTGAATTAGTTTTTTTACCAGCTTTTATTTGATATCTATATTGCTAAGATAAGGGAAAAATACACACATCCTCTCTTTTTTTTCCCATTTAAAGCCACCATTTTGAACATTTATATAGCCTATGTTACTACTACAAATTTAACGACATCTCATATGTCAAAATCCGTTTAGCCCTCCAATCAGTTAGTTTCGTCAACCTCCGTGGCGCAGTGGTATGCGTGGTGGATTTATAAGACGAAGTTTCTGGGTTCGATTCCCGGCGGGGCAGATTGAGATTTTTCTTAATTTGTCTTGGTCTGGCTGGTGGGAGGCTTTCGGAGTGGCTAGTTACCACCCTACCGACAAAGACGTACCGCCAAGCGGTTTAGCGTTCCGGTACGATGTCGTGTAGAAACCGAAAGGGGTGTGGATTTTCGTCGCACTCTTAACAAGTTATCCCGCTTCCATGTTAGACTGCATCATCACTTAACATCAGGTGTGATAGCAGTCAAGGGCCAACTTGTAGTCGAAAAAAAAAAGGCCATTTAGGCTGTAGCGCTTGCCGAAGAAATGGGCATACTTACATACATACATACGCTCGAAAAACATTACCCTCCTTTTTGCGCAGTCGATTATAAATAATTGCGTTATTTAGTTGCTCCAATTAATGTCATTGCCAGTTACTACTCATATTATTAGAATAGAATACATTATAAGGCACTTGTAGCCAAAAAGCTACCGATATTTACACAAATACCGAAATTGCTGCACTTGTGCCTATATAACTTGAAGAGTTCCTAAATTTCCCAGTATCTCTTTATCAGATCCTAACATCATGACTGTGGGACCATAATGAAAGTGTACCTTTTGTAATAAAAAAGGATTTATCAAAATAAGACTATACTAAAGCCAAACTCGATTGAGAATGCTTGTCAACAAACAAATTAAAAAAGAAAGGTAGAAATCACTAGTCATTTTGCACCTATTTTTTTTAATTAACTAGTTAATGACGAATTCATGACAATAAATTAGATTAGTAAGCTTAAAACTAATTAATATATTCAATATCTTTTGAAAAAGATTTTTTATAATAACAAAACATTTTTGTAATAACAATTAAATTTATTAGTCATAAAATGTATTTCATTTTCTACCTTCATTTTAAATCTGTTTGTTGACAAGTATTCTCAATCGAGTTTGGCTTTGGTATAGGTATTCTGTAAAAGTTATGCGTGCTAAAATAATAAATACGTGTCGAATTGAGAACCTCTTCCGTTTTTTCATCAGTTAAAAATATATACTGTGGCGAGGCAGTGGGCACTGCAAGGCACTTATTGGTGGGATGCAAGGTACACAAACTCCTGCACAAATTCCACCAGCAAGCCTTATTCAGTTCAGGGCTCTGCACCTGATTGGTCTATATTAATGGACAGGTATGAAAAGCAAACATATTTCTTTTTTCCAAATAAATCAAACGTATAGTACTTGTTGAGATTACAGTGCCGTGGGAAACAAACATCCCTAAAGACCATAATATGTATTCAAAGTGAATAAATATTATGACCTTACTACTAATGAACTAATTAAAAATGGCTGTGTGGTTAGTTTATACGGTAGAAGTGGGTGCGAGGGATATACTAGCGAAGTATCCCTATAACCTGCTACACGACCTTGGCCTTACTAGAAGTGCAGTAAGCTTCATATTGGAACGAGTGTCTAAAGCTGCTCTAGTAGGGTCCTTCCGAATTAGTATGGGCTGTGAGAATAACTTGAACAGAGGAGGTGAGTGTTGACGCGCGTCACTAAGCCCTTAAACCTACACCCGTGTCACAAGTCTCGGGCTCTGTTCGGAGGTTTTCTCTCAGCCACGCAATGGACCTCCACCCGCACGGTGAATCCATGGAATGCTAAGATATTCATCTCAAACTAGAAGGCACCCGCGGTTTTATCCGCGTATTTAAGTTTTCGTAGGAATTTCGGAGTAAAATGTGGTCTATGTCTTATTCTGATATGTAAGCTATATTATTGTGAAGTTTTATCAAAATCCATTCAGTAGTTTTTGTGTGAAAGAGTAACAAATATCCTTACATACAAACTTTCGCGTTTACAATATTAGGCGATACATAGATAAAAAAGACGTGTGGCACTCGGAGACTGCCGCGGTAAAGCTATTGCATAGCATTTTTTATCAACTTATGTTTACCTACCGACGTCATCGGGACCGTGGCCTAGCGGTAAGGCGCTCTAAGTGCCCGGATTGCCAGATAGACGCGGGTTCGAAACCCGTCGGTTCCGCAATTTTTTTTTAAGCGTGATATTGCAAAAAGTCATTAATTTAAAAAAAATGACTTTTTGATGACGTCGTTGTCGAAATTGTGCTTTTTATATTATGTTTTTGATACTCAGGGGGTGTTAGGTTTTTTCGTTACGGAATTTCTGTATTCGGTCTCTACGCTCAAGGCCCGCGATAGAAGCTATGCAATAGCTTAAAAAATTAGGAGAAAATGGAGAAAAAATTTTTATTTACTACAGCTTAGACCTTGACTGTAACGACATTTGGTGGTAAGTGATGATACAATATAAAAGTAGGAAAGCTACACCCTTTTGGTTCTTATACGATATCGTATCGGTAAATCACTTGGCGGTGCGTCTTTGTCGATAAGGTAACTAGCCACGACTGTAGCGTCCCATCACTTAACTTCAGAAATAAAAAGTTACAGTATAAAAATAAATGATAAAAATCTTTTGTTTTTGTTATCGATAAAAAGATAAACATCCTTACGCGTGTTATTACAGGCTTACAAGCAGATAAAGAGCAATATTAATTTATCACTCATAGAGCACGATGCCCGCAGACTTACCAATAGGTATTCATTACTACTGTAATGTTATGTACAACTAGCTGACGCCCGCGACTTCGCTAGCGAGGCAAATTATGTATTGCAACCTTCTAAGAACACTAAAACAAAAACATTGTAATTGAACCCTTTCTTTTAAAGAATAAATATATTGTTGGCAGCATTGCGAACCATAGACTATAGAGGTGCCGATTTTGTGTTGTTGTGGTAGACTGTAGCAAAAAGTGGCGGTTACGGGCGGTTATATAAACGAAGTCCTAATGGTGAAGTGATTATTATTTTGTGTGTTAACTTTGTGTGTAATTATGCTGCCAGTTAATTTTGTTAAAAGTTAAAGTGTAATAAAATGTAAATGCTCGTTAAGAAAATTGTGATTACCGTCAGATTGTTTCATATTGATTTGATTAAAGGAAGTTTTGTAATAAAAACGTGTTGATGTTATGATTAATGTTGTTTTTCTGCTTGTGCTTTTTGACCCCTTCTGATGATGTTTCTATACTAAAGCCAAACTCGATTGAGAACGTTTGTCAACAAACAAATTAAAAATGAAGGTAGAAATCACTAGTCATTTTACACCTATTTTTTTAGTTAATGACGAATTCATAACAATAAATTAGATAAGTAAGCTTAAAACTAATTAATATATTCAAGATCCTTTAAATAAGATTTTTTAAAATAACAAAACATAACTTTAAATTTATTAGGCATAAAACGTGTTGCATTTTCTACCTTGATAATATATATAATACAATATCCTTAAAAGATAGATATATTGACGGCCGAGTGGCGCAATGGGTAGTAGCTCTGCTTCTGCGTCCCAGGCTGTGGATTTGATTCTCACGTCCATAAAAATATTTGTGTGATGAGCATGGATATTCTCCAGTGTCTGGGTATTTATCTATATATTATAAAGTATTTATGTATAATATATATACAAATATCGATCAGTTATCATAGTACATAACACAAGCTACCTACGCTTACTTTGAGGCTATATAGCGATATGTGTATTGTCCTATAATATTTATTTATTTATTATATTTATATGCCGTCGCATACATTTTAGTTGTTCTAATATAGCAGAACAATTCTTCTACACATTGTTTTGTTAAATGTCAAAGGGTTAACGCAGCGTTTTCAATGAAAGCTGCTCAGCGCGTGATTACTACTACCTATTCTCTTCATCATCAATGAATTTGCGCGAATAGTAGACGCCCGCGGTTTCACCTACGTAGGTCTCGTTCCTCTATGTGTTGTTCTGATATTATTGTTTTGATTTTTCATGGAGTTTTTGCGTGAAGTTTATTGAAGTGAAACTTCTTTATCGGGGTTGGAAAAAAATTTAGTGTAACATTTTTCGTTACGTTACATTTTTCCGTTACGCGCCATCTTTGACTTGTGGAAGTGACGTGATAAATATATATATATATATGTTATATTGAAGTAATCAGCAAAATCAAAGGGCTTATTTTAATTCTAATTCCAGTGAATTTCTAAAAAAAAGTAAATAATTACGACATCAATGATAGTAATAATTCTAGTACAATAAATAAAATTCAATAATAATCTTTGCAGTAATAAGCTAAAATGAAATAATTGTAGAATTTGTATTTATGTCTATGGGACCGTTCAAATATTACGTAAGCAGATTTATTACAATTATTTACCCCCCACCCCCCTTGTCAGCAAAAGTAAGAATGCTTACGTAAACATTTTTCAAGTATAAATTACATATTTTTTTTAATAATTGTCATAATTATAATTTTAAAAATTAGAAAATTATTTTAGGGCAGAGATTGGATTTTACTGACACAGTATTCAACATAGAGAATTCACGAATTTTTGCTATTCGTGTAAAAAAATAAATAAATATCGATGACGTAATCATCATCTAGACCCCCCCACCCCCCATGTCATCAAAAATAAGCAATACACAGACCCCCCCTACCCTCTATAGTGCTTACGTAATACTTGAACGGTCCCTATGATAATAAAAGCCTTTTATTAAACTTTATCTAATTTAACTTTATTTAACCAATTTCTGTAAAGTTGCATATAGTAAATTATTTTTTGAAAAATAATGTCATAAAAAAGTTTCACTTCTTACGAGTGTACGCTAGTACACGCACACATTTTTATTATTCTTTCACGCTAAATCTCCATCCATACATACATACAAAATATCGCCTTTACAATAATAATAAGGATTGTAAAATTTGTGAAAACAACTTGACTCGCAAGTAGATTACACAAGCGTTACATATTCTTTGGCCCAGTTTAGTTACTATGTCTATACTCCGTAGTAGAAGACACTTATCATCAGTTCTTAAGTTATTGCATGATTATCGATGTTATAAAACATTTTATTATTAAATAATAGTAGATGCTCCTGACTTCATTTTATTGTTGTAGTTTTGCAGACAACTTTTCCAGATACGTGTACATGTGACGCCATCTGTTAGCAATATTTGGAAGGTAAAATATATTAACATTGAAATAATTGCAGTTAAATATATTTAGGACCATAACTTATCATTTTGATAACTTCATAATTTTTTTTTTATTATTAAGATTAAATTAAGTATGAGAAAATAATAATGTTTTTCTTAAATATTTTATATAATATTGTATGTAACAACGCCATCTATGAACGACTTTTGGAAGCTAAAACGTTATGATAACATCAAAATTATTGCACATATTTACAGGAATACAATACAGGATTACAATAATGTAGATATTTACAGGAATACAATAAGTTCATTTATCTTATCGTCAATGTTATTGTGTAATAGAAATTATGATATGTACATTGTTCAAAACCACGCCATCTCTTAGCGATTATCAATAAAATAAGTTTCTACAACTTCCAAGAGATGGCGCAGTGTACGTTATCGCGTGTTGCGGAAAATTTTCACGTCTATTTAGTGAAAATTCCGCTAGATGGTACTAGTAGAGTTTTATGAAGTTTTCTGCATAAAAAATATCTATTACAGGCCACGATTGGTGGAATTTAATACTTACTAATATTCTAAAGGAAAAAGATGCATGGATGTTTGTTACTTTTTCACGCACAAATTACTGAACGGATTTTGATGAAACTTCACAATAATATAGCTTACATATTAGACTAACACGTAGGCCACATTATATACTACAATTCCTACGTGAGTGAAACCGCAGGCGTCCTCTATTTTGAAATAATTAAAAGTTTAAACTTTTTAACCGACGAAAAAAAACGAAGGAGGTTCTCAATTCGACACGTATATGTTTTTTTCTGTATGACCACGCATAACTTTTTTTAGAGTTGTCCGATTTTGATAATTCTTTTTTTATTAGAATGGGCACACCAAGGTGGTTCCAAGGTGGTTCCATTGTCATCATGTTAGTATCTGATGATGATATCCTGAGGAAATTAATGGAATTCTTCAAATTTTGGAGACACGCTTACAGCGATTTAGGTTTTTGTCTCGGTATCTGAAGCTTTTTGGCTACTAGTGTCGTATAATATACTATGACAGTATAGTACGAGTACGTTACGTGGCGATAAATTACTAAAAAGTAAGAAATAAAATTTTTTTAACATAAAATAGAACTGACTCAAAACGCACTAATAAGTAAAAAATAACTGTGTCATTTAGTTGCTTTAATTTACTTAAGCATATCTAGGAGGCGGTGCCAGCCAAGGTTTCTACTTTAAGAACATTACCTAGAACCGACAAACTGCTTTACTACTGTTAGCATTTAAAATATTACAATTTGTTACCATAGACAATACTGTACGATATTGTCTATGGTAACGTAAGCTTGTGTCTGTCGACCGTGAGATGATTTCTAAAGGACTAGATTCCAGGCCGTAAGAATAAAATGTAAAAATGGACATGTTAGAATAGTCGAACAGTGTATGGCACTGTTCTTTTGGTTGTTACAAAGTATGCATATTTTAGTGTAATAGTAATTATTGTAATTGAGTGGTTTTGTAATTCATTTAAAAGAGCATGTGTCGAGTTATTTTGGCCGCGTCTTTTCTCGTCACGGATTGCTTTTCCGATGCGGTGGTAGATAAAAGATTATGAAAGAATAAAACGATTTTGAAGACATAAGAATATTATTTCAAAATCCCGCTGCAATCAACACGGGCATCTACAAATAGGATCTCTAGTCTACGAATTTCCAAGGTTGATGCTAGAAGGCAAGATACCCGGAAAACCTGGGAGACAGCGAAGAAAGTGATCCGATGTGAAATGTCGACCTAAGTATTTAAAAAGGCTGATACTAATGTTGATCAATTATTACAAATTTCAAAATGGTTACACTAGGTTAGCCGACCTGTTGCGTTCACTGCAAAACAGTAATAGGCCAAAATTTGCCCCAATGCGGCACACAGCAGATGTCCGTATTCGACGGCCGAGTGGCGCAGTGGACAGTGACCTCTGCATCCTAGGCTGTGGGTTCTATTACCAACTGGAACAACGTTTGTGTTTTTTTTTTATTGGCTACACGTTGACTGTTATTACACCTGATGTTAAGTGATGATGCAATTTAAGATGGAAGAGGGCCAACTTGTAGTCGATAAAAAAAAACCCCGCATGGGAGCAGCGTGGTGGGTGTACGCTCCATATCCCCTCTCCTATAAGGAGGGAGGTCTGGCCCTGTAGTGGGTGGTTAGGCTGATAATGATGACATTTTTTTGTTAGGAGGAGAAAATCCTCATGGACACCCTCTATGGGTAGTGCCGGACTCTTACCGGCTAAAAAACCCCTCCTACCTCCGTGGCACTGGTGTACCTGCCATTTTTGACTTACCACCAGTGCCTCTGTCTATTCTATTCTAGTCTCGTTCTTTCGTCTTTCTCCTTAATTTTCATAATAGTTTCTAAGTAACTCTTTATATGCTCCCAATTCTCCTTCGTCTCCAGCATTAGCCCAATCAAATTCCGCACATCTATCTGGATTCCAACTTTACCATTTACGGATTCTCTCTGTTGTTCAAAATGGGGGCAATGAAAGATTGTATGCTCCGCGTCGTCGTCGTCTGGACAATATACGCACACGGCGGAGTCTCTTTTCTTAATGCGATTTAGATATTTCATAAATACCCCATGCCCTGTTAGGCACTGAGTCATCCAGAAAGTTAATGTACCATGTTTCCTACTTACCCACCCCTTAATGTCATGTAACAGTCTGTGTGTCCAGCGGCCACTTATCGACTGGTCCCACTCCTCTTGCCAGATCTGTAGGGTCTTGTTTCTAGCCCCATTTCTGTCTTCTGACAGCTTAACTTCGTAAGTGGACGTACGTTCTTGGGCCAAAAGGTGTGCGGGTATAAGGTTGGCTAGTACAAGGGCAGCATCCGTTGCTATGGTTTTGTATGCACAGCAAGTTCTAAGCGCCATTATTCGTTGAGCGCTTATAACAGTCTTTTTATATATCTCTTTATTCAATGCTGTTACCCAAATAGGTGCCGCATACATTATAGTAGACTGCATTGCCAGGGCCAGTGTCCGTCTTTTCCTAGAACTAGGACCGCGTGTGTTGGGCAGAATCCTGCAAAGGGCATTTACCGTCTTATGGGCTTTATTACACGTAGCGTTTATGTGTTTCCCAAAATTAAGACGCGTGTCGAGAGTCACTCCCAGGTAGGTGATGGAAGGTGCTGGTAGTACTTTCGTGGTTCCACATGTAAATGCATAGCTACTATTTATTCTTCTATTGAATATAATGGCCACGGTTTTTTCTGGTGCTATTTCTAGTTTATTGTGCAGCATCCATAGCATTATATTGTATAGTCCTTCGTTACCCTTTCTAACGAGATCATCAGCATTTTTGGCAGTGACTGAAATTGCTAAGTCGTCCGCATAGCATATTAGTTTAATCCCTTCCGGAACTTCTACCGACATTACGTCGTCGTACAGTACGTTCCAGAGGGTCGGACCAAGCACGGACCCTTGTGGAACGCCCCCTCCAATCTCGAGCTGAAGTCCCCTTCTTATTTGTATAGCTCGATGCTCCAGATAGTCTATTATGCTATTTGTGATGTAATTGCTAATTTTCTTATTTTTAAGTTTAGCTATTATTTTGGGCCAAGACGCCGTATTAAAAGCATTTCGGACATCTACTAATATAAGACTGTTCCAGTTGTTTTCTTGTTTGGCATGTCTTGCTAGTCTTACGACTTCCTTTATAGCGTCGATGGTAGTCCTACCCTTTCTAAATCCGTATTGATTTTCGTGAAGGCCTCCGCTTTTGTCTATTTCTTGAGTCAGTCTTATATTCAGGAGCGTCTCATAGACCTTCGCCAGAACATTAATTAAGCAAATAGGTCTATATTTATTTGGTTCGTTTGGGCACTTTTTTGGCTTGTCAAGAAGAATTAATTTAGCAACTTTCCAGCGCTCTGGAAATTGACAGTTTTCTAGGAGCCCATTGAATAGCTGTACAAAGTAAAGTGGACATTTTAATATGACCTGTTGTACAACTTCCGGCGGTAATGAGTCTGGGCCAGGCGCTTTTCCTTTTTTAATCTTTATCGCAACTTCCTTTATATCTTTCTCTGTAAATCTTAAGCCTTCCAGCTCATCTATAGCGTTGGTAGGAAGCACTCTTTTCAATTCTTTGGGTTCGGTTATTATAAATAATTCTTTGAAGGCTTTAACTTTTTCTTCAAGAGAAAGTGTTCTTTTCGGGTTAGGCAGCTGCAACTGAGTCTTAATGATTTTATATGCCCCGCCGAAAATATCTTCCTCTAGGTCATCGCATAAATTTCTCCATTTTAATGCCTTTGAAGTTTTGATTTCCGATTTAAGTTCGTTTTTACAGGTCTTATATTCATACATTAGTTCCTCTCTTCTCTCCGTGTTCTTGCATCTCTGGAATTTTCTTCTCTTTAATCTTACGTCCTTCATTTTCTCTTGTATGCTTTGAGTCCACCAGTAGGGTAACTTAAAGTTGTCGTCGCATCTTATTAACGGTGTACTTTTCTTATAAGCTGCCCTAAGTGCATTGTCACATTCCTCATGGTTAATATTTTGTCCATTTACTATTTCTTTAAATGTCATAATAAATAATTCAATATTAGTTTTTCCAAGTGTGTACCTTGACCAGTTTTTCATTCTATCCACTATATTCGTCACTATCATCCTGTGGTCGCTCATCGAAACCTCGTCTTCTAGAACTGTCCATTCAATATTTTCTGGAAGCACGTTATTGCTTACAAAGGTCATATCAATATACGATCTTCCATTGGTACGAACGCAAGTTGGCAACTTCCCGTCATTAAGGATATTCAGTTCCAAAGAGTGCGCCCATTCAAGCAATTCAATGCCTTTCCTTGTTGTTATGTTTCCACCCCAGGATACATGCTTAGCGTTAAAGTCGCCTGTTAGAATTATTTTATTCGAGGGTAGTGGTCGTGTTCTAATATCATGTTGTATGCTTTCTAGGTTATTACGGAAGTCTTCAGGGGTACATTTGTTGGGACTGATATATACGCTATACAAGGACACCTCCTTTGTTTCAATACAAATGAAACAGCCCACTGAACGAAATTTTGTGACGTCATATCTTTTACTTATATTAATTATCATGGAACCTTGGTTCACTGACATACCAATGTTCATTATTAGTTTTACACTTCGAAAGGTTAGGTTCGCTGAGGGCTATGAAGTCGCAGTTTTTTTCAATTGCCACCACAAGGGCCATATCGTGGGCACTGATACTCCTATTTGCATTTAGTTGGAGAATTGCGAATGTTGTTGCCTTTTTGTCACCGTGTCTCTTGATCTCTTTTTAATCTTCTTTCTGGCTATAGATAAAGCTTCTTGAAAGAACTTGCATCTACCGCTACCTGATGGGTGGCCTTCCTCTTTACATAAAGGACAGAAGGCTTTGTTGAAGCAGTCTTTAGCTAGATGACCATCTTGAGCGCAGTAGTGGCATCTATGGCTTCTGTCAATCCCACTACATTTTGCCGCTATATGGTCATGAGCCCAGCAACGGTAGCATTTTGGGATTTCAAGCCTTTGTTGGACATAACAAACGCTTAACCCTATTCTAATTTTGTTGGCTTCTAGGATTCTTATCCCATCTTTCTCATCGAGGACTACTGTAGCTATTTGGTTACCGTTTCTCATTGGTCTTAGTGATCTAACTTCTAATTTTTCTGGTGACTGAATCATATCCGTGTTTTGAATAGCTGTCTTAATTTCTTCTATGTCTGCAGTACTATCAATATCTTTGATATGGAGTATGTGTTTTTTGATTTTAGTAAATGCCTTTACTTTTTTATCTTGTACTATATCTTTTATGGTTTTTGAAACTTCCTCTGCATTTTCATTTACTTTTACTATAATATCTCCCTTATTTGTTCTTCTTACTCCTTTTATTTGCTCTAGAACGTCGCTTCCTTTTAAGCCTTCTTTCAATTTCTTTAGTACATTGGCATATGAGTCTGAGTCCCCTTTAATAACTATGCTTTCTTGCTTTTCCTTTTCAGTACGTTTACTCTTTTCTCCTACCGCTTTGTTCCTTTTTGCTCTCATAAATACTGTAATCTCAGAATTATGGAATACAGCTTCTAGAATTTTTCGCATTATGTCCGTTTCCACTCCTTGTGGGGTTACTATTGAAAGCTCTTTCATGTCAGATTGCTCTGCAATATTCTTTATTTCTTCACCTAACATGTGAAGGTCATGGTGACTCCTTCTATCTTGCTTAGTCGAATCGTAGAAAACTACAACAATCTTATTTGTTTTGGTTTTTTTCTGCCCGGAGGCCAGCACAGTAACTGATTGTTCCATCATGTTGTAGCTCCCACCTTTGCAAGTTATTCTCTCTCCTTCTAATATTTCTGGGTATCTATTGAAAACTCTTCTTCCGATTTTCGACTTCGTGTTTTCATCACAGAAATATACAACGTTGCTGCGGATGTCCCTAAAAATATCTCCATGGTCAATTTTAACATTTTTATAGCTATTTAAGGTCCAAGTTAGGTTAATTTTATCCATTAAATCCTCATAGTCCTGTATTGGTTGGTCATTTATATCGAATTTTTTATCTTTCATATCCAATACATCATCCCCGCTTTCATGACTTCTTTCATCAGACCTTTTACCATATTCTTGTTTAATGCTTTCAATCTCTTCAGCTAGTTCCGAAACTCGTTTGTCTTGTTTTTCCTTATAAGTATTAAAGTCTTTCTGTAGTTCGTAAAACTTGGACATGTCATATTTATATTTTGTTATTGTCTGTCTGACAAGGCTTGTCAAGTCTAGTGCAAAGTTTTTAATTTCTTGATGAACTTTTTTATTCTCTCTTGTGAACTTTGCTAGACCTTCTACCTTTTCTTGGATTTTCTTCAGTTCCAATGGCGTTTCTATTTCGGTAGGCTCTATCACAATAGGACTTGATACCTTTTTCCGTTTTTTTGGCCGTCTTTCTTCTTCTGTTCTTAGATCTTTGGATGGTGAGTCTGCCGCTTCATAGTTATCACCTTCTCCGGTATCTTCAGAAGCATCACTACCAGTGTTTGTGCTGTCTGTCGTTTTCGAGTTCCCTGGTGGAGTCCTCTGTATTTTTCCTCTTTTTGCGAAAGGATCCGTAATCTCCTCAAACTTTTCTATCTTCTCTCCGCCTGTCGGTTTTGCTAAGCGAACTTTGCCCCCCCCAGAATACGTGGGGCAGACTGACGTATCGTCAGTGAGGGACTCCCCTTCCGCGATGCGGTTGGGACCCTCCTGGGGTAGTCTTAACTGTCTTTTTAAATCCGCCATTACAAAATTTTCCCCATTCCCCCCCCTAAGTTTGCAGTACGCCTACCGGAATCAGCAGACTCACGCTTCCCGCCAGCCGTTGCCTCTGGGCTGACCTTTTTGGTTCCACATCGACCTCATCAGCTCAGCCCAGTACTGAAGGTGCTGCGCACATACCACCTTCAGGAGCTATTTACGGCCCTCCAGCCGGGTGCTAATTTTGGTTCGCGCCAGGTGCTTCCGCCACTCTAGTACCTCCTATTTCTGGGAGGCGTTCCCCAATCCACCACCCGGGGACGCGCCCGATGGGGGATTAGCAACCCCTCACGGGAATGATGACATAGCATAGGCTATATTTTATCCGAATACTCTTATACAAACGGGAACTACCCTCGTAAAACCGCAGTGCAACGGTACTCCTCACTACTACTAAATGTTTTTTGATGAAACTTTACAATAATATAGCTTATGACGGCGCCTGCGTCATCATACGAGACTAGAAAGAAGTCTACTGCTATCACACCTGATGTTAAGTGATGATGCAATCTAAGATGGAAGCGGGCTAACTTGTTAGGAGTAGGATAATATCCACACCATATCGGTTTCTACACGACATCGTATTGGAACGCTAAATCGCTTGGCGGTACGTTTTTGTCGGTAGGGTGGTAACTAGCCACGGCGAAAGCTACCAGCCAGACCAAGACAAATTAAAAAAAATCTCAATCTACCCCGCAGGGAATCGAACCCAGGACCTCTCATAAATCCATCGCGTATACCACTACGCCACGGAGGCCGTCAAACTACAGGTCGGACTTCAGGTGATAATGTTTTATTAATTAACGACCACTATCATATGTTGATGATAGTGACCGGGTCACGTGTTCCCCGAGGCACGGGGTGTAACACAAATTTCCCAACTCTATGTAGCGAATTTGCTGAAAAGGAGATGGTCCATTTCCGCTTCACTCTTATACCACATACCATTAAAATGGAAGAAATACAAGGATTTTATCAAAAATAAAATAAGTGAACGAAACGAACTAAATAAAACGTTGGTTAAAAATGAAATTCCTAGTTTTTGAGGTATTAAAAGATGGCGTCTTTCGAATATTAATCTGTAGGTAATAAAGATGCAGTGACATTGATTTGTCAAACTCGAAATATGTCATTTTTGACAAGTCTTTTCTTCCGAGTTCCGGGCTTTGTTTTAGCTATAATACATTTTAGACATAGACATTTATAATAAGAACAAAACTCAATATTTTAATCTGATTATTCAGTAATCTGTTAGGTACCTATAACTAACCAGTAACCATCAAATCAAATGGACCATACGTCAATAAACACTGACAGCAAATGTCAACAACATCAATCCGCCACCAGGAGAATGTCTACCATAGATAATATAACTTATCTAAGATCCGCCATGATTATACGTAAAGTGTTGCATTGTTTTGGAGAGAATAAATAATATTTCGCCCAAATAAAAGTGAATTAAGAGATTTGGCTAATCAAAACTAGATTATTAATATATTTAGTTTTTTTTCAACTCATGTACAGAAAGTGAGTCTGTGCCCCATACAATTTTGGAACATCTTAGAATAATAAAAGCTCAATATTTTGTACCCGAGAATCGAACCTTGGACGTAATAATCCTTAGCACCATAGACCAACCGCTGGATTAACAAAGCAGTTAAATAGTTACTATGTTTAATAATGACACGAGTAAGGAATTTAACATTTAAGTACCTACCAACTAAATTATTAATTTTCACCCCCAAAAAGGGTTAAGAGGGGATGGAATTCAGAAAGGGGCACGGAATGAGGCCACGCGACTTTTTGCGTCAGAAGATAAGATAAGAAAAGATATTAATCCCAAATTTTGGTGGTAATTTATCATGTCTGTCCGAACCAGGCGTAAGGCCGAATACAGACTGTTGTAGAAACGCTAGAAGTCACCCGCGGTTTCACCCACATAGTTTTTTTTTTATCAACTACAAGTTGGCCCTTGGCTGCTATCACACCTGATGTTAAGTGATGATGCAATCTAAGATGGAAGCGGGCTAACTTGTTAGGAGTGGGATGTAATTCCACACCCCCTATCGGTTTCTACACGACATCGTACCGGAACGCTAAGCCGCTTGGCGGTACGTCTTTTGGTAGGATGGTAACTAGCCACGGCGAAAGCCTCCCACCAGCCAGACCAAGACAAATTAAGAAAAATCTCTATCTGCCCCGCCGGGAATCGAACCCAGGACCTCCGTCTTATAAATCCACCGCGCATACCACTGCGCCACGAGGAGTTCTCGTTCGTGGGAATTTTGGGATAAAATGTAGCCTATACGTTATTCTGATGTATAAACTGTTTTATTGTGAGGTTTTATCAAAATCCATTCAGCACTTTTTGCGCGAAAGAGAAACAAACATTCATACTTACAATCTTTCGCGTCAATTATATTAATTGAAAGTGTAGGTGCTGCTGTGGTTTTCAAAATTCTTCTTTTTTCTTTTTAACCGACTTACAAAAGTAGGTTCTTTGGACGATGCGTGATTTTTTAAATTTTTGGAACGAAGTTCCTTATCGCGCGTTGTGAAAGGGGGTTAGACGGAAAAAATTCGTACGAAAAGTTGTCACGACACTTTTTGATCAAAGGATCTTGCCGCCGCCTTTGATGTGTGTGCGCGTGAGCGGCGGGGGGCGCCCGCGCTGTATGCTGTCTCGCGCTCTCGTGGCGCCCTCTGGTGTTTCGGTGTACAACAACAAACGCGTGTGTGGTACGCGTTTAAGTTTATATAACATTATATTTGTTAAAAATAAAAAAAATATTATTATTACTTAAAAAAAATAAAATTTTATTACAATTCCTTCACTAATTAATCGAACTTCGTTCCATCCGGGTGTCCCTTGACACCTCTCAACTTTTTTTTGGACATTTTTTATGATTATTTTAAAGATTAGCATAAATGAGTCGGTTCTATTTTTTGTTAAAAAAATGTATCTCTTACTTTTTAGTGATTTATCGCCACGTAACGTACTCGTACTATACTGTCATAGTATATTATACGGCACTTGTAGCCAAAAAGCTACCGATACAGAGACAGAAACCGAAATCGCTGTAAGTGTGCCTCCAAAATTTGAAGAGTTCCTTCAATTTCCCCAGGATATCATCATCCGATCCTAACATGATGACAATGGGACCACCTTGGATGTATGCCCTTTCTAATAAGAAAATAATTATCAAAATCGGACAACTCTGTAAAAAGTTATGCGCGGTCATACATAAAAAAAAAATATACGTGTCGAATTAAGAACCTCCTCCGTTTTTTTCGTCGGTTAAAAATACCTACTTATAAGCGAAAATTTCACGCAGACGAATTTACAGTCATCAGGCAGTTACTATACATACGTATACTTATACGTGGAAGGCTTCGGTCATGGCTAGTTACCACCCTACCGACAGAGACGTAACGCCCAGCGATTTAGCATTTCGGTACGATGTCGTGTAGAAACCGAAGGGGTGTGGATTTCATCCTACTCCTAACAAGTTAGCTCGCTTCCATCTTAAATTGCATCATCGCTTAACATCAGGTGTGATAGTAGGACCAACTTGTAGTCGATAAAAAACTAGTCACTATGTACTGACAGATTTGACTTTTCAAAATTGCTTGTATACAGCCAAATTAAAATAAATAAATTTTAATTTTAATTTTTTAATAGAAATGTGTCTATACTAAAGCCAAACTCGATTGAGAATGCTTGTCAACAAACAAATTTAAAATGAAGGTAGAATATGCAACTCATTTTATGCCGAATAAATTCAAAATTATGTTTTGTTTTTTTATAAAATCTTATTTAAAAGATATTGAATATATTAATTCGTTTTAAGCTAACTAATCTAATTTATCGTCATGAATTCGTCATTAACTAGTAATTAAAAAAAAAATAGGTGTAAAATAAATAGTGATTTCTACCTTCATTTTTAATTTGTTGGTTGACAAGTATTCTCAATCGAGTTTGGCTTTAGTATAGGTGCTTTTTTTTAACGCTAGGATGCGTTTATGCATCCCCACCGGAAACAGAACGGTCATAACTGCGCCATTTTCGGGGGGGTATGTGGGACTCCCCGGTTGTGAAACAGCTGAAATACCCACTAAAACCCAGCGATGTTCCTTCACACCGCCTGGTTACTGGGTCCCGGGTACATTATGAATCGTGCAACCCAGCCAGCGGCATACGCCGAGGCAGACCCTCATCTGGGGAATCAATGAATTTCCAAAAATTCGTCTGGGGCGCACCAACATGCAGTGCGCCCCCCGACCCGAGGATGAGTCTCAGCAGGCGATGGGTTCCTCAAACCCACTGCCCGGAACACCTTGTTAGGGAGGCAGGCGACGATCGTGTGCACGACGCCTGCGACCTACCCTTGTGTCTAGGTGCTGCTATGGTTTTCAAAAGCAATCATTTTTTCTAAAAACCAACCAACTTACAAAAATTGGTTCTTTAGATGTAGTGTGATTTTTTTTAATTTTTGGAAAGTTTTTTTATGTTTTGGCATCAAAAATATTTACTTAATAATGGATGCCAGCGACTTCTTCCACGTGGAATTAAAATAAATAACATTACGAAAATAAACATAGCTTAAATTAATCCTTATAACTTCATCATCATCATCATTACCAGCCTGTAGACGTCCACTGTTGGACATAGGCCTTTTTTAGGGACTTCCAAACACAACGATCCTGAGCAGCATGAGCCCAGCGGCTCCCTGCGACACGTTTGATGTCGTCAGTCCACCTGGTGGGGGGTCGACCAACGCTGCGCTTTCCGGTGCGGGGTCGCAATCTACCACCTTGGGCCCCCAACGTCCATCAGCTGTTCGAACCACGTGCCCCGCCCATTGTCACTTCAGTTCTGCGACTCGCTGAGCTATGTCGGTTACTTTGGTTCTTCTGCGGATCTCCTCATTTCGATCACGCAGAGATACTCCGAGCATTGCTCTTTCCGTCGCTCGCTGAACTTATTATAACTCTTATAACTTATTATGTTATAATTAGCCCTCAAAGATGAATTTCCCCCCCTTATTCCACATTTTCCACTAATTCTTCTCTCCTAATAGTTGCAGCGTGATGTTATATAGCCTAAAGTCTTCCTCTATAAATGGTCTATTCAACACAAAACGAATTTTTCAATTAGAAGCAGTAGTTCCTGAGATTAGCGCGTTCAAACAAACAAACCCTTCAGCTTTATAATATTAGTATAGATAGATATGTTATGATTCTAATAACTTTGAAAAGTCTGGCAATGCGTAGCGACTCTACCGCCGGTTTATTATGTACTAGCGTCCCGCTCCGGCGTCGCACGGGTGCGATGCTGGTACTAAAGTATATCCCTGCATTTTTAAGCTTATATATCTTGGAAAATATTCACTTAATTTACATGCTGTAAAGGGCAATAGTGATCTATATTGAATGCAGAAAGTATTTAAGATACTCAATTGGATAAGGATTAATGCAGTATTGCTTAAAATCGCTTCGTAAATAAGCCATTACTTTTGGTTGAAAGTAAATGATAAAAAATTGTTATTGTTGATTATCGCAGACTTTTCTGTAGACCTTTTTAAGCTGTGCAATACTGTAGTACATTATTTTGATATATCTCGTAGGGTTTAGCCAGCGTTTGCAATGTAAGCTCAAAAAATGCGTTAATTTACGACATCACATCAGAAACCTCTAAAATGATCAGTGTTTCTCTACTATATTATGCATGTATTATACACAAAAACCTTCCTGTTGAATCACTCTATCTGATAAAAAAAACCGCATGAAAATCGGTTGAGTAGTTTCAAAAATTTAAGCATACATAGAGACAAACATAAAAAAGCGATTTTGTTTTGTACGTTGTATGACGTAAAGTTACTTCATTTTCTCGAGTTACTTGTGACTTGTGACGTCATAGAGGCAGTACTGTAGCGGCGGGGCCATGGCGTTGCTATTTTCATTCGTTTTCCGAGCGGATTGCCTTACAGTAACAGTAGGGCCATGGCGTTCCTAATTCCATGTGTTTTTCATGCGTTTTTGACTTATAATGTTATAGTTGCTGTAGTTGACGACCTCCGTGGCGCAGTGGTATGCGCGGTGGATTTATAAGACGGAGGTCCTGGGTTCGATTCCCGCCGGGGCAGATTGAGATTTTTTTAATTTGTCTTGGTCTGGCTGGTGGGAGGCTTTCGCCGTGGCTAGTTACCACCCTACCGACAAAGACGTATCGCCAAGTGATTTAGCGTTCCGGTACGATGTCGTGTTGAAACCGAAAGGGGTGTGGATTTTCGTCCCACTCCTTACAAGTTAGTCCGTTTCCATCTTAGACTGCATCATCACTTAACGTCAGGTGTGATAGCAGTCAATGGCCAACTTGTAGTCCATAAAAAAAAAGTATAGTAGCATGGCCATTTCTGTGTTTTGCTATTTCTGTGTTTTCGTATTTCCTACGTTAGCAGTAGGGCCATGACTTTGGTATTTTAGTGAGTTTGTTACGGCCTATTTTTTCTTTTCTTTATTTGATATTATAATTTAATGTTTTTTGTACTTTGTTTAATATTTTGTTTTCATTATCCTCCCATCATCTGCTTAGATTGCATAGTCACTTAACATTAGGTGTATTATTTAGTTACACGTCTGCTTAAAGATTGCATTTTTTATCACTTGACATCAGGTGTGATATCATTCAAGGCCAACTTGTAGTCGATAAGTATTATTTAGCTACACGTCTTACTTTTAATTATTTATAAATAAATAATAATAGGTATAAGTACTCGTATTCACGTTCGTGAATGTACAATGGTCTAAAAACCAGCGTCACAGCTCGCTTTGACTTCGGACTGAGGCGGGGACCTTGTTCACGACAAGACTCCAATAACAACTGTTGTTATATTTTGTTATTTTGTAATAAGGTTGAGAGGACAAATAAATAAGTTTTATTGTATATTTGATGCCATAGTTTTAGTACAGTTGCAGTGGTGCCATAGCGTTGTTCTTTTGTGTTGTCCAAGCGTATTGCCATTCTGGAGCTGTCTGCTTTGATATTTTTGTTAATGTAGCTGATTTCTAAACATAATATAAATAATAAATAACATGTTTATGAAACATATTTATTAGTAATCGAGATCAGAACTTGTCTAGGTAGTGCTACCACTAGAAACTTATGTCTATGCATGATAATGGGACTATTGTAAATCCATTTCAGTTACGCATATTTTATTTATTAATTACAATATTAAGTTACCTATATTTGTTAGTGTGATTTTCACTGCGGCTGTACGTACGTAGGTTATCTAACGCCCCGCCCGTAGCCCAACATTGTCCACAGCTACACACGTAAATCGTTGCGCTTGTGGCCCAACACCACCCGCCGCGTTCGTGGCCCAACGTTATACTCAGCTGTTTCCGTGGCCCAACATTGTCAACGTTACAAACTTTACCCGTTGCGGTTGTGGCCCAACGCTACCCACCGCGCTCGTGGCCCGACGTTAAATTCACCTGTTTTCGTGGCCCAACAATATCATGTTCCCCGCTCGGCTCGTGGCCTACGTCGCAGTGTATACCCAATGCAGGCACCGCCACAGCCGCTCCAGATCCTCACAATGAGGGGAGCCCCAACCAATGGCCGCCATTGCTGCGCGCGCACTTCATCGACCCACCCGATAAGCCTTATCGTCAGTTGAGCGCCGACCGCCGCACGGGTCGGACGTATGCTCTATGGGAGAGCTCCAATACCCCGGCGCGCCTAGCGTCGTTGACGATGAACGCCAGTACCGGGCGCCGTTCCGCAGGGCTCCCCAGTACAGGTGGGGGGCTCCGCAGCCCCAGCAGCCGTCGGCGTTCGCCCCCTGGAGGCGCGCGCCTGCTCCGCCGAGACCCCCGGACTATAGACGCAGTGTGTCGTACCCTGGCAAGCCGGAGGAGCCTTACCAGGTTAGCCAGTGACATTCATTACAACATGCTTTCATTAAATCAACTAATTTCTTGAAAACGTCATGAAAATTAAGATATTTTCACGACTTGAAATTGAAAACATGGCATTTTTTCGCAAATCTTGCAATTTGCGTAAATTTTTCGTGTTGTTTCAGCGTCGGTGTATTATTAAAACGTCATGAAAGTAATGGCATTTTCATGACATTAAATGAAAAACATGACATTTTCTCGCAAAACTTGTAGTTTGCGTGAATATTTCGTGTATTTTCAGCGTTCATGTAATGTTAAACACGTCGTTCTAAGCGATTATAATAAGTAAAAAACTAAGTAATCTCCATGAAATTAAGGGTATTTTAATGACATGAAATGAAAAACATGACATTTTCTCGCAAGTCTTGCAGTTTGCGTAAATGTTTCGTGTTCTTTCAGTGTTCGTTTACTATAAAACACACGTTGTATAAAAGTAAATTTCTAAAACGTCATGAAATTAATGGTATTTTAATGACATGAAATGAAATTTTCTCGCAAAATTTGCAGTTTATTAAACATGTTTGTAATCGATTATAATAAGTAACTATCCAAAACGTTGTGAAATGAATGGAATTTTCATAATATGATTTGTAAAGACATTGGATTTTCACGCACAACATGTGTTTTATGTGAATATTTCGAGTTTTTTCATCATCTGTATAATGTTAAGCACATCGTTGTGACCGATTATAATAAGTAAATATTTAAAACGTCATGAAATTAATGACATTTTCATGAAACGATCTTTATATACATGGAATGTTCACGCATAGCATGGGGTTTGTGTGAATATTTCGTCTTTTTTCAGTGTCCGTATGATACTAAACACATCGTTCTAACCGATTATAACAAGTTAATATTTAAAACGTCATGAAATTAATGACATTTTCGTGAAATGGTTTGTAAAGACAGAATTTTTATTACAACACGGGGTTTGTGTAAAAATTTCATGTTTTTCCAGCATCTGTGTAATATTAAATATATTGTCATAGTCAAAAAATCACCAAGAAATAATAAAAAAGCTCTTTCTAAGTTATATTATGTCACTAAACATGCTTACGTTGTGAAAATGTCATGTTTTTCCAGCGTGTGTGTAGTACTAGATACTTCAACAAGGATATCTGTGATTTTTAACCAGAGTAGTCAAAAAAATAGTGTACTTTTATATATATCAATAATAGAAAGAAAATCTCACCTTATTTCAGCGTCTGTTATATTAAACAAATCACCAAAATTAATAAATAAAATGCTTACTTGATGAAAACTCTATTTTCTAGCGTCTATTATGAAAAGTCATGTCTCTTAAAATGACCGTTTTCTTGAAAATTCCATGTTTTCCCAGCGACTTCATAAGTGATTTCCACGTTAGTATTATCTATACTAATATTATAAAGCTGAAGAGTTTGTTTGTTTGTTTGAACGCGCTAATTTCAGGAACTACTGGTCCGAATTGAATAATTCTTTTTCTGTTGAATAGACCATTTATCGAAGAAGGCTTTAGGCTATATAACATCACGCTGCAACTATTAGGAGCGAAAAAATAATGGAAAATGCGGAAAAAAACGGGGAAAATTATTCATCCTTAAGGGCTTCCGTTGCGTGCGCTGCGAAAACGGTTCAAGATAGAAAAAATATATGTATGATAGAATTATTCCTTTTAAAGTTATCTTAAAAAAATGTCCACGACAGTATATGTCTATCTTTTAAGATTAACTCACTAGAACCGTTTTTATGGTAATCAAATTTGGTCGAATGTATTATAATATCGTACAATGTTTAATAAAAATGTAGATCTTTAGTACACGAGACGGGACGAAGGATATTGGTTGATGGGAAACTATAAAAAAAATAAATTTAGAGGGAGAGCGGGAATGAGCACACTTTATATGAAAGTCTGTCTTGAAAATTAAAAGGGTATCTAAGAGGTTTTCACGCGGACGATGTTGCGGGCGACTGCTAGTATTTTATAATATCAGAAATTAATTTTTTTGTAGCTAAAGTTGGCAAGGTTGTATAAGACAAAAACGTAGCAAGAGTTGTTCTTATTTCTCCTTAAAAATGCTAAAAGCATCAACATTTCCAAATATTTATAAAAATTAACAAAAAATAGAACCGACTCAAAACGCACTAAAAAGTAAAAAATAACTGTGTCATTTAGTTTAAGGAACCAGCAAGTTTAAGGAACATTTATTTAACGTAGTAAAGCAGTTTGTGGGCTCTAGGTAATGTCCTTAAAGTAGAAACCTTGGCTGGCACCGACTCCTAGATATGCTTAAGTAAATTAAAGCAACTAATAACAGAATGGTATCCGAGAGATCGTAAGAGAAACAGGGACAGACAGACTAAGAGGTGGGAAGATGACATTAAGAATATAGCAGGTCCAATATGGACCCGAAAGGCAAAAAACAAAATAGAATGGAAATCTTTAGAGGAATTTTTAGGATATTTGTCGGAAGTAGGTATTATAAGAAGTTTTAAATACTTACGCGTATATAAAAACCAATAGGGAATTTGTTCTTCATCTTTTTAAGAAAAACCTTAAATTTTTACGGATATATAGGTATGCATTCATAACCTTACATTTGTACATTTGCGATATGTACAAATATAATATGTGATAAAAACTGTGCTCTATATCGAGCTAGAAAATTAAGCTGAGGATATTTTTAATTTATTTTGTACCAAATATCAAACGTTACAATTTACAAGATTAAGAAAAAAATAGAGAGTGGACATGGAAACATTTCTTTTTAAGAGTATCTACTCTACCAGTGTGAGAAGATTAAAAAGAAGACGAATAGGTATTGAAAACCTCAAGATTTTCGCAGTTTATATATGACAAATTGTGTCATATATTCTATTAGAACGTTACTTTAATGAAAATTCAAGTTTGTGCCACATTTCATATTTGGATGTTACATTTTTCAAGTACAAATTTGTTGTGAATGTTGAAAAAATACATTTATTTAAACACAGTCATATTGGATGATTCTTTTGAGGATAACTTTAGTCTCTTTACAGTTAAAAAAAACAGCGATTTTACGTGTAGGATCATTACTTTGATGAAAATTCATGTATTTACGCAGTTTTCACGTAAAAACAGTACGTTTTGAGTTCTAATACAGATTAAACACGTCAGCTAGCCGTGGCTGTGGTCATATGATTTTGACGCGGCGCGATTGATTTTCCCAACGCGCTACAACTTGCAAGTGATATACATACTACTAGGTATAACAGCCACTCGTAGCGCGTCCATAGCTTTACTTGTGAATTAAGGAATGATAGAATATCACTTTTTTATACATTACTAATTATTGGTATATTTTGGTCGAAGGCTTTTTCGGCATGGTTTTCTTAATGATATAATAAAAAGGGCTCTTGTCACCATAAACATTCCCGCGCTAATCGAGCTGTCAGGAATAAGCCGAGATGATGGCAAGAGACCTGATGGATTGACGCTGGTTCCCTGGGAAGTGGGACGGGCCCTTATGTGGGACGCTACTTGCGTTGACACATTGGCTTCGTGTCATATCAGGGAGACAGAATCAAGACCGGGAGCCGCAGCAGAAAATGCTGAAACCGGTAAGTGGCACAAGTATGCCTCTCTGACAGAGAGTTACATATTTGTTCCTTTTGCCTGGAGACCCTTGGGTCGTGGAGTCGCAGTGCCAAAAAATTCTTCCGTAACATTTCACCGCGCCTAACTGCCTCAACTGGTGACCGAAGGGCTGGCTCATTTTTTGCGCAAACGATTAGCCTGGCTATCCAACGCGGAAATACAGCCAGTATTCTTGTCACCATCCCACGTGGGCATGATTTGTATAGTTATTAGGATAAGTTAACTTAAGTTCCTTATTGTATTCTTTCTCAATTAGCCCTTGACTACATTCACACCTGATGTTAAGTGATGATGCAATCTAAGATGGAAGCGGGCTTACTTGTTAGGAGTGGGACGAAAATCCACGCCCCTTTCGGTTTCTACACGACATCGTACCGGAACGCTAAATCGCTTGGCGGTACGTCTTTATCGTTAGGGTGGTAACTAGCCACGGCGAAAGCCTCCCACCAGCCAGACCAAGACAAATTAAGAAAAATTTCAATCTGCCCCGCCGGGAATCGAACCCAGGACCTCCGTCTTATAAATCCACCGCGCATACCACTGCGCCACGGAGGTCGTCAAAATCGAGAGAAAACTCAAATGGGTGAGTGTCAGTGTCATATACAATTTGCGTTTACCGTTCTCGATATCGACGCGGTAAAATCTTACACAGCTGACGTTATTGCGTAATAACCTAAACTGCAATTCAGTTTAGATCTACAGTTGAGTCGCTATTATAGTTGATGGTAGGTATGCTTTTTCAAGAAAATAGTCGTTTTTGCATTCATGGCCATATGACTGAAAAAACGACTATTTTCTTAGGCTTTTTCATAGAGCTTAGGGTCTTCAATAGCCTTAAGATTTGGCCCCAGGCTTTCCGCAGGTGAAGACACGGACGTCAGCTAGTTACATGGTGATGTTAGGCAGAATTAACCTTGTACTAACTGCGCCACGCGAGCTTAAGCCTTAATGACCTATATACATATCGATCCACTACCTACTGATATCACAGTCTCTTCTATCTTTTTCTTTATAGATCTTTTTTTTGGTGTTCATAGAAAACCGTAAAGAATGAATGAAGAAATTTCATTTTTTATAAGAAAATAGTTGTTTTCCAAGGATATTTGGGCTACTAAATAGGTAAAACAGAATCATTAGTCAAGGGCGAACATGTAATAGATAAAAAAGTATCTAATAATAAATTTTTTTTTAACAAAAAATAGAACCCACTCAAAACGCACCGAAATCTTGGCTGGCACCGACTCCTAGATATGCTTAAGTAAATTAAAGCAACTAAATGACACAGTTATTTTTCACTTTTTAGTGATTTATCGACACGTAACGTACTCGTATTATACTGTCATCGTATATTATACGGCACTTGTAGTCAAAAAGCTACCGATACTTACACAAAACTCAAAATCGCTGCAAGTGTGCCTATAAAATTTGAAGAGTTCCTTAAATTTTTCCAGGATATCGTCATCAGATCCAAACATCATGACTATGGGACCATATCGGAAGTGTGCCCTTTCTAATAAAAAAAGAATTATCAAAATTGGACAACTCTGTATAAAGTTATGCGTGATCATACATTAAAAAAAATATATACGTGTCGAATTGAGAACCTCCTCCGTCTTTTTTTTCGTCGGTTAAAAAGATATTGGCGTCTCAAGATTCTGGTATGGCGATCCCTCAAATGCAGTGTTAGTTGACACATATAAGGTATTCTGATCACATCAAGCAGGTATTAGAAAGCCGCTGGATGCAATCATCTTTTATTGTCCAGATTTCACGAATATGTAAGTACTAGCTTTTGCCCGCGACTTCGTCCGCGTGGAATTTGTTATTACGGCAGCCTAATTTTTCCAAGCATTGAATGTCACATTTATTAATATCTAATCAACTGCCTAAGAAAAAGGTCTTAAGCTTTCAAAATGACGATACTTTCATACAACATTTCATCCCCCCTTTAACCCCTTACAACCCTTTTTTCGCAATCAAAAGTAGCCTATGTCCTTTTTCAGGCTCTAGACTTACTGTGTACTAAATTTCATTTAAATCGGTTCAGTAGTTGTAGAGTGAAAGCAAGACGAGACAGAGAGACAGAGTTACTTTCGCATTTATAATATTAGTTAGGATGGGCCAGAGGTAACAACGCAAAAGTTGCGTATCTGAGGCAAGTGCTACGATACGAGAAAGAGCTCCTACAACTCACTTTGATGGAAAAAGTTGCCGTTAGAAGAGGCGCTGGTCGCAGAAAGAAGTCTTGACTGACCAACATCATACAACATCATTGTCATACAATGTAGAGGTTCTCTAGTCAGCTAGTTAGTTTCATGGTGATGTTAGGCAGAATTAACCTTGTAATATCAGCGCCAGCTCAGTGACCTACATTCATATGCTTACACATTGATCCTGCCTTCTCTGCCAACACAGCATAGCGTTTAACCCAGATTCCATCAAGACTAAGAGAATAACCAGTAACACCTTCGTCTACTGCTGAACATAGGTCAGTTCCAAACACCGCACTGTAGAGTCGACTTCGTCTTCTTTAAGTGCCTCTCCAATAGGCTGGTGCGATCAGTCTGAAGACTATGTATGACCAAGGTTTCTACTCTAAGGACGTTACCTAGAACCCACAAACTGCTTTACTACGCTAAATAAATATTCCTTAAACTTGCTGGCACCGACTTCATAGATATGTTTAAGTAAATAAAAATTTTTAACAAATAAAAATTTTTAACAAAAAATAGAACCGACTCCAAACGCACTAAAAAGTAAAAAATAACTGTGTCATTTAGTTGCTTTAATTTACTGAAGCATATCTATGAAGTCGGTGCCAGCCAAGTTTAAGGAACATTTATTTTACGTAGTAAAGCAGTTTGTGGGTTCTAGGTAACGTCCTTGAAAGTAGAAACCTTGGCTGGCACCGACTCCTAGATATGCTTAAGTAAATTAAAGCAACTAAATTACACAGTTATTTTTTACTTTTTAGTGCGTTTGGAGTCGGTTCTATTTTTTGTTAAAAATTTTTCTTTCTTACTTTTTAGTGATTTATCGCCACGTAGCGTACTCGTACTATACTGTCATAGTATATTATATAGCACTAGTAGCCAAAAAGCTACCGATACCGAGTCAAAAACCGAAATCGCTGTAAGCGAGTCTCCAAAATTTGAAGAGTTCCTTCAATTTCCCCAGGATATCATCAGCAGATGCTAACAAGCGGACAATGGGACCACCTTGGATGTATGCCCTTTCTAATAAAAAAAGAATTATCAAAATCGGAGTACACTGTAAAAAGTTATGCGTGGTCATACATAAAAAAAAAAAAAATATACGTGTCGAATTGAGAACCTCCACCGTTTTTTTTCGTCGGTTAATTAAAGCAACTAAATGACACAGTTATTTTTTACTTTTTAGTGCGTTTTGAGTCGGTTCTATTTTTTGTTAAATTTTTTTTTTACTTTTAGTGCGTTTTGAAGTTGGTTTAATTTTTTATTTTTTTTAGTAAGCCTTTAAGATGCGTTTGGTGCCTAGTAAACTTCGTGATTATGTTAAGTAAAATTAACCTCGGAATATTACAGCGTTGCCCGAGCTTAATGACCTACATATAACTACCTACACATCGATCCACTGGCAACACTGGTTGACATTACAATTGAGTAACAATATACGCGGGGGATTAATAAGACGAAAGTCCCAGGTTCGATTCCTCGCTGAGCTGATTAAAATTTTCTTAAGGTACTCAGGTCTCGCTGATGGGAGACTTTAGCCCTGTCGACAAAAACGTACAACTAAGCGATTAATCGTTTCGATAATGTCGTGAAGAAACCGTAGGGTGTGCATTTTAGGCGACGTCCGTAGCGCAGTGGTTTGCGCGGTGGATTTATAAGACGGAGGTCCTGGGTTCGATTCCCGGCGGGGCAGATTGAGATTTTCCTTAATTTGTCTTGGTCTGGCTGGTGGGAGGCTTTCGCCGTAGCTAGTTACCACCCTACCGACAAAGACATACCGCCAAGCGATTTAGTCCCGAAGCGTCCCGGTACGATGTCGTGTAGAAACCGAAGGGGTGTGGATTTCATCTTACTCCTAACAAGCCCGCTTCCATCTTAGATTGCATCATCACTTAACATCAGGTGTGATCATCAAGGGCCAACTTGTAGTCGAAAAAAAAAAGGGTTTCATCCTACTCCTTGTACATTAGTCCGCAATTTCTCTTTTTTTTTTTTTTCATCGACTACAAGTATAATCTAAAATTCCATCATCCCTTACCGCCAGGTGTGATTGCAGCCAAGGGCTCCTTATATTGAATCTATCTACTTATAAAAATCTACCGGCGTCGGTTACATGCATGGTGATGTTAAGTAAAATTAACCTTGTGAAACAGCGCCCAGCTTGATGACCTACATTCAATACCTACACATCGATCCACTGCCTTCTGCTAACAGTAGTGTTTATACCGAGATTCCAACAAGAGAATAATCAGTACCCACGTCCACTGCTAGACACAGGCCAGTTCCAAACAACGCGGCGTAGAGTCGACTGCATCCTTCCTCTTGTCCTTTAAACGCCTCTCCAGCAATACGCTGACAATAATGTTGATGAACGCCTTAAGCTACCAAAGCAAACGAACTGGTTGCCTAGTAAATTACACGGTTATGTTAAGTAAAATTAACCTTGTGATATTACAGCGCGGCTTGATGACCTACATTCAATACCCATACATCGATCCACTGCCTTCTGCTAACACTTGTGTTTAACCGAGATTCCAACAAGAGAATCAGTATCCACGTCCACTGCTGGACACAGGCCAGTTCCAAACAACGCGGCGTAGAGTCGACTGCATCCTTCCTCTTGTCCTTTAAATGCTTCCAGCAATAAGCTGACAATGATGAACGCCTTAAGCTTCTAAAGCAAACGAACTCGTTACCTAGTAAACTACATGGTTATGTTTTTTTTTTTTTTTTTTTTATCAACTACAAGTTGGCCCTTGACTGCTATCACACCTGATGTTAAGTGATGATGCAGTCTAAGATGGAAGCGGGCTAACTTGTTAGGAGTGCGACGAAAATCCACACCTCTTTCGGTTTCTACACGACATCGTTCCGGAACGCTAAATCGCTTGGCGATACGTCTTTGTAGTAGGGTGGTAACTAGCCACGGCGAAAGCCTCCCACCAGCCAGACCAAGACAAATTAAGAAAAATCTTAATCTGCCCCGCCGGGAATCGAACCCAGGACCTCCGTCTTATAAATCCACGGCGCATACCACTGCGCCACGAAGGTCGTCAAATCGTCATGTTAAGCAGAATTCATCATCATCATCATTACCAGCCCGTAGACGTCCACTGTTGGACATAGGCCTTTTTAGGGACTTCCAAACACAACGATCCCGAGCCGCCTGTTGCTAACGGCTCCCTGCGACACGTTTGATGTCGTCAGTCCACCTGGTTGGGGGTCGACCAACGCTGCGTTTTCCGGTGCGGGGTCGCCAATCAAAGCAGAATTAACCTTGTGATATTACAGCGCGGCTTGATGACCTACATTCAATACCTACACATCGATCCACTGCCTTCTGCTAACAGTAGTGTTTTAACCAAGATTCCAACAAGAGAATAATCAGTACCCACGTCCACTGCTGGACATATTCCTCTAGCAGGAACTTCCAAACACCACACTCTTAAACCGCCTGCATGTAAGACTCTCTACAACTCTCTGGATGATAATATACCTATACTAAAGCCAAACTCGATTGAGAATGCTTGTCAACAAACAAATTAAAAATGAAGGTAGAAATCACTAGTCATTTTACACCTTATTTTTTAGTTAACTTGTTAATGACGAATTCATGACAATAAATTAAATTAGTAAGCTCAAAACTAATTAATATATTCAATATCTTTTAAATTAGATTTTATTAAAAACAAAACATGATTTTAAATTTATAAGGCATAAAATGTGTTGCATTTTCTACCTTTATTTTAAATTTGTTTGTTGACAAGCATTCTCAATCGAGTTTGGTTATACTATAGTGAGAGCTTGACCAACACTGTGCTATACAGTGTCTATTGAAATTTGTGTTCGATTCATTGCCCCATCTGCTTTGCAACTCGAACGAAGCCTTACAGTTTATATCTCGTTATTGTAGCTAATTGACGGTCGGTTTTTTTTTGTTACAAGTTTTATTTTTTTTTGTGTCTGATCACGCATAACTTTTTCAGAGTTGTAGATTTTTAAAATTCTTAGTGACGTGATAACGATTTAGCATTCGGTCGAGTCGGCTGCACCCAACGAAAACATGACTCCTGCGACGTTACCCGCTTTTAGATTGCATGTAACATGAGGTGTGATAGCAGTAAGGGGAACGAGCGACGAATAAACAATTCTTTACAAATCAGAACCGATTCAAAATGCTCTAAAATATAATTAATAAATATATTAATTATTGTAAATTTAACTTAAATTTATATAGAAGTTAGATATTTCTTAATTTAAAGTAGGATTGATGAAAATATCTTAAATGAAAAATTTAAGGAACCCATTAAAGGCACAATTGCAGCGATTCAGGATTTTGTTAAGATCGGTAGCTTTTTGGTTCACGTGCTCTATAATATACTATGAGAGTAAAGTCCGAGTACGTTACGTGGCGACAAACCTAAAAATTAAATTTTTTTTAACAAAAAAGAGAACCGATTCAAAATGCACGAAAAAGTATCATATAAGAATGTGCAGGTTGATACTTGGGAAAGTTACCAAGAACCTTCAAACTGTACAGGCATACTTACAGAAATTTCCTTAAACTTGCTGGCACCGACTTCATAGATATGCTTAAGTAAATTAAAGCAACTAAATGACACAGTTATTTTTTACTTTTTAGTGCGTTCTGAGTCGGTTCTATTTTTTGTGAAAAATTTTAATTAAAGACAAGCTCAGTTTGGTTAGGTATATCAACCATAAGTGAAACATTCGATAGGTAATCGTAACAAACTCAAAGAATGCTTACAAACAACCGATTGTTCTCGCTTTTCATGCGTTTTGTTTGCCCCTTCCTGTGTGATTTCAGATGGTGATGTAGTGAGAAATATTGCAACTTGTCATTCTTTTTAATCGACTTCAAAAAAAGGAGGTTATCAATTCGACCCGTATGTATGTAATATTTCCAGAACTACCCAGTTGCATATGTTAGTCTATATCAGCGTCTGAACAAATGTGCCAAATTTTATAAGTGTATGTATGTATGTATTTATGTTTGTGGAGGCATATCTCCGGAACTACAACTCCGATTTAAGTAATTCTTTTTTTGTTGTACTAGGTATTATTCAACTTAGGGTACACTGTAAGTTTTATCAAAATCGGTTTAGCAATTTTTGAGATTGGGAATTTTTTTGTTTTTATGTTCGTGTATCTCCGGAATTACAAGTCCGATTTAAGTGATTCTTTTTTTGTTGTACCAGGTATTGTTTAACTTAGGGAATACTGTAAGTTTCATCAAAATCGTTTCAGTAGTTTTTGAGATAGGAATTTTTATGCATGACCACGCATAACCTTTCACAGAATAGTCCGATTTTGAAAATTTTATTTTTATTAAAAAGGGTTTTTTTTATTAAAAGATATGGTTAAGTAAATTAAAGTAACTAAATTACATATTTATTTTAGACTTTTAAGTAAGTTTTGAAATTGGTTTAATTTTTTATTAAATTTTTTTTTTGTAGTTAATTGAAGGACGGAGGTGCTATATTCTCATGAGGGGTAGATCCAAGGATCAAAAAATTATAAATTATGTAGGATGTCCTGCGTGGCGCAGTGATTTATAAGACGGAGGTCCCGGGTTCGATTCCCAGGACCATTTGAGATTTTCTTAATTGCTCCCGGTCTGGTGGGAGGCTTCCCCTACCGACAAAGACGTACTGCCAAGCGATTTAGCGTTCCGGCACGATGTCATGTACCTAGAATCCGAAAAGGGTGTCTTATATCTCAGATTGCATCAAACAACTAGGTGCAATTGCAGTCGAGGAGTAGGTAATAAGTGACGAATCAAGCAGATGGTACACTTGATGGTAAATGGTAACCCATCGTGTATATACCTTGCTCATTATCTTCACTTGTACTACACTCAATCAACGAAATCGCTGTAAGCGTGCCACCAAAATTTGAAGAGTTCCTTCAATTTCCCTAGGATATCATCATCAGATACTAACATGATGACAATGGGACCATCTTGGAAGTATGCCCTTTCTAATAAAAAAAGAATTATCAAAATCGGACAACTCTGTAAAAAAATATACGTGTCCAATGCTGTGAAACCGCTACTTTTGCTGATATTTAATTTTAAACGTTAAATGGGAAATAAGTTTTTAAATAGATAAATTTTACTATCGTAAACAATTTTCACTAAGGCAGCAATGCTGTGAAACCTTTACTTTCATTGACATTGAAGCTTAAAATATGGATTTGGATAAAATGGACGTTTCACTCCCAGACGAAATTTCTCAATTTTATTACGCGTATACGTAGATAAGGATAGTAAGGTAAAAGATAAGATAAAAGATCACTTCACACTGAGAGATTGTAAGCGCCTCTAGATGCTTGACTGTAGCGTCTGTAGACCTACCTACTTATTTATCTAGATATGCTTAAGTAAATTAAAGCAACTAAATGACAGTTATTTTGTACTTTTTAGTGCGTTTTGATTCGGTTCTATTTTTTTACACGCTTTTTATTAGCTTCACTTGTATGTCAGTTTGTCAGTTTGTCAGTATGTCAGTATGTCAGTATGTAACTCTCCGTGGGTAATCTGCGCGCCTGCGGCCTTCCTTGGTTCTGGTAGCCGTTTCTCAGGCTCCCTCTCTGAAATTGAACTCTGATTCCCCGTATTTATAATATTTATAAATAATTATTTTATGTTTTTCTACTTTTTAGTGATTTATCACCACGTAACGTACTCGTACTATACTGTCAAAGTATATTATACGGCACTTGTAGCCAAAAAGCTACCGATAGATACACAAAAACCGAAATCGCTGCAAGTGTGCCTATACAATTTGAAGAGTTTCTTCAATTTTCCCAGGATATCATCATCAGATCCTAACATGATGACATTGGGACCATCTTGGAAGTGTGCCCTTTTTATTACAAAAAGAATTATCAAAAGGTGTAAAAAGTTATGCGTGGTCATATATAAAAAATGGTTGTCTGTAAAGTCGGTTTAGTGACGATAGTTGAACGTGACAACGTCTCAAGAAAATACTGATGGAATGGTAGCATTTAATTGGTTATTAAAATTTTTAATTTAAGTATATTTTTATAAATATTAATTTAAATTAATAAAATAATTGATTTTGATTTTATAAAGTTATAATAAATATATTAATTTTTAATTTAAAATTAATATATTTAATAATTATATTTAATAGACGGATGTCGAACGCTGCCGAACGCAAAGGCCGATTGTGCTTCTTTGTCGCTCGTTTTGCGCTCTCGCTTGCACTTCAAGCCTTACATGGAACGCCTCAAAGCGAGGTAACGTGGCATGAGTCATGTTTTTTGTCTATCGAATTATAAGACGTTTTCACGTCAAAAAAAATATATACGTGTCGAATTGAGAACCTCCTCCGTTTTTTTTGTCGGTTAAAAAGTTCACTTCGCCCAGAGATTGAAAGCGCCTCTAGGTGCTTGACTGTAGCATTTGTAGACCTACTTATTATTCTTTTATAGTTGACTAGAGGACGCCCGCGGTTTCACCCGCGTTGTTCTCGTTCCCGCGGGAATTTCAGGATAAAATATGGCGTATGCGTTATTCTGATATGTAAGCTATATTATTGTGAAGTTTCATCAAAATCCGTTCAGTAGTTTTTGCGTAAAAGAGTAACAAACATCCATACATACATACTTTCGCCTTTTTAAACAACGGTGTCAGCCAAGGTTTCTTCTTTAAAGTTTCACAGCCCCGAGGGGTCCCCTGGCAACCGTCAGGCAAATAATGACAGCTGTCATTATAGCTCCGTCGCTACCCGGGTAGCCGCGGGCCTCAAAGAAGGTTTGAATGTCAGGCCACAGGGGTTAAGGATGTTACCTAGAACCCACAAATTTACTATAACTTGCTGGCACCGACTTCATAGATATAGATTGTTCAATCCACGAAGGCTCGTCGTAATTTGTTTTTCAAATGCTTACAAGTGTGCAATAAAAACTGCAAGAATGTGACTATGTTCTATCACTACGTGACGAGTAGCAATGTATAATAGAACTCACATTCTTGCAGTTTTTATTGCGCTTGCACTGTAAGCGTTTGAAAAACAAAAAACGACAAGCCTTCGTGGATTGAACAATCTATATATTTCGGAGAGTGCTCCCAGGAGTTGTTTGACCTCGTTCCTCCTTCACCCTTTTATCACCGCACTGCAAGACACCGGCTGGGTTTTCATCCCTATGTCGTTGATGTTCCCAGAACTCGTACAAAGCGTTTTGCGTCATCATTTATTATACGCATTGCAAAGGTATGGAACGCCCTTCCGATATCAGTTTTTCCTAATTCATATAACTTGGGTATCTTTAAAACAAAAGTGAATAGGCATCTTCTGAACAAGCGCGCCCCACCTTAGACCGCATCTACACTTACCATCAGGTGAGATAGTGGTCAAGCGCGGGCTTATTGCAGATTAAAAAAAAAATATGCTTAAGTAAATTAAAGCAACTAAATGACACAGTTATTTTTTAACCGACGAAAAAAAACGGAGGAGGTTCTCAATTCGACACGTATATATTTTTTTTTTATGTATGACCACGCATAACTTTTTACAGTGTTGTCCGATTTTGATAATTCTTTTTTTATTAGAAAGGGCATACATCCAAGGTGGTCCCATTGTCCTCATGTTAGGATCTAATTATGATATCCTGGGGAAATTGAAGGAACTCTTTAAATTTTGGAGGCACGTATACAGCGATTTCGGTTTTTGACTCGGTATCGGTAGCTTTTTGGCTACTAGTGCTATATAATATACTATGACAGTATAGTACGAGTACAAGGTTTCTACTTTCAAGAATGTTACCTAGAACCCACAAACTGCTTTAATACGTAAAATAAATGTTCCTTAAACTTGGCTGGCACCGACTTCATAGATACGCTTAAGTAAATTAAAGCAACTAAATGACACAGTTATTTTTTACTTTTTAGTGCGTTTTGAGTCGGTCCTATTTTTTGTTAAATTTTTTTTACTTTTTAGTACGTTTTGAGTCGGTTCTTTTTTTTGTCAAAAATGTTTATTAATATCGGTAAGGATAGTACCAGAATAACCCAGCATCGTTCTGAAATGTGCTTATAAATACAAAACGAGAAGATAATTGTATATTAATAATTTCGCAGTGAATTCATAACGCAAACAGCCATGAACGAATACAGGTCGGCTCAACAGCTGCTGTTTTATTATTATTTACCAATTATATAACTACTGTTATAAATAATATAAAATTGATATCATTTATTTTTTGACGGCCTTCGTGGCGCAGTGGTATGCGCGGTGGATTTATAGGACGGAGGTCCTGGGTTCGATTCCCGGCGGGGCAGATTGAGATTTTTCTTAATTTGTCTAGATCTGGCTGGTGGGAGGCTTTCGCCGTGGCTAGTTACCACCCTACCGACAAAGACGTACCGCTAAGCGATTTAGCGTTCCGGTACGATGTCGTGTAGAAACCGAAAGGGGTGTGGATTTCATCCTAACAAATCAGCCCTCTTCCATCTTAGATTGCATCATCACTTAACATCAGGTGTGATAGCAGGGCTATCAAGGGCTAACTTGTAGTCGATAAAAAAAAATCGCTACCTATAAATTTAATTGAATATCAAACTTTAAAAGAACTAGAACCTAAAGCTGTACAGTTAATGAAAAAGCTTACCACATTAGCTTTTAGAACGTGATCGAAATGTCAACAATTAAATTATTTGATTTTAGAACGCCATTGAGCTCGAAAGGTGTGACAGTTATTTTTTTTATTCGAACTATGGTCTATTATAGGGTCGGACCTCCCTCATTATAGGAAATAAGAGTTGAAACTCAGATACACCACGCAACTCCAATGCGAGTTGGTGGGCATTAGAAACTTGTTTGTCTTAAAAACGTCCACTTGAATTTGCTATATTTGAATTTAGGCTTTGAAAGAACTGGAATCTAAAGCTGTGTAGTTATTGAAAAACTTAATACATTTGCTTTTTTTTTAAAAATTTTCCCGCAAGGAAAAGGCAAAGGTATTTCGTCGTGCAGCCATGTCTGCAATAAATACGTGTTCTTTTAGAACGTCATCGAAATAAACGTAATTAACTTAGGAAACCTACAAAAGAAAGAGCGAAACTTCGCAAAGTTTATAATTATGTTCTATTTAAAGTACTGAAAAAAATATCTTTACGCAAAACAAACAATATGAAAAAAGTCATCAAAATTTGGAAAAAGTGTCTTCTAGACCAAGAGGGAAGGATTGGTGAAGCATTTTGATAGCTTTTTTTTATCAAATTACCTACTTTTTTATGTACATTATTATTTAAACTTAATTTTAGCTTTATTATTTACGTTTGTACACTACTTTATTAAATCGAACTCGCCATCCTTACATAAACAATAAATTTATGAGAGTGGCCAATATTGTGTTTAGTGTAATATATTTAAGCTTTTTTGTACAATAAATAAATAAAATAAAATTTTATTTTACAACGCCACTGATCGATCTACTATAGAGCCGGAACTCCATCATTATAAGAAATACGATTTGGTACACTATAAGTAATTTGCTATATTTGAATTTAATTTATGTTCCGAAACGACTAGAATCTAAAGCTGTAACTAAAGAAAAAACTTAACACATTTGCTTTCAGAACGTCGTTAACATAAACATAATTAACTTATTTGATTTTAGAACGCCATTGAGCGTGCCAAAGGTGTGACAGTTATTTTTTTAATCGGACCGCGGTCTCGATTCCCATTCAGGCGACCGAGAGGCCGCATCGTGACCCAGATACGACGCTCGATGAAAACTGACGTAGCTGTTCCAGGTTACAGCTTACAATTTTTCCAATAGAGAAAGCCGCTGACAATCGCGTGAGATCGACCTTGTTATCGAATAGATAAGTCGAGCTCAAAAGGGCTAGAGTCTAACTCAGGCCTTAGAATTTCTTCTTTTTCATGTGCCATCTCCTCTCAGCTAACCTCCGTGTTAGCTGGTTGCAGCTATTTTAATTTTGGATGCAGCAGCCCAGAACAATGATTTAGTACTCATCCCATAACATTCGCGTATATTTTTAAGCCAGGAGGTTAGTCTTCGGCCAGGTCTTCGGCGTCCTTGGATCTTGCCCTGTTTTATACGCTGAAAGAACCGATATTTGTCATGGCGCATGATGTATCCTATACTAAAGCCAAACTCGATTGAGAATGCTTGTCAACATACAAATTAAAAATGAAGGTAGAAAATGCAATCAATATGAAACCACAACAACAAAAAAGAACACATTTTATGCCTAATAAATTTAAAATTATGTTTTGTTATTTTAAAAAATCTTATTTAAAAGATATTGAATATAATAATTCGTTTTAAGCTTACTAATCTAATTTATTGTCAAGAATTCGTCATTAACAAGTTAATTAAAAAAATTAGGTGTAAAATGACTAGTGATTTCTACCTTCATTTTTAATTAGTTTGTTGATAAGCATTCTACATTGAGTTTGGCTTTAGTATAGAGAGATCTAGTAAGTAGTTTTTTTAATACGCCATAAATCGTACACATAATATTTCATAAAAAAATACACAATTAATAAAACATCAAGCAAAGTTACAACGAACTGCAAGAATTTTTACATTACGTTACTTGGTGCTCCAGAACCCTTCATGGGTGAGTCCGACTCGCACTTGGCCATTTTTTCCAATAGACAAAGTCGCTGACAATCGCGTGAGATCGACCTTGTTATCGAATAGATAAGTCGCGCTCAAAAGGGCTAGAGTCTGCTAAGCTAAGCTAAGCTGCAAAAATTAAAAATGTAACACGTGATCATCAACCAGCCAGATAACGACCCACTACAGAGCCTCATTTTTTGAAGGAGAGCTTAGACCCATCATGCTGTGTCAGGGTGGGTTGGTGGGCGAGGTGTTAATAGTTGATATCTGTGGTCTTCATGACTTCCATGTTCCATCCTTCACGGACAGGAATCGACGACTGTGCAGCCTAAATTCTTTATTTTTATGTGTAGCTGGACTTTATCTTCTTTTTATATTAACAATTTCGCCACGGGGTACGGTAGACTCGATCAAAACCTTAAATGAAAAAATATTGATTTCGAGCCGACAACATATATCTGTAAAATTCGGATTAAGGAGAATTTCGTTAAGTTCCATTGACACCGACAAACAAACCGAAGTTACTACCCAAACCAACTGCAGTCGCCATCTTAGATACGCCTCGCCAATCAACATGTCAAACAGCATGTGTCAAACGAAACGTCTTGCCGGAAACATTGAGTGAATCCAGTGTTGTCAAAAACGGACATAGAGAGAGCAATGGGTAAGAAAATTTGTATGAAAATCTGTCATTGAAAAATACAAGGGCAAGTGGTTTTCACGCGGACGAAGTCGCGGGCCACTGCTAGTATATCAATAATGTCATAATTATTATATATTCTGTTTTATTAATAGTTAATTCATTAAATAACCGAAATAAACTTGGTCTTCATGAATATTCACTGATAGTACAAATACTATTGATATTTAAAATCTTTCACGGACAGGAATCGACGACCGTGCGGCCTAAATTCCTTATTTTTATCTGTCGCTGGACCTTATTTTTTTTTATTCTCGGCTCGGCAAAGACAACCCCATCGAGCCGCATCGGCCAGGCCGCAACCACGTGACCTACATTCGCCGCTCGATGCGCAGTGCGGCGCCCTGATTGGCCGCGCCATTGTAGGCCTCGTGTTTTGAAAATGTTCTATTTATTTTCTTTTTTTTTATTTATATTGTTCTCTGGCGTCCTGTCTTTGTGATAATTTTGGGTTTGGGTTCTTAGTGTTTAGGGCCGATGTTTTTTTATTTGGCAAAGATCCTAGATACAGGTAGATAGGAACTATAAGTACTTAATACATGCTTATTAAATAAGTTCAGTTTTATTTTAATGACAACTATTATGCTACATTAATAACTATTTTATTACTTATATTAGCAAATGCCTGCGACCTTACACGGTATTTTCTTTTTTTATTTATCATATAAAAGAGACATAAAAATTATCAAGTAGCGATTTTTGCCCTGGCTACCTCAGGTTTAGGAAAACGCTAGAACAAAAGAATGCAGATGGTGAATAATACGAAGGCACAATTAAAAAATCCACACTAATACATAAACAATTACACAAAGTACCTATTTAATTATAATAGATGTCGTAAGATTGGCCGCGCCATTGTAGGCCTTGTGTTTTGAAAATGTTCTATTTATTTTCTTTTTTTTTATTCATATTGTTCTGTAGCGTCCTGTCTTTGTGATAATTTTGGGTTTGGGTTCTTGGTGTTTAGTTTTTTTAGTTTTCTGTGTTACGTTGCAAAGGTCGAAAAGGATAAATAGGAACGGCAGGTTAGTATGTTTAATATTGCAGATTGTTTAGTTTTATTTTATACTGCTTGAAACTTTCTATACCTAAGTATATTAGCAAGCGCCCACGACTTCGCCCGTTATTTTCTTTTTTATTTATTTATTCTTTATTTGTACTCCACAACAAAGAAGAACATAGTTATAACTTCTTCTTCTTCATGTGCCATTTGCTCTACGGAGGTTAGCGACCATTATGGCTGTTCTAATTTTGGATGCAGCAGCCCGGAACAATGATTTTGAACTCATCCCGTACCATTCGGGGTTCGTCTTCGGCCAGGTCTTCGGCGTCCTTGGATCTTGCCTTGTATTACGCGCTGCAATATCCGATATTTATCATGGCGCATGACGTGTCCTATACTAAAGCCAAACTCGATTGAGAATGCTTGTCAACAAACAAATTAAAAATGTAGGTAAAAATCACTAGTCATTTTACACCTATTTTTTAAATTAACTAGTTAATAACGAATTCATGACAATAAATTAGATAACTAAGCTGATATAATAAAAAGGGCTCTTGCCACTATAAACCTTCCTGCGCTAATCGAGCCGTCAGGAATAAGCCGGGATGATGGCAAGAGACCTGATGGATTGACGCTGGTTCCCTGGGAAGTGGGACGGGCCCTAATGTGGGACGCTACTTGCGTTGACACATTGGCTTCGTGTCATATCAGGGAGACAGAATCAAGACCGGGAGCCGCTGCAGAAAAGGCTGAAACCGGTAAGTGGCACAAGTATGCCTCTCTGACAGAGAGTTACATATTTGTACCTTTTGCCGTGGAGACCCTTGGGCCATGGAGTCGCAGTGCCAAAAAATTCTTCCGTAACATTTCACCGCGCCTGATTGCCTCAACTGGTGACCGAAGGGCTGGTTCAGTTTTTGCGCAAATGATTAGTCTGGCTATCCAACGCGGAAATGCAGCCAGTATTCTTGCCACCATTCCACGTGGGCATGATTTGTATAGTTATTAGGATAAGTTAGCTTAAGTCCCTTATTGTATTCTTTATCAATAAAAAAAAGTAAGCTTAAAACTAATTAATATATTCAATATCTTTTAAATAAGATTTTTTAAAATAACAAAATATAATTTTAAATTTATTAGGCATAAAACGTGTTGCATTTCTACCTTCATTTTTAATTTGTTTGTTGACAAGCATTCTCAAACGAGTTTGGCTTTAGTATAGGTATTATAGTTTCCTGCATTTGACTTCCGTGAGAACTTCCAGCGTCTTCGCCATTCTTCGTCTCGTTTCGTACCTTCTCTGTCCATGATATTTTAAGCATGCGCCGATACACCCACATTTCGAAAGCTTCTAAGCGTCTATAATTATAACAGAGATATAAAAAGCATTAAGTAGGATTGCGTTTAATTAAGTAGAAAAGCTCTAAGCGATTTCTTTCAGGCTATCTTTGACTTAAGAAAACATGAGGACACCAGAATGCAAACGATAAATATATACATTTAAATACATACACAGTAATAAATAAATAATTACACAAAATACCTGTATAATTATAATATATATCTTAAAATTGGCCGTGCCATTGTAGGCCTCGTGTTTTGAAAATGTTCTATTTATTTTTTTTTGGAACGAAGTTCCTTATCGCGCGTTGTGAAAGGGGGCTAGACGGAAAAAAATCTTACGAAAAGTTGTCACGACACTTTTTGATCATAGGATCTTGTCTTTGATGTGTGTGCGCGTGAGCGGCGGGGGGCGCCCGCGCTGCATGCTGTCTCGCGCTCTCGTGGCGCCCTCTGGTGTTTCGGTGTACAACAACTTATATTTGTTAATAATAAAAAAAATATTATTATTACTTAAAAAAAATAAAATTTTATTACAATTCCTTCACTAATTAATCGAAAGGAACTTCGTTCCGTCCGGGTGTCCCTTGACACCGCTCAATTTTTTTATTTATATTGTTCTGTAGCGTCCTGCCTTTGTGATCATTTTGGGTTTAGGTTCTTGGTGTTTAGTTTTTTTAGTTTTCTGTGTTACTTAGGTCATATTTAAAGTTTCACAGCCCCGAGGGGTCCCCTGGCAACCGTCAGGCAAATAATGACAGCTGTCATTATAGCTCCGTCGCTACCCGGGTAGCCGCGGGCCTCAAAGAAGGTGTGAATGTCAGGCCCACAGGGGTTAAAGGTAGGTAGGAACGATAGGTACTGATCTGAATTAAAAATTAATTTCCTATAATATGCATTGTCAGTGTGTTTTTTGCAATTTACACCTATTTCCGTTTGACCTTTTTTTTCGCTGGGGAATTTACGCATTCCGGTCGGAGACTGCATACAGAGCTCTGCGCAGTCTCCGTCCGGGTATGTGGGACTCGCTGGCTGAACCAGAATACCCACTAAACCCCAGCGGAGCCGCCTGCGCCCCAGTTGGAGCGTCAAAGGATCGAGAATCATTCACTTTGACGCCCGGCGCGCCCATCGGTGCACTCATTGGTGTCTACAAGGGTGACAGGAGATGCGCATACCGGCGTCTCCTGCCGCCCATTCTTCTTCTGCGGAGGCTCTGAGGCCTCCTTATTTCCGTTTGACCTAGGCCAACTGGAAGTAGCTAAGTACACTCCTCAGACGTTGTCATCATATCTGGGAACATATAGATAGTGCGGATAGAGAGACAACAAAAATATAAAGCATTCCGCAGAAATGCAAACAGAACGTAGAACACAGGAAATAAGAATATTGAGCGCTGTGTGTTCTGCATAAACATCATCACCATCATCAGCCATCATGCGTCCACTGTTGGACATAGGCCTCTCTTAAGTGGCGCCAGCCTTCTCTATTATTGGCTTTTTGTCTCCAATCAAAGCCAGCCACTCTCCAGTAATCGTCGCTCCACCTAGTCGGGGGACGCCCCACACTCCGCTTGCCGAGACGCGGTCTCCACTCAAGGACCTTGCGACTCCAACGACCATCGCTCGCTCGACAGACAGGACCAACCCACTGCCACTTCAAAGTACTAACCCTGACAGCTATGTCGGTTACTTTAGTTCTTTGGCGAATTACTTCATTCCGGACTTTATCCCTCAAAGAAACTTCGAGCATAGCTCTCTCCATAGCACGTTGAGCGACTTGAAGTTTGTGGACCAGCCTTGCCGTCAGTGTCCACGTCTCGGCACCGTAAGTCATGACGGGAAGAACACACTGATCGAAGACCTTTGTCTTTAGACATTGTGGTACAGGCGCCGTGAAGATCCGGCGAAGTTTACCAAACGCTGCCCAGCCTAACTGAATTCTCCGATAGATCTCTCATAAACATCATCACGCCTTATTCCCGTAGTGGTAGGCAGAGACCACATCCCTCCATTTGCCACGGTCCTTGCATACTTCCTTAGCTTCTTCCACTCTCATTAATCCTTTCATACAAGTTCGTCGGTTTAGGGTACTCTTGACCTGGCCATTATTTAAAATGTCCTGAATTTGGTCCAGGAACATTCGCCTAGGCCTTCCCCTTCCAACATTTCCATTCACCCTCGCCTTGTAAATCTCTTTTGTTAATCTTATTTCATCCATTCTCTCTGCATGCCCAAATTATCTAAGCATTCTTTCTCAATTTTAGTCACTACATCTTCTTTTACACCACACTTTTCTCTTATCATACTAGTTTTAACCCTGTCACACAGTTTTAACCCGCACATACTCCTCAATGCTCTCATCTCTACCCCATTTATTTTACTTTTGTGCTTCTTCTGCCATACCCAACTTTCACTATCATACATAAGTGTGGTCAATAACACACCTCTATGAACAACCAGTAAAATGTGTTCTAAGCTTGTAAAAATCAAAACAAAAACATACGTTTTATCAAAGCGTCATAAAAATATCAATAAATCCATTTGAATATAATTGGTGATAATAAATAGTGATTTGTATTGAGTTACCCAATTATGTTGGGTTAACGAACTGTTATCGGTTATCAGTTGTTATAACTATGTGATAATCCTACCACCATAACCTACTTATGGTTTATGTGAGCCTAGTACCAAAAATATTAATGTTAATTACTTTATTTATTATTTATTTACATAATCTGTGATGTGTTTCATTTATTATACAAGATTTTGACGACCTCCGTGGCGCAGTGGTATGCGCGGTGGATTTATAACACGGAGGTCCTGGGTTCGATTCCCGGCGGGGCAGATTGAGATTTTTCTTAATTTGTCTTGGTCTGGCTGGTGGGAGGTTTTCGCCGTGGCTAGTTACCACCCGATAAAGACGTACCGCCAAGCGATTTAGCGTTTCGGTACGATGTCGTGTGAAAACCGAAAGGGGTGTGGATTTCATCCTACTCCTAACAAATTAGTCCGCTTCCATCTTAGATTGCATCATCACTTAACATCAGGTGTGATAGCAGTCAAGGGCCAACTTGTAGTCGATAAAAAAAAATAGGAAACAAAACCAATATAAAATGCAAATTAAAATTAAATTAAATCTAAAACCTCCTCGACTCCACTTCAATGAGGTATAGTGCCCAGGATACTGGCAGCATTTCCCCTTTGGATGGCCAAACTAATCCGTTGGCCAAGGTAGCTGCCAGTGCCAGCTATATTTTAATCCCATCGCTTTGGCGTGGTATGGTAAGAGACCGGATGGTATGACCCTCGTTCCATGGAAGTTAGGGAAGTCACTATTATGGGATGCGACTTGCGTTGATACTCTAGCTGCATCCCATATTGAGGCTACCTCTTCTATGGCTGGTGCTGGGGCGAAGAACGCTGAACAGGCCAAGACGCGCAAATACGAAAATATATAACAAAAAATAGAACCGACTCAAAACGCACTAAAAAGTAAAAAATAACTGTGTCATTTAGTTGCTTTAATTTACTTAAGCATATCTATGAAGTTGGTGCCAGCAAGTTTAAGGAACATTTATTTAACATAGTAAAGCAGTTTGTGGGTTCTAGGTAACGTCCTTAAAGTAGAAACCTTGGCTAGCACCGACTCCTAGATATGCTTAAGTAAATTAAAGCAAATAAATGACACAGTTATTTTTTTACTTTTTAGTGCGTTTTGAGTCCGTTCTATTTTTTGTTAAAAATTTTTATTTCTTACTTTTTAGTGATTTATCGCCACGTAACGTACTCGTACTATACTGTCATAGTATATTATACGGCACTTGTAGCCAAAAAGCTACCGATACCGAACAAAAACCGAAATTGCTGTAAGCGTGCTTCCAAAATTTGAAGAGTTCCTTCAATTTCCCCAGGATATCATCATCAGATCCTAACATGTTGACAATGGAACCACCTTGGAAGTATGTTCTTTCTAATAAAAAAATAATTATCAAAATCGGACTACTCTGTAAAAAGTTATGCGTGATCATACATATAAAAAAATCTGATTTTTACCAAATTTTGTATGCGTATTCAGCAGGTCTGAGAATCGGCTACTATTTAATTTTCATCTAAATGTTTTTTTTTAATTTTTAATACAAAACAACGTTTACCGGGTCAGCTAGTATTATTTAAAAATTTTATTCTTATTGAAGCAATTTTTGTACTTATATAGAAAAATTAATATTAACGCGTAAATTCAAAATTGGTCAACTATCCATACATGCTCAATTATAACACCTGATGTTAAGTGATGATGCAATCTAAGATGGAAGCGGGCTAACTTGTTAGGAGTAGGATGAAATCCACACCCTTTTTTAAATTTCTACACGACATCGTACCGGAACGCTCAATCGCTTGCCGGTACGTCTTTGTCGGTAGTGTGGTAATTAGCCACGGCGAAAGACCTACCAGCCAGACCAAGACAAATTAAGAAAAATCTCAATCTGCCCCGCTGGGAATCGAACCCAGGACCTTCGACTTATAAACAGTGACGGAACCCTAAACAGTGTGATAAGAGAGATCTCGTCCTCCGTGTTATCAGAAACCATCAATCATGATATATCATACTGATAACGATATACGAAGTGTTCCTAATATTATACACTAGAGGTCGCTTGCGGTTTTACCCGTGTAGACTCGCCTGCTCATCGGGCGCCGGCCGCTTTTCCCGCCATTCCGCACTTAATGACATCCTGAGAAGGGCACTCGTCAGTGCTAATGTTCCCGCCGTTCTGGAGCCCCAGATAGTGCGTGACGATGGCAAGCGCCCTGACGGGATGTCATTGATTCCCTGGAGTATGGGGCGTGCGCTGGTATGGGACGCGACATGTGCCGATACCTTTACGGCGTCCTATGTTAATTCGACCTCTGGACGTGCCGGAGCGGCGGCGGACGCCCGAGAGCATCAAAAGACTTTAAAATACAGTTGTCTCGGCACTCAGTATGAGTTCTTTCCATTTGGAGTCGAGACACTGGGTCCGTGGGGCAGAAGCGCTCAGGTGCTTCATAAGGAATTGAGTAGGCGCCTCAGGAAGGCAACAGGCGACCCTCGGGCAGGCAGCTTTCTCGCGCAACGAATATCTATCGCAATTCAGCGCGGAAATGCTGCCTGCGTGATGGGCACCCTACCAAAAGGGCAAAATTTAGAATTATGCTTATAGTTAAGTTAATTAGTTATTTTTTATAATTATTCTGTTTTTTTTTATATAATTGTTTAGGTTATTGTAGGGTTAAAGTTTTTACATTTTATTTATTTTACTGTAAATATTTAATTTAATGTACATAGGTAAACTATATTATTGTGAAGTTTCATTAAAATCCTAGTAGTTTCTGCGAGAAATCCATCCAAACTTTCACGTTTATAATATTAAGCAAGAACTAGCGGTCGCCCGCAAGAAAAGGGTCTATGGGTTCGATTCTAGCCTAGAACTGTGTAGTCAAAGTCAAATATGTTATTTTCATGTAGGCATTTTTGACGGCCTCTTTGCCGCGATGGATTTATCAAAAACTTCCTAAGTTTCATTCCCGGCTTGGTCGATTTTCTAAAATAGTCCCAATCGGGCTGGTGGAAGGCTTTGGCCGTGCTACCGCCCTGCAGACAAAAACGTACTACCAATAGATTTGGCGTTTCGGTACGATGTCATGTAGAAACCGAAAACGGTGTGGATTTTGTTCTACTCCTAATAAATTAGGCCACTTTTGCACTTGCATCGTTACTTACCATCAAATGTGATTGCAGTCAAGGGCTAACTTGTAGTGATTAAAAAACCAGCTAAGTGCGAGTTGGACTCGCGCAATGAGAGTTCCGTATAATATGCGACTTAATTGCTGTTTCTTTTGTTTGCGTTGACATAGAAGTTTGATTTTGTTACTGCTTAAAGGTATTGTAGAGCCAAGTATTTGGTATGAATTTCAATTTGATACCTCTACGAGAAAAGGGGTAGTAAGTTTAAAATTATAAAAAAATAGCAGTCGCCCGCGACTTCGTCCGCGTGAAAACCTCTTAGGTACCCTTCTAATTTTAAAGGCAGACTTTCAAGCTGATGGGTCATTGACATATTAATACTATGGACTTCGGGTCAGCGATAAAAAGTGTCCGAACCAAAAGTAAGCCAAAACGCGAAATGAGTTCCAATCGCAATTCAGTCTCATATTAGCTGACTGACAGAATACACGTCAATAATGCCGTAATGTGTTATAAAAAACATGTAAGAACTACCCGAGTAAGGTGAGAAAAGAAGACGGTGTACCATATTTTCAGTAAGTAAATATTTACTGATGATTTTAAAGTATTATTTTGCTTAGAAACAAGCTATTTTATTAAAATTTTAATGAACTATAGAAACGAATTGCATAACCAACCAAAATGAACAAAAGTATCTATCTGTCCTTTTCCCATACGCTACCCGCGTATAGGATAGAAGGAGTGCAATATGTTTATCTAATTAACCACATTTAATTCGGATCTGCCGTGAGCAATAGAATGTTTTAGAACAACGACTGCATAGAATTATTTTGTTGTTTAACATTTGAATTATTTAATTACCTAATTTTTGAATGAAAATAATTGGATTATTTTCAATTCAAAAATTTTTATTTTTTATGTCATGAATATTAATCAAATGACTTTTACCATAATGGTATATTAATTTGATAACTTTAAGAATTATCTACAAGAAATTAGGAACAGTTATTTAAAAAAGTGATCTAACGTCATTGAAGTAAAAAAATATATTTTCAGTTTAATTAAAAAGAGGAAAATATCGAGAACTTAAAATTTCAAAGTAAAGAACTATGTCGAGTGGCATATCATTTTGTACATTAGTGGATTTGGTTTGTAATTAATTATTATTATAACTTATTAATTTTTTTATACAAGATAATTACAACAATTATTATTTGGTACAAGATTTATCCCAGCATATAGAGGTCAGGGATATGTAAATATAAATTAAAATTTGCTGTAAATATAATATATAAATATAAGATGTCAAAAAAATTTGAAAGCTACCGACTCCACACCATTTATGTTGTCCTATTTTTACGGGAAGCTGTCATGTCAAAAAAAGGCTGCCATGGTAACCGTCAATCGAAGCTGATTACTTATTGCATGCAATTAGACCGTTGCAAATTAGACTGTATAACAATACGATAAGACATACATTACAATGTTATTTTGTGTATAAAAACATAAATACATCCAAGTATGTATAAAATATCTTGGGACACTTTTGACGTAAATTTTGCATTAGACCCGAAGTCCATAGTATTAATATGTCAATGTGATGGGTACAAATTGATATTAAATAGTATAGTCTTAAGTCTCGCCTTCAGAATAAACAAAAACAATCCGACACGCAGATCTAGAGATTAGCCCGATTAAACAAACGTACAAAATCTTCCGTGTACTTCATATAAAGATATTTGAACAAAGATCGAATTCTAAATCCATCGTACTAACGTTTCGATCATGAAAGCATATCAGTACCAAAATGCTGACCTCAATTCAATACGTATAATATAACACGAAGGAGGTTAGAAGAACTAAATTTAGACGCCATAGCGGCATTTTCGCGCTTTTTAGAAAATTTTCTTTGCTATAAACCTCACGGAGCTCGAGACCTTTCCAACGAATGCAAAACCGTGGAAATTGGTTCTTGCTTTCTGGGGTTATAGCGTCAGGAAGGAAAACCCGACTGATATTTATATAATAAATATTTTTAGTATATTATGTAAATAAAAATTTACGGTTTTCTTAATTTTTCCATTAACTATGCTATTAGACGTTGCTTCGTACTATATTTCTATGACATGAGTTGTGAAGCTGTTTAAGAGATCTTTATTCTTCTGTACATCCACATTTTAAATGCTTGCAGCCTCTTTAGAAATCCAAGTTTCATAACCATACACGAGAGTTGACCACGCATAACATTTCATAAAAAAATAGAACCGACTCAAAACGCACTAAAAAGTAAGAAATTTACTTAAGCATAGGTATCTATGAAGTCGGTGCCAGCAAGTTTAAGGAACATTTGTTTAACGTAGTAAAGCAGTTTGTGGGTTCTAGGTAACGTCCTTAAAGTAGAAACCTTGGCTGTTACCGACTCCTAGATATACTTAAGTAAATTAAAGCAACTAAATGACACAGTTATTTTTACATTTTAGTGCATTTTGAGTCGGTTCCATTTTTTGTTAAAAAATTTCATTTCTTACTTTTTAGTGATTTATCGCCACGTAACGTACTCGTACTATACAGTCATAGTATATTATACGACACTTCTAGCCAAAAAGCTACCGATACTTACAAAAAAACCCAAATCGCTGCAAGTGTGCCTATAAAATTTGAAGAGTTCTTTCAATTTTCCCAGGATATCATCATCAGATCCTAACATGATGACTATGGGACCATATTGAAAGTGTGCCCTTTCTAATAAAAAAAAATTATCATCAAAATCGGACAACTCTGTAAAAAGCTCTGCGTGGTCGTGTCGAATTGAGAACCACCTCCGTTTTTTTCGTCGGTTAACAACGTAGGTACATACATACATAACCATCACGCCGTGTTCCCATAAGGGTAGGCAGAGAAAACATCCCTCCACTTGCCACGGTCCTTGCATACTTCCTAAGCTTCTTCCACTCTCATTAATCCTTTCATACAAGTTCGTCGGTTTAGGGTACTCGCCACCTGGCCATTATTTAAAATGTCCTGAATTTGGTCCAGGAACATTCGCCTAGGTCTTCCCCTTCCAACATTTCCATTCACCCTCGCCTTATAAATCTCTTTTGTTAATCTTCTTTCATCCATTCTCTCTACATGCCCCAACCATCTAAGCATCCCTTTCTCAATTTTAGTCACTACATCTTCTTTTACACCACACTTTTCTCTTATCACACTATTTTTAACTCTGTCACACAGTTTTAACCCGCACATACTCCTCAATGCTCTCATCTCTACCGCATTTAACAACGTCTTAGATTTAATTTGGAGTTGCATTTAGTTTTGACGTACGGAACCCTAAAAAGTTTACAGTATGATGTTATTGTATGCGACGTAAACTGTAACATGTACAGATAGTTAAAACAGATGTTTAGTTATCGGCGCATTAACTGATAGCGAACCAAATGAGTCAATACGCAGTTTTTGTGTATACGAAAGTAGGTGGTTCACTTTTGTCTGCGTCATTTGCTTTTAGGGTTCCGTACCTTAGGAAAAACCGGAACCATTATAGAGATTTATATTTGGTTGTACATCCGTTTGTTTGTAGACCCTTTTTTCAGAAATGTGTGAAACAGTTTTGAATCGCGAGGCCGAATGTTTGTATGTTGGTAGTTGCCTACATACAAACCTGCCCAAAGACATTTAGCAAAATTTTTCCAAAACCAATAAAACTATAGTTAGATCAGATATAAGTCATAAGTAACCATGTTTATTTGAATAACAAGATTGAATTAAAAATCTAAAAAACCCCGACTACAGTGTAATTCGCCAGTTTTTTTCGTGGCGACCATCTTGAACTTTTTATATTGTATAGTATTTTCTACTTAGTTCTATATTGTATAGTATTTTCTACTTAGTTCTATATTTAGGGTTGCCATCTCTAAAATTTGGAAAATAGGACAAGACGCGTGAAAACCCCGGATTTTAGAGTGCGAAAGCCGGACATGTCAACAAGATCTTTTAAACATATTCAATGTAATAAATAAAATTTATGATTATAAAAACAATAAACCCGACTGCTTAGAAGTTAAGAACTGAAAAAAGAAAAACAAGGATCACTATATCTATATAAAATTCTAAATTTTTTATGGTGCTGCAGGTGTGGACAAAATACTTTATTTGAGACTTTTTAGTTTTAATTTGTGGTATAGAAATGAGATGGTACACTTGGTATACTTTTGACATTTTTTGTTAAAACCGTAATATAAACATGATATGATATTTATATTTTTGAAATGGTCTTTTTACAACCTTTCATTTGATACCCATATTGCTAAGATAAAAGAAAAAAATACACACAATCCCCCCTTTTTTCCCCCATTTACAGTCGCCATTTTGAAAATTCATATAGCCTATGTCACTTCCACAATTTTGCCAAAATCAACAACACCTCACATGTCAAAATCCGTTCAGCCGTTTAGGCTGTAGCGCGTGCCGAAGAAATGGACATACATACATACATACATACATACATACATATATACGCTCGAAAAACATTACCCTCCTTCTGACGCAGTCGGGTAAAAATAGTTGAAAATGTCATAAATCACCTTTTTTTATTTGGAACGGTGAATATACTTGGTTCATCGGTTGATCGTAGTGCGTGTCTCGCGGGCGGCCCAAATTTTTTTTATTTATTTATTTTTTAAAACCCGGTCTACAAATGAAACCTTCCCCGGACGCTCCCCGGATGCCTTCTAAACTAGGAAAAATCCGGGGAAACCCGGACGGATTCCAACCCTATCTATATTGCAAAGTATTTTCTACTTAGTCCTATATTGTACTATTAGAAACATCATCAGAAGGGGTTAAAAGGCACGAACAGGAAAACAACATTAATCAAAATATCAACACATTTTAATTACAAACTTTCTTAAATCAAAACAAAATGAAACAATGATGACGGTAATCACACAATTTTCTTAACGAGCATTTACATTTTATTACACTAACTTTTAACAAAATTAACAGTGGGGCAAGTGTGAGTTTTTCACCGAGCGACTGCGTAAAAACGTAGTCAATCAAAAATAAAAAATAATAAATAAATCAAAAATATCAAAAATAATAACTACACAAAGAGCAATAGAAAGAAGCATATTAAACATCAGAAAAATACATAAAATAAGTAGTGAAAAAATTAGACTTAGAACAAAAGTTAAAGACGCACTAAAACATGCACTGGGGCTTAAGTGGAAGTGGGCCGGTCACACCTCCCGTTACACAGACCAAAGGTGGACGGTACAGAGCACAAAGTGGACAGGACCAGGAGGCAGAAGGAATGTTAGCAAACCAAACAAACGGTGGACTGATGACATCATACAAACTGCCGGAAAGGAATGGATGAATCTCGCTAAAGACAGGGAGCCATGGAAGCGGTTGGGGGAGGCCTTTACCCGAGAAGGGGCTCTAATCTCATAAACAATATTTTGTTCATTTTAACACCTTACTAACTTAGAATTAGGTAACTATAGACTAACCTTACTAACGAAATATGTAATAAGAGTGTAAGAGATTGGAGAAATTAAAAGCTTTTTTATTTTATTTTATTTTATATATAGCAAAAAAAGCGTTCTGACACTCGCCCATTTGAGTTTTCTCTCACTCCCGCCAGGGGCGCTGCATCAGTTCCATATAAAATTTGCCCTTAACGCGAATGTGAAGTTTTCGATTTGTTTTGGTGAAAGCTCACACTAGGCACACTGGCAGCATAACTGCCTATGCTAGAACTGGAATTGATAATGTCCGCAATTTAATAAACCGTCCTTTTATATAAGCCAAAAATGCCACAGAGGACATTCTTTTTTTAATGATTCTCGTCTAATCGTCGTCGTAGACTCTAGCTGTTTGAAGCGCAGTATTCAATGTTGCTAACAGTACAGTATTTTATACTTAGTTCTATATTGTATAGTATTTTACTACTCACAGCCCTTTTATTTGATGCTATTGAAGCTATTGAGGGAGCAGAAGAAGTTGAAAAACTATGTCATTCGCCATTTTATAGAGGCGGCTATTTCGGACCGATTTTCATCAAACATAGCTAGGAATCACCGCCAGTAAACTGGCTTACAAATTAAAAAATCACATCGTAATTGGTCCATCCGTTTAAGCGCTACAATACCGTAGTATGCAGTAGTATGCTTTTAAAACTGCCAAAACTTACTTGTTAAATAAAGCACACTACTCGGTCGACGAATTTCTAAATGATACCATGGCGCCGTCTCCCTCCTAAACCATTTGCTGTGCCTCTAACGGGGTTACAATTTGACATACTACTTATTGTATAATAATTTGACATAATTATGTATAAATTGACAACAGACATACCATAGATTAAAGACTACTAGATGGAGTCATAACGCGGCTGTAGGTTCAAGAGCGTGACAGACTTATTTCATTCGGCCTTTGTTAGAAAGTGATACAAGATTATTTTTTGTCCCTTTCAGCGTGTTCGTTTTTATTATTTGTCAAGAGTGGAATTTGTGACAGACAAGGGACATATCTGAGCAATTATTAGCTTTTTATTAAATTTGCTGATAAATAATATAACTTTGCGGTTACTATATTAATTTAAACGTTATCGTGCTATGGTGGGTTGTAATATTTTCGGCTGCAACAGTCGCAGCGAACAGAAAATCGAAGGAATTACGTTTCATACGTAAGTAGGCATAAACTTCATTGATTGATGATTTAAAGCTTAGATATGTTATTATTTAGCAAATTTCATGTATTATGCGTTTACTAAACTATCTTATATAAAGTAATATTTCGTATTTTACGATATTTTAAAACATAACGTTTTATGATGTACTTTAAATGTTGACATGTCATGTGTCAATAAGGCTGATTTGCTGTCTCACGAGTGGACACGCTATGGGCTCTATCTAGTAGTCTTTAATCTATGTAATTATGTATAAATTGACAACAGACATACACACACTGACAGACATCGATGTCAAACTTATAATTCAGGGGCGACAAGAAGCTTTGTAACTAGGGTAGGCATTATAGGTACTATCAACATGAAATAGAAAATTCCTCCTTCATAATTATCTACTCTATCTCGATTCTCCGACGATGTGACGACCTCCGTGGCGCAGTGGTATGCGCGGTGGATTTGTAAGACGGAGGTCCTGGGTTCGATTCCCGGCGGGGCAGATTGAGATTTTTCTTAATTTGTCTAGGTCGGGCTGGTGGGAGGCTTTCGCCGTGGTTAGTTACCACTCGATTACCATGGTTAGTTAGAAATTCGGTTTTTGTCTCGGTATCGGTAGCTTTTAGGATACTAATGCCCTATAATATACTATGGCAGTATAGTACGAGTACGTTACGAGGCGATAAATCACTTAAAATAAAAGAAATAAAATTTTTTAACAAAAAATAGAACCGACTCAAAACGCACTAAAAGTAAAAAATAATTGTGTCATTTAGTTGCTTTAATTTACTTAAGCATATCTAGGAGTCGGTGCCAGACAAGGTTTCTACTTTAAGGACGTTACCTAGAACCCACAAACTGCTTTACTACGTAAAATAAATGTTCCTTAAACTTGCTGGCACCCACTTCATAGATATGCTTAAGTAAATTAAAGCAACTAAATGGCACAGTTACTTTTTTACTTTTTAGTGCGTTTTGAGTCGGTTCTATTTTTTGTTTAAAATTTGTATTGCATTTGTGAAGTGTTTAAAATACCATAACACCATAGTTAGGTCAGCCGTGAGTCATACGTAATCATGTTTATTTGAATAAAACGCAGATAAATATTTTCCTGTGACATCTGTCAACACAGATAACACACCTGCGTGTGTTTGTTTTATCTGTTTATATCATAAACTCAAACTAAAAACCGTCAGAAGAGTTGAGGACCGGACTGAGTGGAAGGAAATTGTGAACACCATAACGAGGACACTGCAGTGTGGACACGACCTTCAGTATTGAAGAAAACGACGAAGAAGAAGATCATAAACTAATAGTATTTGAGGTTACCCAAGTTTGAGCTCAAAAATTTTTATTGAAAGAAAGTATGAAAGTTTAAGACGAATATCTTAGCATTCCATGGATTCATCGTGCGGGTGGGGGTCCATCGCGTGGCTGAGAGAAAAACTCCGAACAGAGCCCGAGACTTGTGACACGGGTGTAGGTTTAAGGGTACCCTTAGTGACGCGCGTCAACACTCACCTCCTCTGTTCAAGTTATTCTCCCTGCCCAGACAAATTCGGAAGGACCCTACTAGAGCAGCTTTGGACACTCGTTCCAATATGGAGCTTACTGCACTTCTAGTAAGGCCAAGGTCTTTTAGCAGGTTATAGAGAGACTTCGCTGGTATACCTCTCGCACCCACTTCTACCGCGTATAAACTAACCACATAGCCATTTTTAGTTAGTTTATAATATTTATTCACTTTGAATACATGGTCTTTAGGGATGTTTGTTTCCCACGGCACTGTAAGCTCAACAAGTACTATACGTTTGATTTGTTTGGAAAAAAGAAATATGTCCGGTCTAGATGTCGTAGTAGCTAACTACTGGGTACATACATACATACATACACACATACATACATAAACATCACGCCTTGTTCCCATAGTGGTAGGCAGAGACCACATCCCTCCACTTGCCACGCTCCTTGCATACTTCCTTAGCTTCTTCCACTCTCATTAATCCTTTCATACAAGTTCGTCGGTTTAGTGTACTCTTGACCTGGATTATTTAAAATGTCCTGAATTTGGTCCAGGAACATTCGCCTAGGCCTTCCCCTTCCAACATTTCCATTCACCCTCGCCTTGTAAATCTCTTTTGTTAATCTTCTTTCATCCATTCTCTCTACATGTCCAAACCATCTAAGCATCGCTTTCTCAATTTCAGTCACTACATCTTCTTTTACACCACACTTTTCTCTTATCATACTATTGTTAACTCTGTCACACAGTTTTAACCCGCACATACTCCTCAATGCTCTCATCTCCACCGCTTTTATTTTACTTTTGTGCTTCGTCTGCCGTACCCAACTTTCACTACCATTAACTACTAGATCAATAAAGCAATTTGCTTTTAATATATTTTTACCGAAAACCCCACGCTGAAACTCAAACCTAGGCCTCGTGATCCCAAACCGCACATGCTAACCACTACACCAACGAGACACTATATATACATACATATTGGGGTTGAAATGAAATGAAAAAAAAGACGTGTGGCACTCGGAGACTGCCGCGGTAAAGCTATTGCATAGCATTTTTTATCAACTTATGTTTACCTACCGACGTCATCGGGACCGTGGCCTAGCGATAAGGCGCTCTAAGTGCCCGGATTGCCAGAGCGACGCGGGTTCGAATCCCGTCGGTTCCGCAATTTTTTTTTGAGTGTGATATTGCAAAAAGTCATTAATTTTTTTGAAAAAAATTACTTTTTGAAATATCACGCTTGAAAAAAAAAATCTCTCTCGGCAATCCGGGCACTTAGAGCGCCTTACCGCTAAGCCACGTTCCCCGATGACGTCGTTGCCGAATTTGTGCTTTTGATATTATGTTTTTGATGCTCAGGGGGTGTTAGGTTTTTTCGTTACGCAATTTCTGTATTCGGTCTCCACGCTCAAGGCCTGCGATAAAAGCTATGCAATAGCTTAAAATTCAAAGAAGAAAGAAACTGAAGTATTACTAGACAATCCTTTTAAATTGACATAAAAATTCAGTACCTACTGAAACATATCAGTACATACCCTCTCTTACATACACACACACGAACTAACTCATACACTCACAAACACACATCACACAAACACACACCCCCCCCACACACACACACACACACTGACACACACGCACTCTCTCCCATGTACTTGCATTCCAAACTCAAAACACAAATAGTTAGAAATATTACTAACATTTTAATTTTAATTTGTAACTAAAAAAATTATTCAAGTGAAACTTCTTTATCGGTTGGAAAAAAATTTACTGTAACATTTTTTCGTTACGCGTCACATTTTTCCGTTACGCGCCATCTTTGACTTATGCAAGTGACGTGATAAATATATATATATATGTTATATTGAAGTGATCAGCAAAATCAAAGGGTTTATTTTAATTCTAATTCCAGTGAATTTCTAAAAAAAGTAAGTAATTACGACATCAATGATAGTAATAATTCTATTACAATTAATGAAATTCAATAATAATCTTTGTAGTAAACTAGTAATAAGCTAAAATGAAATAATTGTAGAATTTGTATTTATGTCTATGATAATAAAAGCCTTCTATTAAACTTTATCTAATTTAACTTTATTTAACCAATTTATGTAAAGTTGCATATAGTAAATTATTTTTTGAAAAATAACGTCATAAAAAAGTTCCACTTCTTACGAGTGTACGCTAGTACACGCACACATTTTTATAATTATTAAAGTTACGTTATAAATCTCAATTCCAATACTATGTTTTGCTATGTTTAGAAGAGCAAGGCGTTCTAACACGGGTATATTTTTACCCGACTGCGTCAGAAGGAGGGTTATGTTTTTCGAGCGTATGTATGTATGTATGTCCATTTCTTCGGCACGCGCTACAGCCTAAACGGCTAAACGGATTTTGACATGTGAGGTGTCGTTGAATTTGTCAAAATTGTGGTAGTGACATAGGCTATATAAATTTTCAAAATGGCGGCTGTAAATGGGGGAAAAAGGGAGGGATGTGTGTATTTTTTTCTCTTATCTTAGCAATATGGGTTTCAAATGAAAGGTCGTAAAAAGACCATTTTAAAAATATAAATATGATATCATGTTCATATTACTTTTTTTAACAAAAAATGGCAAAAAGTGTAGAAATATTTATCTAACATTTTAATATTTAATTTATAAAAACTCAAATAATTATTATAATAAAAGCATGTAAATAATTGTTTTGATTCTTGCAGGTTAAAATATTTTGTCCCTAATTGCAGCACCATAAAGTATTTAGAATTTTATACAGATATATGTTTTGCTATGTAAAGGAGAGCAAGGCGTTCTTACCTACAAGAAAGTCTTAATTCCCAAATAAATTAAAGTTATAATAATGTAAATTGAAATTGAAGAATGAAACCTCAGAATTATTCCGTGACTCCGAACCCAGAACATTCATCAAAGCCACAGACTAGCCACTAAACCAACGAGGCACTCACTAACTCTATAATAATGTAATATTAAATCAATACAACCATACGTGTAGGTAAACGCGCGTATACACCCGTCCCGCTCACACGTGGCGTGTTAGAGCGGGACGGGCGATCATTTTCACATTTCCATCATGGCGGCCGGCCTTGAAATTAACTACTGAGATAAGCAGTGAAAAACTTGCGGTTTGCATGAATTTTAAAACGTTTTAGATGACTCGGTGACAGATGGTTTTGTTCTTTGGTAAGGATTAAAATTTCCTAGGTTCGAGTCTTATAAATAATAAAAAAATAAATATTATAGGACAATTACACATATCGCTATATAGCTCCATTATAAAAAAGTTAAAGCGTAGGAAACTTGTGTCATTTAAATCCCTAAAAGTGATAACTGATGTATTACATATGTTTATATTTATTAGACACAAATACTTAAAAATGAAATATTCCGCGGCGCTATAACTTACGACAAGCGCGCAAATTTGATAAACAACTACAGGGATCAAACCTGGAAAACGTCCATGCTAATCACAAAAATATATAATAAAATCCAGTAAGAATAAAAAAAATTGAAAACGATGAAACATTTATTAAAACCCCACAGCCTAGCTAAATAAATCGCATTGAGAAGCAGGGTCACTACCCACTGCGCCACTCGGCCGTTCCAATTTGACATACTATTTATAATACTAATTTGTCATAGTTTATAATTAAAGTAAATATAACATTACGAAAGTAAAAATAGCCCAAGTTACTCCTTTTAACTTATTATGTCACCTGAGCCCTCAAAGATGAATAATTTCCACCGTTTTTTCCACATTTTCCGTTGATGCTTCGCTCCTATTGGTTCGTCGATAAATAGATTATCAAACACAAAAATAGAACGGACTCAAAACGCACTAAAAAGTAAAAAATAACTGTGTCATTTAGTTGCTTTAATTTACTTAAGCATATCTATGAAGTCGGTGCCAGCAAGTTTAAGGAACATTTATTTTACGTAGTAAAGCAGTTTGTAGGTTCTAGGTAACGTCTTTAAAGTAGAAACCTTGGCTGGCACCGACTCCTAGATATGTTCTATGCTAACGGGGGGTGGTCCAGACCCAAGACGTACCGCCAAGCAAATTAGCGTTCCGGTACGATGTCGTGTAAAAGTAGAAAGGGGTGTGGTTTTCATTCTACTAATAACAAGGTAGCCCGTTTCAGTTTTAAATGACATTATCACAAACCGAAATCGATGTAAGTGTGCCTCAAAAATTTGAAGAGTTCCTTCAATTCTCCCAGGATATCATCATCTGATCCTAACATGATGACAACGGGACCATCTTGGAAGTATGCCCTTTCTAATAAAAAAAGAATTATCAAAATCAGACAACTCTGTAAAAAGTTATGCGTGGTCATACATTAAAAAAAAAAAAAATATACATGTCGAATTGAGAACCTCCTCCGTTTTTTTTTCGTCGGTTAAAAATGCGCTGAAGCACTTTTTTACGTGGGGTATATACCTCATGGATACCCACTTACCATGGGGTCAAGAAGGTCGGAATCCTACCGACTGTAACCCCAAAGTTTGACAACCCATAGCCTAGATACTGGACATGGGAACGACCTCGCACGCAACCGCAACCCAACCAGCAAAATGCTACAGCACCTAAGCTAAACATATCGGCAAAAAGGTGCTCCAAACAATTTAGCGTTCCGGTACGATGTCGTGTAGAAACCAAAAGGGGTGTGGATTTCATACAACTCCTAACAAATTGCTTTATCTTTGATTGCATCATCACTTAACATCAGGTGTGATAGCAGTCCAGAGCTAATTTGTAATTAATAGGTTGTTTGGTTGTTTAAAACTGTCTTTCATTTTCACAAAAAAAAATGACTTTCCGAATAACCCAAATAATTTTCTAAATTGGTCAAGATCTGGCTGGAGGGAGGCACGGCCGTAGCTATCGCCATCTATCACCCTACCTACTATCACCATCATCATCACCAATACCAGCCTACCCCCAACGTCCATCAGCTGTTCGAACCACGTGCCCCGCCCATTGCCACTTCAGTTCTGCGACTCGCTGAGCTATGTCGGTTACTTTAGCTCTTCTACGTATCCCACTTCTGATTGGATCACGCAGAGATACTCCGAGCATTGCTCGCACCATCGCCCGCTGAGTGACTCTGAGCCTTCTTATGAAGCCCGCAGTCAGCGACCAAGACTCGGATCCGTAGGTCATCACTGGCAACACGCACTGTTCGAAGACTCTCGTCTTTAGGCACTGAGGAATTTTCGACAAAAAGATGTCACGGAGTTTTCCGAACGCTGCCCAACCGAGTTGGATTCGGCGGTTCACCTCTTTCTCGAAATTGGACCTACCTAACTGAACCATATGCCCTAGGTCTATAATTTCAAGTGCAGAATTTTGAAAGAAAGAAAAAAGTTGAGAGGTGTCAAGGGACACCCGGATGGAACGAAGTTCCTTTCGATTAATTAGTGAAGGAATTGTAATAAAATTAATTAACACAGACGCGTACCACACACGCGTTTGTTGTTGTACACCGAAACACCAGAAGGCGCCACGAGAGCGCGAGACAGCATACAGCGCGGGCGCCCCCGCTGCTCACGCGCACACACATCAAAGGCGGCGGCAAGATCCTTTGATCAAAAAGTGTCGTGACAACTTTTCGTACGAATTTTTTCCGTCTAGCCCCCTTTCACAACGCGCGATAAGGAACTTCGTTCCAATATAAATAAGTTACAATATGTTAAAATTATATAAATATAAGAAATAATAAATAGAGGGCATATATTAGAAGAAGTAAACATGAACAATACATAAATGAGAAAAGAATAGACAAATATGAACAAGGAACAAAAGTCAAGCAACAAAATGAAAAAAAAAATAAAAATAACTGGGTGGAGTACTACTATATTATACATAAATACTTTTAATAAACGCCCTTTTGACGGACAGTTTGCCACACAGTGATGTTTTCCTATCCAAGACCCATAAACAGAATGTTGATTCTTGTAAAAAACGTCAGGCTGCAAAGCGGATGTAACACAAATCAGTATTCTCCAATGATATTTTACCACTGGCAGTCAAATTGAAGGTAGGATGATCGACGGGGTGCATCCCAGTAGTACCCCCTAATTTTAGTTCTATAGAACTGTTGATACACCATATTAGTGCTTAGTGTCCCATTAGTTCTATATAGAACTAATGGGACAAAATTAAAGAAATGTCGATATCAACATCTTGTTTGTACGTCACATATAAAATATCTATAGTTTTTATAATTATAATATGGAATCTCTTTTGATTGCAATAATAAATGTCCACTTAAATTTGAGAGTATCTATAAACTAAACATACAATATCGAATACAGCTTTTTTTAAATTGCACAAATCGTCTTTAAAATGGTATTCAGGTTTTTAGTATAATTTTTTTGTAAACTGAATTGTTTGCGCGAAAGATACTTCCAAAGCGGTAAAATGTGTGTCGCCCTGTAACTTCTAAAATAAAAGAATATTTTTTTAGACACAACTACTACTTGGTTTTAACAACTTAGCTTTTGTCGCAAGGGACAGTTTTTTTGTTAAAAACAAAATGAAATATCAATCAAAATAATATAAAGTTTATAACTTATATGGAAAAATTAAGTCAAAAGCAAAAACTATACTACAGTACTATATAGAACCATTGGGATATAATTTGACAGCACGGAAAATATCCCAACAGTTCTATAGAACTATGGTATGGGGTACTACTGGGATGATCGACGAGATGCAAGCGAGATATTCGTACAATGTACCTATTTTATTCATACATACAGTTTTTATAAAATTAAAACAAGACAAATCCGGAAACAATAAACACTATTATAACCTACCGACCTTAGTGTAAACAATTTTTGAATCGCAATGCAGTTTGTCCCCGTGACCTTTTGCTTGCACCAAAACAACCACAAAAGAATTTCAACCCTAACTTTATAAATATAAAGCCCATTATGAATTGCGCATTCCAGTTAAAAATTTGCATATTATCTCCAATCTGAATTAGACTGTGTTATAATAAAAAATAAAGTCTATTTTTCAATGTGCTTGTCTATGCTAAGCCGTGCTCTGAGTTGTTTGCCAATTAATTTTCGACTTTATCACGCGCGGCTTAAGACGTAATTTACTCTGTTGGGTGGCGTAGCGCAATGCTGTAGTGACGTCACACTGCGTAAGGGAATATGGGTCAGTAGGTGCCAGTTTGGTGTGACCTCTGTTTCTGTGTTGACATTGAGCGCACGCGGGTCAGTGTAAAATTGATGAGCTAGGTTCTTTTTATGTCAATACTTTGGTGTTAGCAAGTTAGGTGTTTTATTATGCACACTTGTAATAATAGGTTTTTTACTTTTAGTAAAAGCTGCTGCATAGATATACATTATTATAATTCGGCTATTTAATGTCTGCCTGTCTATCTCTTAGGTCTAGTGGTTAGCCTATGAGGTTTCGATCACCAGGTCCTGAGTTCGAATCGAGATCGGGTCACGGAATAATTAAAGATGGAAGTGGGGTAACTTGTTAGGAGTAGGGTGAAATCCACACCCCTTTGGTTTCTACGCGACATCGTACACTAAATTTAAGGGTGGTCACGGCCGAGACCTCCCAGCAGCCAGACAAGACCAATTTAGAAAATTTTAATCCAGTCGGGAATCGAACCCAGGACCTCGGTCTTACAAATCCACTGCGCATACCACTGCATCACGGAGCCTTCAAAATTTTTTATAGATTTTTTAATTTGTTTTTTTTTGTTTCAGGACCGAGGCGGTTTGGACAACATGAGGTCCTTAGAACATTACCTGACAGACATCATGCGTGCAGACACATCTGATCACATGAAAGGTAACTTACCTGTACATTTATTGATGTTTACATCAACAGTTTATAGTAAAGGTAACAGCCAATAAACTTTATTTCCTACAGGCTACGTTATATAACATTATACCTAAATCAAAGTAAAATTGTTTTATGTTATGCGTGCAGACACTTCTGATCACATGAAAGGTAACTTACCTGTACACTTATTGACGTTTACCTCAACAGTTTATATTAAAGGTAACAGCCAATAGACTTTATTTCCTACAGGCTACGTTATATAACATTATACCTAAATCAAAGTAAAATTATTTTATGTTACGCGGGCAGACACTTCTGATGACATGAAAGGTAACTTACCTGTACATTTATTGATGTTTACCTCAACAGTTTATAGTAAAGGTAACAGCCAATAAACTTTATTTCCTACAGGCTACGTTATATACCATTATACCTAAATCAAAGTAAAAATATTTTATATTTTGCGGGCAGACACATCTGATCACATGAAAGGTAACTTACCTGTACACGTATTGACGTTTACCTCAACAATTTATAGTAAAGGTAACAGCCAATTGAGCCAACAGACTTTATTTCCTATAGGCTACGTTATATAAATACCTAAATCAAAGTAAAATTGTTTTATGTTATGCGGGAAGACACATTTGATGATATGAAAGGTAACTTCCCTGTACACTTATTGACGTTTACCTCAACAGTTTATAGTAAAGGTAACAGCTAAGAGACTTTATTTCCTACAGGCTACGTTATATAAATACCTAAGCAAATCAAAGTAAATCAAAATAAAATTGTTTAACATTATGCGGGAAGACATGTCTGATTACATGAAAGGTAACTTGCCTGTAGGTATATTTATTGATATTTACCTCAACAATTTATAGTAAAGGTAACAGCCAATAGACTTAATTTCCTACAGGCTACGTTATATAACATTATACCTAAATCAAAGTATAATTATTTTATGTTTTGCGGACAGACACATCTGATCACATGAAAGGTAACTTACCTGTACATTTATTGACGTTTACCTCAACAGTTTATAGTAGAGGTAACAGCCAATAAACTTTATCGATAAATGTTGGAACGAAAATAAATAGTATGAAAAAGTAAGTTCTGGCCGTCAAGCGTCCCTGGCGCAGTGGTTTTCCCGGCGGGACAGATTGAGATTTTTCTTAATTTGTCTTGGTCTGCCTGGTGGGAGGCTTTCGCCGTGGCTAGTTACCACCCTACCGACAAAGACGCGACCAAGCGACATAGCGTCCTGGTACGATATCGCGTAGAAACCGAAAAGGGTGTGGATTTCATCCTACTCCTAACAAGTTAGCCCGCTTCCATCTTAGATTGCATCATCACTTAACATCAGGTGTCATAGCAGTCAAGGGTCAACTTGTAGCAGATAAAAAAGAAGTACTCGCGATAGTTTAAATTCTATTATAGGTAGATGATTATGGTTTAAAAATTAAAATATAGAAAGGTCGTTGAAGTTTCTGTCATTCAAAAACTAACCTTAAATCTTAAAAATAAAGCTTAGAATCGCTTGTCTCTATATTGTCTATTCCCTGTCCTCTAGTAATACAGCGCTAAATACTGCATCACGGTGAATTATCATTTCCTTTTTAAAACAAATTTTATTGTTATACGATATACTACCTTATTCCGTTACGATAAAGTACAAAATCTTTAAACTATATTTGAAAATATATAATTTTTACTGCCATTCTAAAGTTAATCTTAATGGTTTAATAATAAAGTCCTTTTTAGAAAAGCAGTAAATTATTCAATTATTTATTGAGAAATTTATGTTTACGATTATTCTAAAAGCAATCTTCTGACCTAGATAATAAAGTTGATTATGAACGCGAAAGCTTGTGTGTATGGATGTTTGTTATTCTTACCAGCAAAACTACTAAATGGATTCTGATGTAACTTCACAATAATATAGCTTACGTATCAGAATAATTCATAGGCCACATTTTATCCCGAAATTCCCACGGGAACAAGAAGCCGTAAAGCCGCGAGCGATCTCTGGTACTAAACTAATCCTAACTATCCTAACTAATATTATAAATGCGAAAGTAACTCTGTCTGTCTGTCTATCTTGCTTTCACTCTACAACTACTGAACCGATTTAAATGAAATTTGGTACACAGTAAGTCTAGAGCCTGAAAAAGGACATAGGCTACTTTTGATTGCGAAAAAAGGGTTGTAAGGGGTTAAAGGGGGGATGAAATGTTGTATGAAAGTATCGTCACTTTGAAAGCTAAGGACCTATTTCTTAGGCAGTTGATTAGATATTAATAAATATGACATTCAAAGCTTAGAAAAATTAGGCTGCCGTAATAACTAATTCCACGCGGACGAAGTCGCGGACAAAAGCTAGTTTATTATAATTTTTAAATTGGAACTCATTACATAACTTGTAGCAAAAAGGGCGGTCGGTGCAATATGAATTACATAATATAATTTATTGTTAATAAATATTAACCCCTCTCCTATTAGGATTTCCCTCCTTATAGGAGGGGGGAAGCCCCCACTACAGGGTTAGGCCTCCGCCCGGCCTGATGATTAACAATAAATTATATACTTGATTCCACGCCGTTAAATAAATTTAAAAAAATGTGAGTATATATAATTTACTGGCTTTACCTTTGTCTTTCCCTGCAGGAAGGAATGAAGGTATATATTGGCGCGTTATTTTTATTATTTAATTATTATTACTGCATAATAAAGAAATTAGAACCAGTAGTTTTAGGTAAAAAATCCTCCGAGGCTCCGAATAAGCTAATAGGAATTTAATAAAAAATGCAATTTAAAAAATTGGTTGTCTGTAAAGTCGGTTTACTGACGATAGTTGAACGTGACAACGTCTGAAGAAAATATTGATGGAATGGTAGCATTTAATTGGTTATTAAAATTTTTAATTTAAGTATATTTTTGTAAATATTAATAAAATAATTGATTTTGATTTTATAAATTTATGTTTTAAATGTATAATAAATATATTAATTTTTAATTTAAAATTAATATATTTAATAATTATATTTAATAGACGGATGTCGAACGCTGCCGAACGCAAAGGCCGATTGTGCTTCTTTGTCGCTCGTTCTGCGCTCTCGCTTGCACTTCAAGCCTTACATGGAACGCCTCAAAGCGAGGTAACGCATGAGTCATGTTTTTTCGTGCGTGCAGCCGGCTCTATCGAATTATAAGACGTTTTCACGTCAAAAAAGAACATTTATAAAAACTCGAATAAGACAGAACCCCAGAAATCAAAAAGCCTAGTTCCTTTAATTTTAAAAATGGAACTAATTCAGCGCAGTAAGTGGGGCGCTCAGTGCAACATGAATATATAATCTATTGGTGCGATATTTGTCCACAGTAGCTCGTCACTAGTTACTTGTTTTTCTCTTTTCAGTTTATAACTTCTAAGCAGTCGGGTTTTTTTGTTTTTATTATAATAATTTTATTTGAGACTTTTTAGTTTTAGTTTATGGTATAGAAATGAGACGGTACACTTAGTACACTTTTTGCGATTTTTTGTTAAAAAAGTAATATGAACATGATGTGATATTTATATTTTTGAAATGGTATTTTTAAGACCTTTCAATTGATACCCATATTGCTAAGATAAGAGAAAAAATACACACATCCCCCCTTTTTTCCCCCATTTACAGCCGCCATTTTGAAAATTTATATAGCCTATATCACTATCACAATTTTGACAAATTCAACGACACCTCACATGTCAAAATCCGTTCAGCCGTTTAGGCTGTAGCGCGTGCCGAAGAAATGGACATACATACATACATACAAACGCTCGAAAAACATTACCCTCCTTCTGACACAGTCGGGTAAAAATATCGATCTGACTCTTACTGGATATACTTAATATAATATCTTTATTTGCTAGAATGTAGTACAATATGGATCTTATAAATTTATTTACAACTTACATTCTACCATAAAACATGGTGTGCAATATTAATTGAATTTATACATCAATAAAAGTAAATTATAATAATTAAATTTAAATCTATGATAAAACATATAATGTCCATTACATTATTAAAATTAATTAAAATGTTAATTGAATTAATTATTAAGAAATTAGATAAACAATATGATAACGATAAACAACAATGAGATGCGCCGGTCTAATACTTTTGAATTTTACAACAAGGCCGTATACAAATAAGTTTCTGTGAATTAGCTAGAAATAGTAATATAATTATTTACAAGGCGGTATAAGGTCCTCCGAGATACTTAAGAATAATTAAAAAATAACTAATTGAGTCCTCTGAGATAGTAAGGAAGAATTGAAAAGTAAGATTTGAATAAAGAACAACGATTGAAACTCGAATCCATTAAATAAAACAGATTATGTTGGAACCATAGACAAACTTGAAACTCCAAATAAAAAAAGAAATTATAATTTTTGATAAATTTAAAAATGGAACTAATTCAGTGCAGTAAGTGGGGCGCTCGGTGCAACATGAATATATAATCTATTGGCGCGCTATTTGTCCACAGTAGCTCGTCACCGGTCGCTAGTTACAACACTACCGGAAAATATAGATCTAACTGTTTCTTACTGGATGCGACTATCTATTAGTATTGGATTTTACAACAAGGCCTATATAAATAAGATTCTCTGAATTAGCTAGAAAGAGTTATATAATTATGTACACGGCGGTATACAATCCTCTGAGATACTTAAGAGAAATTAAAAAAATATGATTTGATCACGAAAGAAAGAATGAAAACTATTTGATCACTTGACTTACACTTATCCTAAATAATATTAGTAACAAAATAGACCACATAAAGGTTTTCCACTCAGCCTAATGCTACATCAACCTGCAGCGCTGGTTTTCGGGAAAAACCTTCAAATGGATTACAATATGGACTATACAATAAAGCATCTTTCGCTGTTCTGCGAAATTAAAAACAAAATAAATCAAACACGAAACAAACAAAAAAGAAACAAGGAACAACGATTGAAACTCGAAAACCGTTAAAAAAACAGTTGAATCAGGAAACACAGACAAAGGTAAAACTTAGAAACAAAAACATAAATATAAATAGAAATTATATTTTTTTATAAATTTAAAAATGGAACTAAATCGGCGCAGTAAGTGGGGCGCTCGGTGCACCATGAATATATAATCTATTGGCGCGCTATTTGTCCACAGTAGCTCGTCACCGGCCGCTAGTTACAACACTACCGGAAAATATCAATCTGTTTGTTTCTTACTGGATGCGCCTGTCTTTTTGTATTTAATTTTTAAACAACAATACTAAAAAGCCGTCGCTTAGTAAGCATTCACAAATAGGTTACCTTAATGATTAACACGAAAACGTTATTTTATGCCCTTTAATAACTCAAAGTTAATGAATTTTGTACAGTAGTCTTTTAAACAATTCAGTACAGCCAAAACTAAAGGAGGACATCCGAGTTAGCACACTTTTTCACAGGAGGAAATAACTAAAATTTAGACACACGATTGCAAGTTAGTAGATGTAGGCAGATAATGATAAATACAAAGTTTAAGAATATCTTGACAGTCGAGTGGCGTAGCGAATAGTGACCCTGCTTCTGCGTCCTAGGCAGTGGGTTCAATTCTCACATCTGGAAAATGTTTGTGTGATGAGCATGGATGTGTTCCACTGTCTGGGTGTTTATCTATATATTGTAAGTATTTATGTATAATATATATAAATAAAAAAGTTATCGTAGCACCCATAACACAAGCTACTTACGAGTACGCTTACTTTGGGGCTATGTAGCGATGTGTGTAATTGTCCTATAATATTTATTATTTATTTATCTGGTTATAAGAGAAGAACAGAGAGGATTTAGAGTTCATATGCACCAAGATTATGTCCTGTAACAGGTCGTTAATTGACGATAAATATAGCTACGCTCGAAATATCTACAGAACTACGCTCAGAACATAGCGCCACATCCAGTCGCGCTAGATGCGCGGTGTTACGCAATGGTATTGTGCTTTGTATTTCAACCTTGCATTTAGTTAAATGGCATTATTAGCTACTGACCACTTGTGTATGTTTGTTTTTTACTAATAAACATCCAAAACCACTGCATAATAATATACATATATTATACTAGAGAACGTTCACGGTCTAGAGAAAATGTGGCCTGTGTTTTATTTCGATATGTAAGTTTCATCATAATCCATTTAGACGTTTTTGCATGAAAAAGTTTTTTTTTATCGACTACAAGTTGGCTCTTGACAGCTATCACACTTGATGTTAAGTGATGATTCAATCTAAGATGGAAGCGGGCTAACTTGTTAGGAGTAGGATGAAATCCACACACCTTCCAGTTTCTACACGACATCGTACCAGAACGCTAATCGCTTGGCGGTACGTCTTTGTCGGTAGGGTGGTAACTAGCCACGGCGAAAGCCTCCCACTAGCCAGACCAAGACAAATTAAGAAAAATCTCAATCTGCCCCTCCGGGAATCGAACCCAGGACCTCCGTCTTATAATCCTTCTATACATAGAAACTTTCGCCTTTATAATATAAGTAAGAATCCTGTTTTAACACTAGACTACTCTCCTGAAAAAATAAACAAACGAATTCAGGTATCGGTTATGAATTAATTTGTTGAATTGAATAGGTTAAGAATTAATTTCAAAACAAATTAACTTCATGTCAAGAAGAATGGATCTCCTTAAACATATAGTTCTAATTTTTTTTATATTCATTACAAATTAGCCCTTGACTGCTATCACATCTAATGTTAAGTGATGATGCAGTCTAAGATGGAAGCGGGCTAACTTGTTAGGAGTAGGATGAAATCCACACCTCTTTTGAATTTGACATGACATGGCTTATTTTAGAAAATCTTAATTGGCCCAGCAGGGAATCAAGCCCAGCACTTCCGTCTTATAAATCCACTGTGCACACCACTGCGCCACGGAGGCCGTCAAAAAACATAAAAAAAATGAATACATAGGCTATTGAACACATTACCACTCCTTTGCGTCGCGCATTTGGGTAAAAAGAAAAAAAATTGTGTGCGTGTACTAGCGTACACTCGTAAGAAGTGAAACTAACTAACTAACTTATCAACATTCAGGTATTAAAAAAAATTGATACCATAATTACACCCACGTGTTAGTGTATTGAAAAATACAATCAAAAACTGAGGTTAATTTTAAATAACGTGGAAAAATAAATACTATAATTACACCTAAGTATTAGAAAAGAGATGTAATTACTTACTTTTTTTAGAAATTTACTGGAATTAGAATTTAGATAAACCCTTTGATTTTGCTGATCACTTCAATATAACATATATATATAACGTAACGGAAAAATGTGACGCGTAACGAAAAAATGTTACACTAATTTTTTTTCCAACCCCGATAAAGTTTCACTTCAAAAAAACATGATGAAGTACAAGTACGCTCAGTATATCAATAAAACTGCGCTCAGTATGCGCGCCACATCCAGTCGCGCTAGATGCGCGGTGTTACGCAAGCGCATTGTGCTTTGTGTTTCGGCCTTGCGTTTTGTTCAATAGTATTATTAGCTGCTGACCGACGACGTATCGCCTTACTGCCGCTAGCTGGAGTAACCTTACTGTGACACAGTAAGGATTCTGCTACCTTACTGTAACGTTACTGAAACATCTATCTATACTAATACTAGCTGTACCCGGCAAACGTTGTTTTGCCATCTATATTATTTATAGAAAACATTTTTTTACATAGGGGTTGATCGTGTAGGGGTGAAAATTTAGGGTTTTTTGTATGTTTTAATGCCACATTATAAAAAAATTGACCAAAAAAATTAAAATACAATGTTAGGGGTGGACAACCCTTATCACTTAGGGGTATGAAAAATAGATAGTAGCCGATTATAAGACTTACTGAATATGCATATAAAATTTCATAAAAATCGGTCAAGCCGTTTCGGAAGAGTATGGTAACTAATACTGTGACCCGAGAATTTTATATATAATACTAATTACTAAAATGGCTATTAAAAAATAAGGGTTGATCGTAGAAGGGTGAAAATTAAGGATTGTATGTATTTTTGTATGTTGTATCATAAAAAAATAGAAATTAAAAATTTTGTCTAAAAAATAAAAAAAAAATTATTTATCTTCGGAACTACTGATCCGATTTTATTAATTCTTTCACCAGTAGAATGCTACGTTATCGGTGATTGTTATAGGCTATATTTTATATTTGTGTTGTATATATTACCCGAGTTATCACAGTTTTTGTCGCGCAAATCGGGCCGTGAAATTTATTTAATTTAGCTTTAGGCGATAGCATATATCTAGCTTTTATATTTTGGCAGATATATAACTTTGTGTGTTTTAAAAAATCATTTAATTCATATGCTTACGTTTACATCATTATTTATACAACTAAACTTAAATCCTTATCAAAATAAATTATTCAGTAATCACAAGGATATTATAGAGATAAGATTTGCCTTTTACAGAATGTTAATTAGTTATATAGTTTCGGAGATATTACAAAACTTCTAAAAAACAACGTTGCCGCTATATTGTCCAAATTAAGTTGACCTCCTCCGTATTATGTTATACGTATTGAATAGGGGTCAACATTTTGGTACTGATATTTTTTGAGAATTTGATCTTTGATCTTTTCTTTCAATTTATTCGTTTGTTTAACGGGCGAATCTCTAGATCTGCATGTCGGATTGTAAATTATTTTGTTTATTATGAAAGCTAGACTTAAAAGTGAAATAGACTATTAAAAGCTATACACATCAGCTTGCCATAAATATATATTGTTAATGTTAATGTACTGTAATATCGTATAATGTTTAGCAAAAATATAGATCTTTAGTACACGGGACGGGACGGAGGATATTGTCTCACGGGAAACTATAAAAAAATTAAATTGAGAGGGGGAGCGGGGAAAGAGCACACTTTATATGAAAGTCTGTCTTTAAAATTAAAAGGGTACCTAAGAGGTTTTCACGCGGACGAAGTCGCGGGAGACTGCTAGTCGTGTATAAACAGAGTAACAGTTTGCTGCAAGGAATACGAGCTACAATGTGTCGGCTACCGTACATCAACCTGAGGCGTACTGCAATGACACTTGATGGCAAGTGATGATGCAATTTAAGATGGAAGCGGGCTAACTTTCGATTTCTACACGACATCGTACCGGAACGCTAAATCGCTTGGCTGTACAATTTTTGTCAGCAGCGTGCCGCAGCCGAAATATTCAATCACACCAAACCAACGCACACGAACAACACTAAAGCCTGTGTGCACCAAGATTTCGGTTATCATTACCAACGGTTAACATAAGCTAAACGTAAAATTTATTGTTCACGACAACCCGTACACCGGTTAAGAACGTAAGCTCGGTTAGGATAACCGCCCGGTTTACGTCCTTAACCGGCGTACGGGTTGTCGTGAACAGTAAATTTATAGTAAAGTTATGTTAACCATTGGTTAACCATTGGTCAACCATTGGTCAACTAAAGTAACCGACATAGCTGTCAGGGCTAGTACATTGAAGTGGCAGTGGGCTGGTCATGTCTGTCGAACGACTGATGGTCGTTGGAGTCGAAAGGTCCTGGAGTGGAGACCGCGTCTCGGCAAGCGGAGTGTAGGGCGTCCCCAACTATACTAAAGCCAAACTCGATTGAGAATGCTTGTTAACAAACAAATTAAAAATGAAGGTACACTACACGAGTGAAACCGCGGGCGTCCTCTAGTATTTTTATAAGACCTATAGTGTTAGATGTCATTGATATTACATGTAATTATAGTTATTCTTATTTAAGGTCACTTACAATATTTATAAATTATCTGTGTTAGTTTATTTTATGAATTATCTGTGTAGTACCTATAGTAGTAGTATGAATGAACGTAATTGAAGATGTGAATGTATGTGAACGATCGTGTTGTGTTCGTTCACCTCAGTGCACTGCGACCATGGATTCATTGCTATTCCTACCGCTGAAGTGGCAACATATTTTAAAAATACTTAATAATAGAAAGCATAGTTCATACATACATAACATCACGCCATATTCCTGTAGGCAGAGACCACATCCCTCCATTTGCCACGGTCCTTGCATACTTCCTTAGCTTCTTCCACTCTCGTTAATCCTTTCATACAAGTTCGTCGGTTTAGGGTACTCTTGACCTGGCCATTATTTTCAATGTCCTGAACATTCCTAGGCCTTCCCCTTCCAACATTTCCATTCACCGTCGCCTTGTAAATCTCTTTTGTTAATCTTCTTTCATCCATTCTCTCTGCATGTCCAAACCATCTAAGCATCCCTTTCTCAATTTTAGTCACTACATCTTCTCTTACACCACACTTTTCTCTTATCATACTATTTTTAACTCTGTCACACAGTTTTAACCCGCACATACTCCTCAATGCTTTCATATATAGCATAGTTCAAGCAAAAGTTATTTATAAATAGACGAATAGATTTATAGATACGCCTCATCTACGCCCTGAAACACGCAAAAAGACCAAAAAACGCAACGAAAAACCAAAACAACCATCATCTTTTGACATTTTCAGCTTGGCTTGCTGCAAAGTTACGTAGTTTAAAAATAAATACACTATTACTAAACCTCGTGACTGTACGGAGTAAAACAGCTATAACTCAACCAATTAACATAGACCCTATATAAATTGACACAACAAACTAATAAGCGACATCCTAATTTATGCGTATTACACTTCAGGTGTAGCTAGATAAATTAAGATGTACGCTACAACTGAAATAACGCAATATAGAAGTAACCTATCCAATTTGGTCGGTTTATCATTAGTTTTATACCACACAGAACTAGCGATGCCAGTTTTGAACCGCGCGCGTGTAGAGCGCATGCGTCAAATTTAAATTTGGAATAATACCCAAATTAGATACCATAGACGCTCAGTTCTATTTTTGTTTTTATTTGTAGTAAAAAAAAATTGTGCGTTCGTTCAGAAATTAAAGTGCAGTGAACTTGTGTTTTAATTTGGAAGTGGAAAAAATTAGGAGCTCTTTTTATTTTTTATATCGGTATTTTGTTTATTTATTTACCTACAATACTTTTAAAATTTCATTATAATTATAGATTAGGTAGTTATTATTAATTAACGTATATTTATTTGCAAATTATTACGTGAATGTTAATCGTTCAGAAATGTACATCGGCATTTTGTTTATTTTTTACAGAAGATCAGGTGTAGACTCCGGTTATATAATATTGTACCTGCGACATAAAATAAGATTTATGGATTTACGGTTCGGAAAATACGTAAAAGCGTTCGTTCAGAAACGTAGACATGTATAAAGTAATTACCTACCTGGCCATTGTAATGCGTTTATATTTATTCTAGTCTATTTTAGTACTACGCATAAACGATATTTCTAGGCTAATATTAATTATTTCAAGCTTGAAACCTACCTACTTGAAAGTACCTACTAAACCAAACTGTCTTGTTTGTCCACTGGTCAACCTATGTGACTTCAGGAACATTGTTTTTCGCTCGGGAAAGCATTTACACACCCCTTTCGCCTCCTAATACCCTGTCTTTTTCTGATTATGAGGGGGACGTCTAGAGACCTCCCTTCCTCCCTTGCCCTCTTATCAGCCTCTTTGTGACGGATCATCCACTCGCAGAAGGTCACTGCAGCCGTCCAAACTCGCCACCTACCATAGCTTCCACTATGGCCAACAGTGAAGTATTTTCCTCACTATTGACGCCAAGAAGTGTCTCTGCGGTCATGTCAATTCAAGTTCTGGGTTGGGATAAAAAAAAATGTTTTTTTTTAATTTTCCGTAATAGCGCCATAGAGTTTAGGGCTTGGACTCTTATATTTGGAATTTGTAGATACCCCACACGGTGTTTTAATGCAGTTGATGGGCTAAGGGTGACAATGATTGATTCTGTATCAGATGTTATTAATAGTGACCGACATCTAAATGAGCTCTCTGAGGTAGCGAAAACACATTACCAACTTTTCAACTCTGGGTTATTACTTGGGATTAATTTTAATATTTTAGAGAGAGAGATGAATATCTTAGTATTCCATGGATTCACCGTGCGGGTGGGGGTCCATCGCGTGGCTGAGAGAAAAACTCCGAACAGAGCCCGATACTTGTGACACGGGTGTAGGTTTAAAGGTACCCTTAGTGACGCGCGTCAACACTCACCTCCTCTGTTCAAGTTATTCTCCCTGCACAGACAAATTCGGAAGGACCCTACTAGCAGCTTTGGACACTCGTTCTACAGCACTTCTAGTAAGTCCAAGGTATTTTACCAGGTTATAGAAAGACTTCGCTGGTATACCCCTCGCATCCACTTCTACCGCGTATAAACTAACCACATAGCCATTTTTGGTTAGTTCATAAGTAAGGTCATAATATTTATTCACTTTGAATACATGGTCTTTAGGGATGTTTGTTTCCCATGGCACTGTAAGCTCAACAAGTACTATAGGTTTGATTTAAGCCACATTGAAACCACGAGCATTTTTAGTAAAAGTAGTGATTATTTTCTTGTGTAGCTATTTCTGTAGAACAACACATAATAGCCCCATTTTCAAAATCCCTAACAAAAACATTTTGATCAATTGGCCAAACCCTATCAAAATATTTTGATCTCTAGACTATTTTCGTAAATTCATAATGGGTAATGGGTTCTTAATACGTATGTATAATTGGAGAAACAATTAATATGCTTTATATAATCTAAAAAAGATAGTGAAAATTTTTAAATAAAAATAGAACCGACTCAAAACGCACTAAAAAGTAAAAAAAAACTGTGTCATTTAGTTGCTTTAATTCACTTAAGCATATCTATGAAGTTGGTGCCAACCAAGTTTAAGGAGCATTTATTTAACGCAGTAAAGCAGTTTGTGGGTTCTAGGTAACGTCCTTAAAGTAGAAACCTTGGCTGGCACCGACTCCTAGATATGCTTAAGTAAACTAAAGCAACTAAATAACACAGTTATCTATCCGACCCTTGATCCAACAATTAAGCGAAAGCTTTTTAAGATCTTCGTCAAAGCTTTAAGACCGTTGACTGAAACGACTATAGGAATTAATTATTATAATTAATAAATTAATTTTTAATTACAGTTACGGCCTGAAGGAGTGACAAACAAACACACTCACAAACTTTATATTAGTGTGATAATACCCCATTACAATTACGCAAGCTAAGGTCACTTACCACGTAGAGTCACACGCCAACAATTGTTTAGTTCAGAGCGATGTTTTTGTGTGATTTTTTGTACATTTTTTTATCAGCGTTGTTCCGACAACCTTTGGTTGAAGCCTTGGTTATTGTGTCAAGGTGTACCGAGATTGCCTCATATTATCATTGCTAGTTAGATGCGATTTTTTGACCTCTCTACAATTGTTATCAATATCAGCCTATTAACGGCCCAGGAGAGGGGATATAGAGCGTGCACCCACCACGCTGCTGCTGCTGCTGGGTTGACGGGTTTAGGGTGATAATGTTTCATTGATTTATTAGAGTCCTACGCGGGTATAACCGCGGATAGTCGGATCGAGCTCAATCCGCAATGTACAAAACGATAATAATACTTTCTGAGAGAACATTTTCAAACTGTATAAAACCTCAAGACTTTTCTATATAATCACCTGATGTTAAGTGATGATGCAATCTAAGATGGAAGCGGGCTAACTTGTTGGGAGCAGGATGAAATCCACACCCCTTTCGGTTTTTACACGACATCGTACCGGAACGCTAATTCGCTTGGCGGTACGTATTTGTCGGTAGGGTGGTAACTAGCCACGGCGAAGGTCTCCCACCAGCCAGACCAAGACAAATTAAGAAAAATCTCAATCTGCCCCACCGGGAATCGAACCCAGGACCTCAGTCTTATAAATCCACCGCGCATACCACTGCGCCACGGAGGTCGTCGCCACGGAGGAGATATAGAGCGTAAACCCACCAGGCTGCTCCAAAGGGTTGGCGGGCTTAGGGTGATAATGTTTCATTAAATAATTAATATCAAACTCGGTACAACTCGTAAAAGGTTAGCTGGTCATACATAAAAAAACCTCCTCCGTTTTTTTTGGTTAATAATGTAGAGATATACATATGCTCTGCTACCATATGAATTCTGTATTAATTTATACAAGAACACTCTTGTCCGGATGTTAAGTGATGATGTAATCGAAGATCAAAGCGGCAAAGACACCTAGCGATTTAGCGTTCCAGTACGATGTCGTGTAGTAACCAAAAGTGGTGTACATTTCATCCTACTCCTAACAAGTTAGCTCGTGTCCATCTTTGTATCATCACTTACCACCAGATGTGATTGGAGTCAAGGGCTAAGTAATGAATACAATAATAGATGTAGTGATATGGACATGCTCTGCTAAGTCAGGACAAGTCGCTGGTAGGTACACTACCTACCCATGTAACACGAGCACGTATAATTACTTCGCGCGGACGCACCTTGACACAGAATTAGACGACCTCTGTTATTGTTTATATTTTAACGGTTAACCCAGAAATAGTTCGAAACCGTCTTGGATCTTTTGGTATTTATGGTATTAGTAATGTTAATAATAGATCATGGACCTGATTAAAGTGTTCCCAAGACCATGCTTTTGATCCGAAGAAAAAAAACCGAGGAGGTTCTCAATTCGACACGTATATTTTTTTATGTATGACCACGCATAACTTTTTACAGAGTTGTCCGATTTTGATAAATCCTTATAAAAACTGGCCAAGTGTAAGTCGGAATCACGCACGAAGGGTTCCCTACGAAATGGCAAAAAAATATGTTGTATATTGCTCCATTTATATCTTTATTTTATTCTGTTTTTAACATTCGTTGTTGTAACAACAGAAATATATCATCTGTGAAACTTTCAACTATCTAGCTAAGCCTATAAAACCTATTTGAAATAAGCAAAGATGTCCCAAAAGTGCCGCAGGGTGGTTTTATATGAAAAATACCTGAGACCTAACAAAATAAACGAAACAAAATAGCTTTACAATTGTAATTTAAAAAAAAATAAAAAGAAATATTAGAACTAGCGGGGTTTTAAAATAAAAAAGGTATCATTTTTAACCAACGAAAAAAACGGAGGAATTTCTTAATTTGACACGAATATTTTTTTTTCTTTTTTTTATGTATGACCACGCATAACTTTTTACAGAGTTGTCCGATTTTGATAATTTTTTTTTATTAGAGAGGGCACACATGGTGGTCCCATTGTCATCATGTTAGGATCTGATGATGATATCCTGGGGAAATTGAAGGAACTCTACAAATTTTATAGGCACACTTGCAGCGATTTCGGTTTTTGTCTCGGTATCGGTAGCTTTTTGGCTACAAGTGTCATATAATATTCTATGACAGTATAGTACGAGTACGTTACGTGGCGATAAATCACTAAAAAGTAAGAAATAAAAATTTTAAACAAAAAATAGAACCGACTCAAAACGCACCAAAAAGTAAAAAATGACTGTATCATTTAGTTGCTTTAATTTACTTAGGCATATCTATGAAGTCGGTGCCAGCCAAGTTTAAGGAACATTTATTTTATGTATTAAAGCAGTTTGTGGGTTCTAGGTAACGTTCTTAAATTAGAAACCTTGGCTAGCACTGACTCCTAGATATGCTTAAGTAAATAAATGACACAGTTATTTTTTACTTTTTAGTGTGTTTTGAGTCGGTTCTATTTTTTGTTAAAAAATTTTTATTGTGAAGTTTCATCAAAATCCATTCCATCAATCCATTTTTGCGTAACAAACATATATACATACAAAATTTAGCCTTTAATTATTAAGGATTATGCGCCTAATTTTTTCCACTTCAAATATAAAATTAGTGTTGTTTTAGTGTAATGTGCAGATGTGTTGTGTTTGTGTATGAGTGATTACACTGCTGCAATCATGATGAGTGATCACCTGGTGGCGAATATGACTTATTACGGTAAGATTTGTTATTATTTTCTGTTCAAAATGGCGGCTTTGGCCGCGCGAAATTAAAATAAATGTAATTTCTAAAACAAAAATCCCGTCGAAATAAGTACAGCTGTTTCTGGGATTAGACGAAACAACAAACAAAAATTTTTAAATTTGATTTTCTCCGTCTAATTGACGGATTCCGTGGCGCAGTGGTATGCTCTACGGATTTCTAAGATGGAGGTCCTGGGTTCGATTTCCGGCTAAGCTGACTGAGGTTTTCTTAATTCAGCACGCTGCCGACAGAGACGTACCGTCAAGCGATTTAGCGTTCCGGTACGACGTCGTGTAGAAACCGAAAGAGGTCTCTATTTCATGCTACTCCCAACAAGTTAGCCCGTGTCCATCTTAGATTGCATTATCACTTAACATCAAATGCAATTGCAGTCAAGGGCTCAGTTATTGTACGTAGAAAAAAATCCCTTCTATAGAGGTGTAAAGTGCCTTTAACAATAATGAAATTTCCAAATATAGGTGAAAATAAAATAAAGATGAAAATTCGAAAAAACTAAAAATAGCTTTAACACAGTAGGCTGTGTGAAATTTAGGTCATCTGGGGCAGACCTGACCCACTTATCCCGTTGCCATGGTAACGGCCGCCATATTGCGGTAGTCATGGCAACGCGCATGCGTCAACCGCGTCGCTCTTTAAGGCGTGGTGATAACAACTGATAACAATAGATTTTGGGGTTAATTTTAACCGACTTCCTAAAAAGAAGTGTTAGTTGCAGCGGGAAAAAATAATATTAAAATAATATTCTGATATCTTCAAAATCGTTTTATTCTTTCATAATCTTTTATCTACCGCCGCATCGGAAAAGCAGTCCGTGACGAGAAAAGACGCGGCCAGAAAAACTCGACACGTGCTCTTTTAAATGAATTACAAAACCACTCAATTACAATACTTAATATTACACTAAAATATGCGTACTTTGTAACAACCAAAAGAACACTGAAATACACTATTCGATTATTCTAACATATCCATTTTACATTTTATTTTACGGCCTGGAATCTAGTCCTCGGAAATCATCTCACGGTCGACAGACACAAGCTTACGTTACCATAGACAATATCGTACAGTATTGTCTATGGTAACAAATTGTTATATTTTAAAATGCTAACAGGAGGCAGTACATCTCTAAAAAGCCCAATATTTATATTTTTTAATGCCTACAAGTTGGCCCTTGACTGCTCTCACACCTGATGTTAAGTGATGATGCAATCTAAGATGGAAGCGGGCTAACTTGTTAGGAGTAGGATGAAAATCCACACCCATATCGGTTTCTACACGACATCGTACCGGAACGCTAAATCGCTTGGCGGTACGTCTTTGTCGGTAGGGTGGTAACTAGCCACGGCGAAAGCCTCCCACCAGCCAGACCAAGACAAATTAAGATAAATCTCAATCTGCCCCGCCGGGAATTAAACCCAGGACTTCCGCCTTATAAATCCACCGCGCATACCACTGCGCCACGGAGGAATATAGTAAAATCCTTACTAATATTGGAAAGGTGAAAGTTTGTATGTATGTATGGATGTTTGTTACCTTTTCACGCAAAACTACTGAATGGATTTTGGTAAAACTTCGCAATGATATAGCTTACATATCAGAATAACAAATAGGCCACATTTTATCCTGAATTTCCCACGGGAATGAGAGCTACGTGGATAAAACCGGTGCCAGACATGTTTAAGTAACGTTTGTTTAACGTAGTAAAGCAGTTTCTGGGTTCTAGGTAACGCTCTTAAGCGATCATGGCTTCATAAGAAGGCTCAGAGTCACTCAGCGGGCGATGGTGCGAGCAATGCTCGGAGTATCTCTGCGTGATCCAATCAGAAATTAGGAGATCCGCAGAAGAACCAAAGTAACCGACATAGCTCAGCGAGTCGCAGAACTGAAGTGGCAATGGGCGGGGCACGTAGTTACAACTGATGGACGTTGGGGGCCCAAGGTGGTAGATTGCGACCCCGCACCGGAAAGCCGCGTTTGTCGACCCCCAACCAGGTGGACTGACGACATCAAAGGTGTCGCAGGGAGCCGCTGGCAACAGGCGGCTCGGGATCGTTGTGTTTGGAAGTCCCTAAAAAGGCCTATGTCCAACAGTGGACATCTACAGGCTGGTAATGATGATGATAATCATGAATATGAACCCAGTACCATACAATTCAAAGCAACGCCCTAACCACTGTGCTAAAGCGGCAGTTAAAATAGTACCGGATATATTGGAATTAGGTAATTGGATAGTATAAGGGGAACTAGATGTGCACTTCCGTTATCATTGCGGTGTATATGTTCTATAGGTTGACATGTAACATTGTGAGGTTCAAGGTTCGATTCCCGGGTCAGATAAAAAATAATTATATTTACATCGGGTTTTTAGTTACATCAAAAAGCGTAGACTTTTCGAAAGAGATTGTTGCAGATCAAACACACCCTAATCCTGTGAACCGCAATGTGCGGAAAGAGCGTAGTGGGTTTAGGCTCCATATTTCTATAGTTTAACATGAAGTGCATTGTAATGTTCAAGGTTCGATTCCTGGGTCAGATAAAAAATTTATAATCATAATTTTTAGGTACATCAAAAAGCGTAGGCTTTTCGAAAGAGATTGTTGCAGATTAAACACACCCTAATCCTGTAAACCGCATTGTGCGAAAAAAGCGTAGTGGGTTTAGGCTCCATATTTCTATAGGTTAACATGTAGTGCATTGTAAGGTTCAAGGTTCGATTCCCGGGTCAGATAAAAAATAATTATATTTACATCGGGTTTTTATGGACATCAAAAAGCGTATGTTTTTCGAAAGAGATTGTTGCAGATCAAACACACCCTTATCCTGTAAACCGCATTGTGCCGAAAAAGCGTAGTGGGTTTAGGCTCCATATTTCTATAGTTTAACATGTAGTGCATTGTAATGTTCAAGGTTCGATTCCCGGGTCAGATAAAAAATTATAATCATAATTTTTAGGTACATCAAAAAGCGTATGTTTTTCGAAAGAGATTGTTGCAGAGTCAAACACACTCAGATCCTTTTTTAACCGACGAAAAAAAACGGAGGAGGTTCTCAATTCGAGACGTATTTTTATTTTTTTATGTATGACCATGCGTAATTTTTTTACGGAGTTGACCGATTTTGATAATTCTTTTTTTATTAGAAAGGGCACACTTCCAAGATAGTCCCATTGTCATCTTGTTAGGGTCTGCTGATGATATCCTGGGGAAATTGAAGAAACTCTTCAAATTTTGGAGGCACGCTTACAGTGATTTCGGTTTTTGTGTAAGTATCGGTAGCTATTTGGCTACAAGTGCCGTATAATATACTATGACAGTATAGTACGAGTACGTTACGTGGCGATAAATCACTAAAAAGTAAGAAATAAAAATTTTTAACAAAAAATAGAACCGACTCAAAACGCACTAAAACTAAAAAATAACTGTATCATTTAGTTGTTTTAATTTACTTAAGCGTATCTAGGAGTCGGTGCCAGCCAAGGTTTCTACTTTAAGGACGTTACCTAGAACCCACAAACTGCTTTACTACGTTAAATAAAAGTTCCTTAAACTTGCTGGCACCGACTTCATAGATATGCTTAAGTAAATTAAAGCAACTAAATGACACAGTTATTTTTTTCTTTTTAGTGCGTTTTTAGTCGGTTCTATTTTTTGTTATTTTTTTTTTATTTATTTGTTTAGATAAAGATATGTATAAGAATCAAAAATTAGATTTAACGGAAAATCTTAAGCCTACAATGTGAATGATAAGAAAAATCTAGACCGCATTGTATCTAGATCTAGGTCACACTCATCGAGGGCTGGCGCGCTGTACGGAAAATTGTCTAACTGCAGTTGTTTCATCGCTACAGGCTTATTTTCCATATAGTTTCACGTAGATTTTCCGTTCAATAAACTTGCTGGTTATCTGCTTTCTATTTATATATACACTAGCAGTCGCCCGCGACTTCGCCCGCGTGAAAACCTCTTAGGTACCCTTTCAATTTTAAAGACAGACTTTCATATAGTGTGCTCTTTCCCTGCTCCCCCCTCTCAATTTAATTTTTTTTATAGTTTCCCGTCAACCAATATCCTTTGTCCCGTGCCGTGTACTAAAGATCTACATTTTTGTTAAACATTGTACTATATTACAGTACATTAACATTAACAATATATATTTATGGCAAGCTGATGGGTATAAATTGATATTAAATAGTATATATTCATATACTATTTATAATATTTACTCTTGGAGTCTAGCCTTCAGATTAAACAAAAATAATTTTACAATCCGACACGCAGATCTAGAGATTAGCCCGATTAAACAAACGAACAAACTCTTCCGTGTACTACGTATATAGATATTTTAACAAAGATCGAATTCTAAATCCATCACCGTATTAACGTTTCGATCATGAAAGCATATCAGTACCAAAATTCTGACCTCTATTCAGTACGTATAATACTATTCAAAATTGAAATTCACCATAGCAGTAAACAATGAGTACTCAAAACCCCTACATTACAATGTGGGGCTGTTTCAAGGTTGCTGCTTATCCCCAATAGCTTTTAATGTAGTCATCAATATTCTAATAGATAAATTAATTGTTCAAGAAAAGAAATGGGGCTATCGGTTTAAAATTAACAATAAATATACAGAGTCCATCTTAGCTTTTGCAGATGACCTTGCTTTACTGACACGAAACCCAAAACATTGTCAGGAGCTATTGAATGTAGTGGATGAGTTCTGCTCATGGACTGGTGGGCTGAGGGTAAAGCCAAGCAAATGTCACTGTCTATGTTTGGGGAGACGAAATACTAAATTTACATCTTATGATCCGGGTCTCTCTATTAGTGGCAAAGTTTAACCACCATTGCTGAAGCATTGCCTTTTAAGTTCCTCGGTAGAAAGATTGATTACAAAGGACGCACACCATCCCTTGAGGTAGTCGTCGATAACTTCATAAATGACCTTAATATGGTAGACCAACAGCCCATTAACAAAACATTGAAGTCTTGGTTTGGTCTAGCACTCTCGGGCTGACCCCTAAGAACGCACATTTAGTTAAGTCCCAGGACGAACTAGTTGCATCACTTCCAAGGCTTCAATTTTACAAACAATTTATGGCAGGGGCTCAGGTAAATAGAACCGGGTTGGGTGCAAGACTAAAAAGGAAGAAATAATAAAATCTTTTCTTAAACAAGATGAGGACGACAACTACAAAGTGCATGCCATGAACCTAGAAATGCAAAACGAGTGGTTAAACTTAGGCGAGTTCTGCATCCCTCTGGCAAGGGGTAGATTGGTCTCCTGCCTTATTGAAATTTTATCTTAATGCCTTTCAACTGACTCTCCCAGATCAGAGTAACCTAGTAAATGGGGAGAAATCTTGCTATACCTGTGGTGAGGCAGTGGGCACTGCAAGGCACTTATTGGTAGGGTGCAAGGTGCTCCTGGACAGGGGTTACTCACCCCAGAGTACTAGAAATCATACGTGAAGCTATAAGCCTTTCAGTAGCTAGGGCTCAAAAAGGGTTGACGACGAATAAAAGACAAACTAACTTCGTTAAAGCAGGCTCAAATACAAATTCCACCAGCAAGCCTTATTCAATTCTGGGCTCTGCTCCTGATTGGACTATATTAATGGACACGTATGAAAAGCACTATAAAATCCCGGAAGACTTAGCTATTACGACATCTAGACCGGACATATTTCTTTTTTCCAAACAAATCAAACGTATAGTACTTGTTGAGCTTACAGTCGTGGGAAAAAAATCTAAAGACCATGTATTCAAAGTGAATAAATACTATGACCTTACTAATGAATTAACCAAAAATGGCTATGTGGTTAGTTTATACGCGGTAGAAGTGGGTGCGAGGGGTATACCAGCGAAGTCTCTCTACAACCTGCTAAAAGACCTTGGCCTTACTAGAAGTGCAGTAAGCTCCATATTGGAACGAGTGTCCAAAGCTGCACTAGTAGGGTCCTTCCGAATATGGTTGGGCAGGGAGAATAACCTGAACAGAGGAGGTGAGTGTTGACGGCCGTCACAAAGGGTACCCTTAAACCTACACCCGTGTCACAAGTCTCGGGCTCTGTTCGGAGTTATTCTCGCAGCCACGCGATGGACCCGGCACCCGCACGGTGAATCCATGGAATGCTAAGATATTCGTCTCTCTATAACACGAAGGAGGTCAACTAAATTTAGACGCCATAGTAGCATATTCGCGCTTTTTAGAAATTTTGTAATATCTCCGAAACTATATAACTAATTAACATACTGTAAAATCTTATCTCTATAATATCCTTGTGATTATTAAATAATTTATTTCGATAAGGATTTAAGTTTAGTTGTATAAATAATGACGTAAACGTAAGCATATGAATTAAATGATTTTTTAAACACAAAAAGTTTTATATCTGTTAAAATATAAAAGGTAGATATATGCTGTTGCGGACTTTTTTGTAGAACTTTTTAAGGGACATAAAGTCCCCATACATTGCTTTCAATTATTCTCAATACCTAAGGCAGCGTACGCGCATAAAGCTGATTTAACAGATTTTTGCGATCCGACTCGCGCGACAAAAACTGTGATAACTCGATTAATATATACAATACAAATATAAAATATAGCCTATAACAATCACCGATAACGTAGCATTCTACTAGTGAAAGATTTTTTTTAATCGGATCAGTAGTTCCGAAGATTAGCCCCGACAGAACTTTATTTACAAACTTACAAACTTTACCTCTTTATAATATTAGTATAGATAAACAAAATAGACGACGATGACCTGGTACCTGACGAGAGGCCAAGTTATACCAGTTCTGGAAAAAATTACAAAAAAAATCCATGTTACTTAGTTTGTAATAATTGACATTTTTTTTTAAAGTTGAAAATCGACACTTTTGGTCGCATTTTTATGTACTGTAATCGCAAATATCACAATTTTGCAGTGATTTTTTTAATGACGTAATCTAAAATAGTGGTGCTACTAATTGCAATCACAAATCTATGGTATAAACATTGTTTACTTAGTAAAAAAAATTAAGTTTCATTAAGTCATGGTTTACAAAAATATGTTCCCGTAAGTTTGACACCTCATTTTATGAAAATAAAGTACTACACTATGTGTGGCAAGTAATTTCAAAAGATGGCCCATTTTATCAAGTTCTCAAAATGGTGCAACATTTGCCACTTTTCTTGCCATTAAAAATGTTATTTCTCATTTTCATCATTAAAACTTAACAGATATTCGTTTTATATAGATATAGTGATTGCCTGTGAATTATTTTGAAGTGTCGAGAAAGTCAAACCATCTGGGAGCTCTCTTCAAAATTGCCACTTAATCCCTTTGAGATATAATAAAATAATGTATATTTCATTTGAGAGCCTCCGTGGTGCAGTATGTGCGGTGGATTTATAAGACAAAGGTCCTGGGTTCGATTCCCGGAGTGGAAGATAGATTTTTCTTAATTTGTCTTGGTGGGAGACCCTACCTACATAGACATACCGCCAAGCGATTTAGCGTTCCGGTACGATGTCGTGTAGAAATTGAAAGGGGTGTTAATTTCATCCTACTCCTAACAAGTTAGTCCGCTTCCATATAAGATTGCATCATCACTTAACACCAAGTGTGATAGCAGTCAAGGGCCAACTTGTAGTCGATAAAAAAAAATATTATACCACCCCGCGTTTGAGTTTTTAAAAACAGCCCTCAAGAGAAATCATTAACAAAATTTTATAAATGACAGCATTTAAAAACTCCCAAAAGGTACAAAAATGCTCCCAAATATTACGTTTCACCATCAAAATAACTTCCTAAACACATTTTCAAAGTAAAAACTTAAATGTCAACGTTTAGAAATTGACTGCGACGAAACAAAAATAATGAAAATAAAAGTACGAAGTTTAAACGGCGTTCATGGAGTTTTCGGAGGATTTGGAGATTAAGGGCGGGTGCACACTAGACGTAATGTAATTTGATAAAAGTAAGAAATAAAATTTTTTAACAAAAAATTGGTTGTGTGTAAAGTCGGTTTACTGACGATAGTTGAACGTGACAATGTCTTAAGAAAATACTGATGGAATGGTAGCATTTAATTGGTTATTAAAATTTTTAATTTAAGTATATTTTTATAAATATTGATTTAAATTAATAAAATAATTGATTTTGATTTTATAAATTCATATTTTAAATTTATAATAAATATATTAATTTTTAATTTAAAATTAAAATCGCTCGTGCCGCGCTCTCGCTTGCACTTCAAGCCTTACATGAAACGCCTCAAAGCGAGGTAACGACGCATGACGTCATGTTTTTTCGTGCGTGCAGCCGGCTCTATCGAATTACAAGACGTTGTCACGTCAAAAATAGAACCGATTCAAAACACACTAAAAAGTAAAAAATAACTGTGTCATTTAGTTGCTTTAATTTACTTAAGCATATCTAGGAGTCGGTGCCAGCCAAGGTTTCTACTTTAAGGACGTTACCTAGAACCCACAAACTGCATTACTATGTTAAATAAATGTTCCTTAAACTTGCTGGCACCGACTTCATAGATATGCTCAAGTAAATTAAAACAACTAAATGACACAGTTATTTTTTACTTTTTTAAAAGTTAAAACTTAAAATTTAACGTGTAGAAATTGACTCGACGAAACAACAATAATGAACAAAGTTTTGTTAAACGTCGTTCATGGAGTTTTTGAAAGATTTTGAGATTAAGGGCGCGTGCACACTAGACGTAATGTAACACCTATGTAATAAGGGTCATTTACACAGATGTAGCAAGATATAAGCTTTGTTCTTCATATCATTTGACGACCTCCGTGGCGCAATGGTATGCGCGGTCGATTTATAAAACGGCGGTCCTGGGTTCGATTCCCAGCGGGACAGATTGAGATTTGTCTTTATCTGGCTGGTGGGAGGCTTATCGCCGTGGCTAGTTACCACCCTACCGACAAAGACGTACCGCCAAGCGATTTAGCGTTCCGGTACGATGTCGTGTAGAAACCATAAGGGGTGTGGATTTCGTCCTACTCCTATAAACAAGTTAGCCCGCTTCCATCTTAGATTGCATCATCACTTAACATCAGGTGTCATAGCAATCAAGGGCCAACTTGTAATCGATAAAAAAAAATCAATATCAGCCTAGGAACGGCCCACTACAGGGGCCTCCCTTCTGGCACCTTCTTGTACCTTGTTCTTACACCTTAAGCTTCTTAAAAACAAGAGTGGGTAGGCATTTTTTAAGCAAGTGCATCCCACTTTAGACCACATGTACACTTACCATCGGGCGAGATCGTTGTCAAGCGAGAGATTATTGCAAATAAACAAAAATAGTCCTCCTTCCAAAAATTCATGGTGATGGTAAAAAGCTTCCCTTTAAAAATGTTTAACAAAAAACAGAACCGACTCAAAACGCACTAAAAAGTAAAAAATAACTGTGTCATTTAGTTGCTTTAATTTACTTAAGCATATCTATGAAGTCGGTGCCAGCAAGTTTAAGGAACATTTATTTTACGTAGTAAAGCAGTTTGTGGGTTCTAGGTAACGTCCTTAAAGTAGAAACCTTGGCTGGCACCGACTCCTAGATGTGCTTAAGTAAATTAAAGCAACTAAATGACACATTTATTTTTTTTAGTGCGTTTTGAATCGGTTCTATTTTTTGTTAAAAATTTTTTTTTTCTTACTTTTTAGTGATTCATCGCCACGTAACGTACTCGTACTATACTATCATAGTATATTATATGGCACTTGTAGCCAAAAAGCTACCGATACCGAGACAAAGACCGAAATCGCTGTAAGCGTGCCTCCAAAATTTGAAGAGTTCCTTCAATTTCCCCAGGATATCATCAGCAGATCCTAACATAATGACAATGAGACCACCTTGGAAGTATGCCCTTTCTAATAAAAAAAGAATTATCAAAATAACTAAATAAAAGTTATGCGTGGTCATACATAAAAAAAATATATACGTGTCGAATATATTTTTTCTCCTCCGTTTTTTTGGGTTCTAGTCTTTTCAATAAAAACGATTGAAAAGACTAGAACCCAGTGCAACAATAAAGATTTAAAAATACGTAATGAGTGTAAATTAAAAGGAAATAGTTTAATTACTTTTTTTTAACATAATTTTATTCCGAGGTCCAACAGTAAAAATGACTTATTGTAAAACATTTATATAATAATAGGATATTTTTAGTATATTTACGATTTGTGTTCTTTCTGGGTTACGATCTGGCATTCGCCTTTAGGTTTAGACTATGCATATGCATTTTCGTTTCAACAACACCATCAATAGGGTGTTTTTTGCAATTTACACCTACTTCCGATTGACCTAGGTCAACCAAGTAGCTCAGAATACTCTCAGACATTCCTATAAGGATATGCCATCATATCAGCGATCGGCCAATCCGTTTGGGAGTTGTAGGGGAACATTTAAATAGTGCAGACAAACAGACTGACAGAAAGACGACAAGAATTTAAAGCATTCCGAAGAAATCAAAAAAATAAAAAAGTTGAGCGGTGTCAAGGGACACCCGGATGGAACGAAGTTCCTTTCGATTAATTAGTGAAGGAATTGTAATAATTTTTCTTTTTTAAGTAATAATAATATTTGTTGTTGTACACCGAAACACCAGAGGGCGCCACGAGAGCGCGAGACAGCATACAGCGCGGGCGCCCCCCGCCGCTCACGCGCACACACATCAAAGGCGGCGGCAAGATCCTTTGATCAAAAAGTGTCGTGACAACTTTTTGTACGAATTTCTTCCGTCTAGCCCCCTTTCACAACGCGCGATAAGGAACTTCGTTCCAAAAACACGGGTGCATCCCAGTAGTACCCCCTAATTTTAGTTCTATAGAACTGTTGATACACCATATTAGTGCTTAGTGTCCTATATAGAACTAATGGGACACAATTAAAGAAATGTCGATATCAACATCTTGTTTGTATATTAAACACAAATTACCTAGTTTTTATAAGTATAATATGGAATCACTTGATTGCAATAATAAATGTCCACAAATAATAAATTTGAGATTATTATTATTTATTGGATTAGATTATTATTGGGATGCACCCAAAAACACGAACATAGCAAAGTAGTTTGCAGTACAACACTAGCCTACATTCAGCGTCGCAGTTCCCATCAGGTGTGCACCCACCCTTAGACTCTAAGGCGTAACTTTTATGGCATCGCCCCATATAAACTCCCGTGACCAAATTGTTACAATGTCGTTGAACCCGCCACGTGGTTCCGCAGCGCGCATGCGCGGATCTGTCAAAAACTGACAGCTTGAGATGGTTTATAATGTCTATGGTCTTAGATTATTGATGGGCTGCTTCTGTTTCTTTACAATAGTTTTTTGTACCTTTTGCCGTGGAGACCCTTAGGCCTTGGAGTCGCAGTGCCAAAAAATTTTTCCGTAACATTTCACCGCGCCTAATTGCCTCAACTGGTGACCGAAGGGCTGGTTCATTTTTTGCGCAAATGATTAGCCTGGCTATCCAACGCGGAAATGCAGTCAGTATTCTTGCCACCATTCCACGTGGGCATGATTTGTATAGTTATTAGGATGAGTTAGCTTAAGTTCCTTATTGTATTCTTTCTCAATAAAAAAGAAACTTCAAATTAAAAAAAAAATACAATAGTGTGATATATGTGTAATTACTGCCTCGTCGGTCTTGTGGTTGCCTATATGGCTTCTATCATAAGGTCCTGGATTCGATTCCTGGGTCGGGTCACGAAATAATTCTGAGCTTTTTTATTCCTCTATGAAATGTTCAGTACATTCCAAGCTCGAAGTTTGGAAGTTGGTGGTGTTACACCCCCGTGCCTCGAAGAGCACGTTAAGCCGTCGGCCCGGTCACTATTATCAACATCTAATAGTGATCGTTAATAAATGAAACATTATCACCCTAAGCCCGCCAACCCGCATTGGAGCAGCGTGGTGGGTCTTTAAATTAAAGCAACTAAATGGTCTAAGTAAATTAAAGCAACTAAATGGTCTAAGTAAATTAAAGCAACTAAATGGTCTAACTAAATTAAAGCAACTAAATGGTCTAAGTAAATTAAAGCAACTAAATGGTCTAAGTAAATTAAAGCAACTAAATGGTCTAAGTAAATTAAAGCAACTAAATGGTCTAAGTAAATTAAAGCAACTAAATGGTCTAAATAAATTAAAGCAACTAAATTGTCTAAGTAAATTAAAGCAACTAAATGGTCTAAGTAAATTAAAGCAACTAAATGGTCTAAGTAAATTAAAGCAACTAAATGGTCTAACTAAATTAAAGCAACTAAATGACACTCTTATTTTTTACTGTTTAGTGCGTTTTGAGCCGGTTCTATTTTTTGTTAAAAATTTTGACAATATACGCCTGACATTGACATTTCCGTCATAGAGTAAATAACTCAAAGGACAATGGTCATTTTTCTAACAAATTTTTGTTGACGACTTTTTTTTGCGTCTATGAATGAAAAAAATATAAAATTATAGAGTAATTATTTCTGAGCAATTTTTTCTTAAGGTTTAGTACTGTGTGAAGTCTTGAATTAAAGATATTTATGTTTGAAGTTTTAAACAAAAAACATCGATACTTTGGAGTATCGAGTACATTCGATACATTTACTCGATAGTTTTCAGAAAATTACTTAAAACTTAATTTTTATTATACCGAACATACTAATTATAATTAAAATTACATCTAAAAACGCTTGTTCTTATCATGATTATCTTCCTTTCCTTCAAAATATAACCTACTGCGTACGTTTGATACTTGTTATTATATTTGACTATTATTCGTTTATTTTTTTCATATGTATAAAAGCTATTAAATTGAACTTTGGCAGTGAACATTTGTCATGATTAGAAATTTAAATGTAATACGCGTTAATAAATCAAAATATTTATTGACATTTCAAAATAACTATTATTAGTTCGCCATTATTATTACTTTATAGGTTTGTTCTACTGAAATTAAGCTAAAATCATTGAATAATTCGGCACACAAAAGAGTTAGTTTAACCAGTAAAAAGTATCGATTTGGTTCGATACTACTTATGTGTACAGTATTGATACTTTGTTTTCGATATTCTGTCCCTAGTTGGCCGACAGATGTCATATTTAATCTTTTTTTGTGTTATTATTGCGTGGTTGCCATAGTCAATTATGATAATGTAATGACTGATTTTTTATTTTATTTAAAGAACTTATTCGGACCTTGTATACTGATTGAAAAAATAAAATAAATTATTTTACATAAACTGTAATAGTTCACATTTGTAGACGCTTACGAATTCCATCAACAAATATCAGACCATTGTTCTTTAGTTAGAAAGATTCCTTATTATATATATTACATACTGTATACATGTGAAGCACTGATCGTCTATGTAACACTGACGCTATATGACAGTTAAGTCTAGAATCGGTCTAGAATCTAGATTCGCAAGTCGTCAAGACGTCTTTATAGCTGCGCTTCGGGGAAAAAGAAAATCATCGCGAGAGAAAATTCTTAAATACATTCGATAGATGTAGTACCTATGTAACACGACTATGATACAAAACGTAAAATGTACAAGAGTCACCGCGGGTATATACCAATTATGGCAGATTTTATTATAAATTATTATTTTCCTCTAATATGAAATGAGATACAAACTTAATTATTGTTATGTGTGATCTCATTTAAATGTTTAATGCAGTGAACTAATAACTTTTAATTTTTTTCTTCCAGAAAAGGACATAGGTAAAAAATTTATGGAAGTGTGCCCCAGATATGCCCAGAGATGATATATATGTCATTAAATAGTACAAATCTTCTATTTAAATAGTAAAAAAGTTACTTGTAGCTAAGCAGTCGCTAATAAAAGTTATGAAGGTTGATAAAAGTTGACTTTTCATACTACGACGACGGTCACGTGATTCAGAACACAAAAAATCGATTGTAATTTTTTTTTTATCGACTACAAGTTAGCCCTTGACTGCTATCACACCTGATGTTAAGTGATGATGCAGTCTAAGATGGAAGCGGTCTAACTTGTTAGGAGTAGGATAAAATCCACACCCCTTTCGGTTTCTACACGACATCGTACCGGAACGCTAAATCACTTGGCGGTACGTCTTTGTCCAGCCAGACCAAGACAAATTAAGAAAAATCTCAATCTGCCTCGCCGGGAATCGAACCCAGGACCTCCGTTTTATAAATCTACCGTGCATACCACTGCGCCACAGAGGTCGTAATTCTTATATTTTTGATATATATTCAAGTGATTGCTATGAAACATGGGTAGTTGTTTGAAATTCATTTTGTATTTAAATTAAACGGTTAAATATGAGCATACGTTTGGACAGCCTGGGGCAAATTTTGGCAATGTCTTTTGTTAGTTTTTTTGTCAATTTACCCGTTTCTAAGTTTTACTCTGGTCTTTCAATGTTTAACGGGTCGATGTTCTAGTATTTTTCGATGTATATAAAACTACATTTTATTTAAAAATTATATTCTTATTGCAGCAATTTTTGTACCTATAGTAAAGCCAAACTCGATTGAGAATGCTTGTCAACAAAAAATGGAGGTAGAAATCACTAGTCATTTTATACCTAATTTTTTTAGTTAACTTGTCAATGACGAATTCATGACAATTAATTAGATTAGTAGCTGAAAACTAATTAATATAATCAATATCTTTTAAAAAGGATTTTATAAAAAAACAAAACATAATTTTAAATTTATTAGGCATAAAATGTGTTGCATTATCACCTTCATTTTAAAGGAGAATGCCAGATCCTAACCCAGAAAGAACACAAATTGTAAATATGCCAAAAATATCCTATTATTATATAAATGTTCTACAATAAGTCATTTTTACTGTTGGACATCGGAATAAAATTGTGTTAAAAAAGTAATTGAACTATTTCCTTTTATTTTAGACTCTACGTATTTTTAAATCTTTATTGTTGCACGGTTGCACTTTATTGTTACATGGTTCTAGGCCTTTAAATCGTTTTTATTGTAGTATTTTCATCAACAGTGGGCTCTAAAAAGCAAGTATCCAGAGTCGTTAAGCCTGTTTAAAAATGTATTTAATGAAGCTTTGCGACTGTGATGTCAGTGTGACAGCTATACGGAACAACAATACCGAAATGGACGATAACCAACGTTAGGCTCGTGTCGATACTCCGAGTTCTAGAGCTTTTAATTGTAATTTATATTAAATAGTAAACAAAATGCAATAAAATGATGCATAATACATTGTTATACAATATGTTTTTATTAGTGGGTTAAAGTCCTATACATTGTCTGGCATTCTCCTTTGTTTATTGACAAGCATTCTCAATCGAGTTTGGCTTTAGTATATATAGAAAAGTTGATATTAGCGCGTAAATTCAAAAGTGGTCACTTACCTATACATAGTCAATTATACCCACGTTGACACTATAGTTATTTTAGCGAATAAGTACTCATACCTTTTTTATCGACTACAAATTGGCCCTTGACTGCTATCACACCAGATGTTAAGTGATGATGCAATGCAAGCGGGCTAACTTGTTAGGAGTAGGATGAAATCCACACCCCTATCGGTTTCTACATGACATCATACCGAAACGCTAAATCGCTTGGCGGTACGTCTTTGTCGGTAGGGTGGAGACTAGCTATGGCGAAAGCCTCCCACCAGCTAGACCAAGACAAATTAAGAAAAAACTCGAATGATGAAATTGAAAAACTTGATGCATACGTATGAATGATGTTGCAAAATAGACAAATAAACAAGGCAGGGCAGGATGCGGTTCGTTAGATGCCACCGCTACACCTACTCTACCGATAGAATACTACGACCTACAGCTGACTGTGTTGTTTAGTTAAAACTAGTGTGTTGTTTAGTTTAATCTATACTAATATTATAAAGAGGAAAACTTTGTTTGTTTGTTTGTTTGTTTGTTTGTTTGGTTGTAATGAATAGGCTCAAAAACTACTGGACCGTTTTTAAAAATTCTTTCACCATTCGAAAGCTACATTATCCACGAGTAACATAGGCTAAATTTTATTTTGGAAAAAATTAGGGTTCCGTAAAATATTTGGGTTTTTCGGACACAAGGTGTAAAAAATCAACCAGAAAAGTTACTTATTTTGCGTACGCTGCGTAAACTATAAAAGATAGAACCATAAAATGTTCTAATTAATTGGAGATCTTATAAATATCTACAAAAAAGTCCGCGACACACTATATCTATCTATGTCGAGTGAGGCACAACAACCATTTTTTTATTTAAAAATCTTAATTTTTTTTTGGACTACATTTAAACGCATTTATTTTACTCATGCTGTTAATCCTTATCAAAATAAATTATTTCATCACGAAGTACAGTTTATGTAGATAATATTTGGTGTTTAAAAGATTAAAATTGGACGTTTAGTTTAGAAGTTATGGCGAAATTAAAATATTACTATTTCTGCGTTGCGAAGTGAGCGTCACCAAGGCGGGGATGCGCGTGCGGGAAGGGAGTTTGGATCTATGTTATATATACGATGATGAATTAAGAATTCGATCTGTGTTCAAATATCTATTTAGTACACGGAAGAGTATGTTCGTTTGTTTAAACGGGCTAATCTCTATCTGCGTGTCGGATTGTAAAATTATTTTTGTTTATTCTGAAGGCTAGACTTAAGAGTGAAATATACTATTTAATATCAATTTATACCCATCAGCTTGCCATAAATATATATTTTTAATGTTAATGTACTGAAATGTCATACAATGTTTAACAAAAATGTAGACCTTTAGTACACGGGACGGGACGGAGAATATTGCTTCACGGGAAACTATAAAAAAATTAAATTGAGAGGGAGAGCGGGGAATGAGCACACTATATGTGCCTTTACACATTTTGTATGAAAGTCTGTCTTTAAAATTAGAAGGATACCTAAGAGGTTTTCACGCGGACGAAGTCGCGGGCGACTGCTAGTTAAATGTAAAGTGATCTATATTGAACGCACAAAGTTTTTAAGGTACTTAATTTGATAATGCAGTATTGTTTAAAATCGCTTCGTAAATACGCCATTATTTTTGGTTGAAAATAAAAGGTAAAAAATGGTTATTGTGTGTTATCCCTAAGAGATACGCCACGTAGCCAAAAACCTTAAAACATCTCTTTTTGACGTGGAAGGGAAAGTGAACTCTGATTGGTTGCCGCCTTTTTGCGTTAGCCAATCACAAAATGACAGCTGGCTATTCTGTACGAAGAGTTATGTTGCCAACTTTAAAAAATAAAAAAAATTGGTTGTCTGTAAAGTCGGTTTACTGACGATAGTTGAACGTGACAATGTCTTAAGAAAATACAGATGGAATGGTAGCATTTATGCCTTTCGCATTCTAATGAGACAACCGCGATTCTGCAGCGCGAAATCTATGTTTGCCTCGGCGGATGTTCCTGACTTCTTCGCCATAATGAGAGCAAGGACGGCCTCTTTCTGGGATAGACAAAGACACAGTACCAATACAATTTTGGAAAATATTAATGACGACTTCGCGAATCCTGTCGTAAAATATTGGTCTAGCTTGCACCAGAGCGGGAACAATAAGCACTTGTAGTTTAATTTAATTAATTAATATTTTATATAATTTAATTTATTTTGTTATTTTGTCACTTTTTGTTGAAATATCTTTTTGTAACACATCTTTTTGTAACGAATATATTTTTTTTTTTATTTGTAATGTATGGGATTATTGCCTGAAATAAAGAAATTTATTATTTATTATTATTATTTTTATTATTTAATTGGTTATTAAAATTTTTAGTTTAAGTATATTTTTATAAATATTAATTTAAATTAATAAAATAATTGATTTTGATTTTATAAATTTATATTTTAAATTTATAATAAATATATTAATTTTTAATTTAAAATTAATATATTTAATAGACGGATGTCGAACGCTGCCGAACGCAAAGGCCGATTGTGCTTCTTTGTTGCTCGTTTCGCGCTCTCGCTTGCACTTCAAGCCTTACATGGAACGCCTCAAAGCGAGGTAACGACGCATGACGTCATGTCTTTTCGTGCGTGCAGCCGGCTCTATCGAATTATAAGACGTTGTCACGTCAAAAACGATATAACTTATTAATCGTTAATCGTATCATAATGATACGATTAACACTAATTAAATTATGATACTAACAATAGGAAAAAATCCAAGGAGAGTTCTTAGCTACTGTAAACCATTATCTGATGATGGGGTCCCGGAGAAATTGAGTGGAACTTTCGAAAATTGTAGGGTCAACTAGTGTAGACTGCCTCGTTGGTCTAGTGGTTAGCCTATCTGGCTTCGATCACGAGGTCCTGGGTTCGATTCCTGGGTCGGGTCACGGAATAATTCTGAGCTTTTTCATTCTTCTATGAAATTCTCAGTACATTCCAAGCCCGGAGTTTGGAAGTTGGTAGTGTTACACCCCCGTGCTTGGAAGAGCACGTTAAGCCGTCGGTCACTCTCATCAACATCTGATAGTGATCGTTAATAAATGAAACATTATCACCCTAAGTCCACCAACCCGCATTGGAGCAGCGTGGTGGGTGTACGCTCCATATCCCCTCTCGTATAAGGAGGGAGGCCTGGCCCTGTAGTGGGCCGTTAATAGGCTGATAATGAACGACGTTTGTTAAATTTTAAAGCACTACATTTTAATAAAGGTCTGGAGTCAGGTCTGAAATACAGATGAGGGAACTCCTCAACGATCCAAGGTTAAGGAATATTTATTTAACGTGGTAAAGCAGTTTGTGGGTTCTAGGTAACGTCCTTAAAGTAGAATTCTTGGCTGGCACCGACTCCTAGATATGCTTAAGTAAATTAAAGCAACTAAATGACACAGTAGTTTTTGTTAAAAATTTTATTTCTTACTTTTTAGTGATTTATCGCCACGTAACGTACTCGTACTATACTGTCATAGTATATTATACGGCACTAGTAGCCAAAAAGCTACTGATACCGAGACAAAAACCGAAATCGCTGCAAGTGTGCCTATACAATTTGAAGAGTTCCCTCAATTTTCCCAGGATATCATCATCAGATTCTAACATGATGACTATGGGGACATTGTGGAGGTATGCCCTTTGTTATAAAAAATATCAAAATCGGACAACTCTGTAAAAAGTTATGCGTGATCATACATAAAATATATGTCGATTAAAAAATAAATTAATTATTCATTGTTCACAATAAACTTTGTAAAAATAACGCCTGGTTCTATTCAGTGATTCAATATCGTCTATATACCTACATAGTACAATAACATGGTATTGATTTTCACTAACTACTAACTATTCAGCTTAATGGCTCTATTGACTCTTTCTAGCTCTGTTAGTTATTTAGTTCCAATCGACAGTCTTGGGTTCGGTTCCCAGTTCAGTCAGAGTTTTGACGTGCCCATGGCGCAGTGGTATGCGCAGTGGATTTATTACATAGATGTCCTAGGTTCGATTCCCGGCTGAATATTCAGGATAGGCTTTCTACCTACATAGCACAATAATTTGCTATTGAACTATAATTCAGCTTAAAGGCTTCATTGACTCCCTCTGGCTTAGTTAGTAATTGATTTCCAAGTCAAGTTCTTGGGTTCGATTCCGAGCCACTCAGGGTTTTCGACGTGTCTATAGCGCAGTGGTATGCGCAGTGAATTTATAAGACGGAGGTCCTGGGTTCGATTCCCGGCTGAGTCTATTAAGATTTATTAAATTGATCCATGTCTGACTGGTGGGAGACTACGGCCGTGGCTAGTTACCACCCTACCGGCAAAGGCGTACCAGTACACGTCAATAAAGTCGTACTGCAAAGCGATTTAGCGTTCCGGTAAGACACACGTAAACCGAAAGGGGTGTTTTTTATCGACTACAACTTGGCTCTTGACTGCTATCACACCAGATGTTAAGTGATGATGCAATCTAAGATGAAAGCGGGCTAACTTGTTAGGAGTAGAATGAAATCCACACCCCTATCGGTTTCTACACGACATCGTATCGGAACTCTAAATCGCTTGGCGGTACGTCTTTGTCGGTAGGGTGGTGAGTAGTCACGGCGAAAGCCTCCCACCAGCCAGACCAAGTCAAATTAAGAATTCCAATCTGCCCCACCGGGAATCGAACCCAGGACCTCCGTCTTATGAATCCACCACGCATACCACTGCGCCACGGAGGTCGTGAAAAAATTTATTATAGTTTTAAAAAGTTGAGACGAATATCTTAGCATTCCATGTTTGGGGATTCATGGTAGCTTGATGAGAAAACCTCCGAACAGAGAGACTTGTGACACGGGTGTAGGTTTAAGGGTGCCCTTAGTGACGCGCGTCAACACTCACCTCCTCTGTTCAAGTTGTTCTCCCTGCCCAGCCAAATTCGAAAGGACCCTACTAGAGCAGCTTTGGACACTCGTTCCAATATGGAGCTTACTGCACTTCTAGTAAGGCCAAGGTCTTTTAGCAGGTTGTAGAGAGACTTCGCTGGTATACCCCTCGCACCCACTTCTACCGCGTATAAACTAACCACATAGCCATTTTTGGTTAGTTCATTAGTAAGGTCATAGTATTTATTCACTTTGAATACATGGTCTTTAGGGATGTTTGTTTCCCACGGCACTGTAAGCTCAACAAGTACTATACGTTTGATTTGTTTGGAAAAGAGAAATATGTCCGGTCTAGATGTCGTAATAGCTAAGTCTTCCGGGATTTTATAGTGCTTTTCATACGTGTCCATTAATATAGTCCAATCAGGAGCAGAGCCCAGAATTGAATAAGGCTTGCTGGTGGAATTTGTACTTGAGCCTGCTTTAACGAAGTTAGTTTGTCTTTTTATTCGTCGTCAACCCAAAAAAGAAATACAAATCAAACGTATAGTACTTATATTAAACACCAATGTTTGAATATTAATTATCTTTATTACACTGCGTTTAAACCTTAAATCCTTTTTCACCATATCGATGTGACCCCAAAACTATTTACTATTGTACCTAAGTGCTAATTGGTCTTTAAGAATTGGCATTGTTTGATTGCCAATTATGATTGAGTTTGTTGCCTTTGCACCGTGCGATTTTGTCAAGTTGTAATCTATACTAATATTATAAAGCAGAAGAGTTTGTTTGCTTGTTTGAACGCGCTAATTTCAGGAACTACTAGTTCTAATTGAAAATAAAATTATATGTTGAATAGTTCATTTATCGAGGAAGGCTTTAGGCTATATAACATCACGCTGCACTCTTGGCGCGAAGAATTGGTAGAAAATGTGGAAAAAACAGGGAAAATTATTCATCCTTGAGGGCTTCCGTTGCGTGCGCTGCGAAAACGGTTCAAGATACAACAATATATGTATGAAAGAATTATTTCTCTTGAAATTATCTAAAAAAAATGTCCACAACAGTATATGTCTATCTTTTAAGATTAACTCACTAGAACCGTTTTTATGGTGATCAAATTTGGTCAAAATTAATGCATTTGTTAAGAGTTATAAATATATGTATATTGTTAATGTTATTGTACTGTAATGTCGTACAATATTTAACAAAAGTGTAGATCTATAGTACACGGGACGGGACGGAGGATATTGCTTCACGGGAAACTATAAAAAAATTAAATTGAGAGGGGTAGCGGGGAATGAGCACACTTTATATGAAAGTCGGTCTTTAAAATTAGAAGGGTACCTAAGAGGTTTTCACGCGGACGAAGTCGCGGGCGACTGCTAGTGACATATATATCATTACTGGGCAGCCTGGGGTACACTTCCATACAATTTTTGGCAATGTCTGGTTCGATACCACGCTGGAAACCGGCAGAAATTTTCTAACACAAAATTTCTTACAAGGTCTTAAACCTAACTAATATTATAAAAGCGAAAGTAACTCTGACTGTCTGTTTGTCTTTCACGCTAAAACTACTGGACCGATTTAAATGAAATTTGGTACACAGATAGTCTGTCCTGTAAAATCCTGTAAAGGCTACTTTTGATTGCGAAAAAGGTTTTTAAAGGGTTAAAAGGGTGAATGAAATGTTGTATCAAAGTACGACGCCCTCCGTGGCGCAGTGGTATGCATGGTGGATTTATAAGACGGAGGTTCTGGGTTCGATTCTCGGTAGGGCAGATTGAGGTTTTTCTTAATTTGTCTTGGTCTTGCTGGTGGGAGGCTTTCGCCGTGGCTAGTTACTACTCTACCGACAAAGTAGCACCGCCAAGCGACTTAGCGTTCCGGTACGATGTCGTGTAGAAAAAACATTCTAACATAGCAATCAAAGCAGCATCATCAAACAAATCGTCAACTTTGTAATCGATAAAAAAAAACATAAATGAACATGAACAGATCCCACTTCTGAGTGATCGTAAACGCGTCGTTACGTCGTCATACTGACGTCAGATATGTCGTCACTGTGTCGTGAGTTGTAAAGTGTATCGTGGATAAATAGTTATCGATTCAATCTAAGTCAACCTTGCGTATTCGGAATTCTGTTTATTTACACTCGTGTAACCTTCACTTCGGTAAATATATGTAGGTGTGTATTATGCGTAGAAATTATGTTTATGTTACGTATGGGGATATGGAGCGTGCACCCACTACGCTGCTTCAATGCGGGTTGGCGGGCTTAGGGTGATAACATAGATTAAAGACTACTAGATGGAGTCATAACGCGGCTGTAGGTTCAAGAGCGTGACAGACTTATTTCATTCGGCCTTTATTAGAAAGTGATACAAGATTATTTTTTGTCCCTTTCAGCGTGTTCGTTTTTATTGTTTGTCAAGATTGGAGTTTGTGACAGACAAGGGACATATCTGAGCAATTATTAGCTTTTTATTAAATTTGCTGATAAATAATATAACTTTGCGGTTTAATTTAAACTATATTAATTTAAACGTTATCGTGCTATGGTGGGTTGTAATATTTTCGGCTGCAACAGTCGCAGCGAACAGAAAATCGAAGGAATTACGTTTCATACGTAAGTAGGCATAAACTTCATTGATTGATGATTTAAAGCTTAGATATGTTATTTTTTAGCAAATTTCATGTATTACGCGTTTACTAAACTATATTATACATATAAAGTAATATTTCGTATTTTACGATATTTTAAAACATAACGTTTTATGATGTACTTTAAATGTTGACATGTCATTTCAGTAAGGCTGATTTGCTGTCTCACGAGTGGACACGCTATGGGCTCTATCTAATAGTCTTTAATCTATGGGTGATAATGATTCGTTTATTAACGATCACTGTCAGATGTTGATGATAGTGTTCGGGACCGACGGCATAACGTGCTCTTCGAATGGGGGTGTAACACCACCAACTTCTCGACTACGGGTTTGGTTTACCATACGCGACACAGCTCAGGATTAGAACATCGTGATTAAATAGACTAAAATGTACTTAGAGGATTTTTTGTCAAATCTAGATGGCTGCCGCTTGTATTCGTTGATTTTTCGCATAAAATAGCATAGTTAATAATTAATTTAAAAACATCTTGAAATCCTAACTAATATTATAAATGCGAAAGTAACTCTGTCTGTCTGTCTGTCTGTCTTGCTTTCACTCTACAACTACTGAACCGATTTAAATGAAATTTGGTACACAGTAAGTCTAGAGCCTGAAAAAGGACATAGGCTACTTTTAATTGCGAAAAAAGGGTTGTAAGGGGTTAAAGGGGGGATGAAATGTTGTATGAAAGTGTCGTCATTTTGAAAGCTTAAGACCTATTTCTTAGGCAGTTGATTAGATATTAATAAATATGACATTCAAAGCTTAGAAAAATTAGGTTGCCGTAATAACTAATTCCACGCGGACGAAGTCGCGGGCAAAAGCGAGTCACTAAATAATTAAAAAGAACTTCCCAAACTTAGCTGGGAGAGCATCCAGGATTTCGACGACCCCCTCATGATCCCTAGCCTATGGAGGGTAGAGGAAAGGAGGATCATCTGTGTATATGAAAAAGTGTCCGTCAAAATGTATTAAATTAGGATGGCGCCACAGTTGCATCAAAGTAACTCTCAAAAGAAGCGCCAAATATTGTTAGAGTATATTTTTTTTGTTTTGAGATTTACGTCCACTTGGACAACTTTTCACAACACAAATTTTACCCATAACTGTTCTGTTATTCACTCACTTTTTCATAAAATTAAATGTTTATATATCAATAACCGTACTATTTACTGTTTACGAACTAAAATCACTCTAAACGCACGTCTGGTTATAATTCTGTAAGGTTATATTTACCACAATATTTTGTACAACGTAAGTTGTTGAAGTTCTCAATAATTAACTACTTTAGTCGATAATGACATTAAATTTTTTAACTCGGCATACTTCAATTCATCTACGATTGCTACATTCATACCATACCCTGTGCATCCACTAGCGCGATTGTGGAGGATTTTTGAACTGTTATTTAACGCATACAACTGGACACTTTTTCAACTTTTCTCCCATATAAGATGACTCTCCTTTCCTCTACCCTCCATACCCTAGCCGTACAAGCTAACCTCTAGACCAACGAGGCAATTTAAAAAAACAACTTTCGTACAGGACAACGTCTGTCAACTAACGATGGAAACATAAATACTTACGGCGTCCATTTTTAAAATAGAAGACAATAGTTATTTTTGTGGACATATTTTAGTATAACTGTACGCTAGTTGGACGTTGGCCGCGTAAAATTTAAATTAAAAAGTAATTAGCCCATAGACAATATTTTTTTTCGTTTTAAATTAAACTTATAAAAATTGTTTGTATTATTTAATTTAAAAAAATATTTCATTTAATAAAATCTAATTTAATATAATTCAAAATTAAAATATTTTTTTCATAACAAGAACCTTTTTTTTTAATTTGTGTACGTGAAATAAAAAAAAAAACAATTCAAATAAGTAAAACAAATTTGGAACGCGCGCGTCATTTTTTTTCATTCGCGAGGTCCTGTGACGCGAGGTGCTCGCGTGTTTCGATAAAATCGGATTTACGGGAAATATACGTAAAAAAGTGTTTATTTTGCAAAAATAATCAATTTTTTAAATAATTGTAATATGTCGGTGCATACGATCCCTTTGATTACGTCTTTCATCCGAGGCCCGAGGTTCCCGTATAGAAAGAGTAAGTGATAGATTTTAATAAATTATTTTTGTCTCCCATATATAAAATGATATTCTTGTCGTTATTAATATTTAATGACGTTTTCTTTAAATAAATAACTTTCAGATAGACTTTTTTGATAAAAGAAAAATGGTATCCACTAAAAATGTTTTGGCGACATGAATATTAATTTTTAGTACTTTTTATAAACTTTTTCTTGTTTTATAAAATCTGTTATTATTTGTTATGGCTTTTTTAAGATTAAGATGGAAGCGGGCTAAATTGTTAGGAGTAGGATGAAATTCACACCCCTTTCGGTTTCTACACATCGCGACGAAACGCTAAATCGCTTGGCGATACGTCCTTGTTAGTTGCAACTAGCCAACCAATTGAGAAAATTTTAATCGGCCCAGTAGACCACCGAACCTCCGTGGCGCAGTGGTATGCGCGGTAGATTTATAAGACGGAGGTCCTGGGTTCGATTCCCGGCGGGGCAGATTGAGATTTTTCTTAATTTGTCTTGATCTGACTGGACAAAGACGTATCGCCAAGCGATTTAGCGTTCGGTTACGATATCGTGTAGAAACCGAAAGGGGTGTGGATTTTCATCCTTCTCCTAACAAGTTAGTCCGCTTCCATCTTAGACTGCATTATCACTTAACATCAGGTGTGATAGCAGTCAAGGGCCAACTTGTGATCGATAAAAAATACCCACGTCCTTATAAATCCACCTCGAATATTAGTACGTCACGGACGCCGTATAGTTTTATAGTAAAGGTAACTTTTTATAGTTTTTCCTATATAAAACTATGTACATATTTTGCGTGACCAACTGGTTGTAGGTCACTAACCCGCTTTTCACCAGCCAAATCTGGACTTATTCAGAAAATCTCTATTGACCCAACCGGGAATCAAACCCAGTACCTCCATGTTATAAATAGATTAATACCACTGCACCATGGAGGTCTTTTTTTTAATGCCTACAAGTTGGCCCTTGACTGCTATATCACACCTGATGTTAAGTGATGATGCAGTATAAGATGGAAGCGGGCTAACTTGTTAGGAGTGGGATGAAAATCCACACCCCTATCGGTTTCTACACGACATCGTACCGGAACGCTAAATCGCTTGGCGGTACGTCTTTGTCGGTAGGGTGGTAACTAGCCACGGCGAAAGCCTCCCACCAGCCAGACCAAGACAAATTAAGAATCTCAATCTGCCCCGCCGGGAATCGAACCCAGGACCTCCGCCTTATAAATCCACCGCGCGTACCACTGCGCCACGGAGGTCGCAAAGTAAAGGTCATTTTAAATAGTTTTTCCTATCTAGAGTTTTGTGCTTACTTATTTTGCGTGACCAACTTGTTGTGGTTCAATGACCCGCAACCGTTTTACGTTCACCCAAAAACAAGTGAAAAACATATTATTTTTAACTAGCACCCGCGGTTTTACCCGCGTATGAATGAATTACTCTTTATTGTACACCAAATAATAAAAATCTTACAAATAGAAAATAACTTAAAAAAAAAACAATGTACAATTGGCGGTCTTATCGCTAATGAGCGATCTCTTCCAGACGATCAATATTGAAGAGGAAAAGTGCATCCATTGGAGAGGTTCGGGTGTACGTACTGTCAAGTATAGGAAGTTATTGGAACGAAGTTCCTTATCGCGCGTTGTGAAAGGGGGCTAGACGGAAAAAATTGGTACGAAAAGTTGTCACGACACTTTTTGATCAAAGGATCTTGCCGCCGCCTTTGATGTGTGTGCGCGTGAGCGGCGGGGGGCGCCCGCGCTGTATGCTGTCTCGCGCTCTCGTGGCGCCCTCTGGTGTTTCGGTGTACAACAACAAATATTATTATTACTTAAAAAAAATGAAATTTTATTACAATTCCTTCACTAATTAATCGAAAGGAACTTCGTTCCATCCGGGTGTCCCTTGACACCTCTCAACTTTTTTGTATCAAATTATGTAATATAGAATATACTTACATAAAAATAAAATACTAAATAAATACATACATAGATACATTCATACATACATACATAGGTACACACATACTTACATACATACATACCATAGTTCCCATATAGTAAATAAAAAATAAATGAAAATAATAGAAACTAGACGATATTGAAGGGAGAGAGTAAACAAATAATGACAATGTAATATATACATAAATAAGTGAGTACGAAACTTAATTGAAAAATCCTAACGATTTTATGGGGGATAGAAATGCCCATTCACCAGCCGTTTAAAAGTAACTAGTGATTGAGCACGCCGAATCTCTGGTTTAGTCCACTTTCGTAACCGAAGTTTCGTAACCAGTTACGAACATGGAATTTTTTTCTTCCTTTGATAACCAGTTACGAAAACGGAATAAATTTGTCGTTTTCGTAACCGAGTTTCGTAACCAGCTACGAAAGAAGATTTTTATTTCCATTTTCGTACCTGGTTATTAATCAAGAAAAATTTGGCCACTTTCATAACTGTCTTTCGTAACCAATTAATAGAAAAAAAACCTGGATTTCTATTTGGTTTTTTTTCTTTTTTTATCCCTTCCAAGTTAGCTCTTGACTGCAATCACACATGACGGTAAGTGATGATGCAATCTAAGGTGGAAGCGGGCTAACTTGTTAGGAGTAGGACGAAATCCACACCCCTTCGGTTTCTACGCGACATCAATAACCAGGTACGAAAATGGAAATAAAAATCTTCTTTCGTAGCTGGTTACGAAACTCGGTTACGAAAACGACAAATTTATTCCGTTTTCGTAACTGGTTATCAAAGGAAGAAAAAAATTCCATGTTCGTAACTGGTTACGAAACTTCGGTTACGAAAGTGGACTAAACCGAATCTCTAGAGGTAAAGAGTTCCACAGCCGAGCAGATTTAACAGAGAAGGATTTAGAGTAGAAGGAAGAGTTGTGAGAAGGAATTTTCGCGTAGTTCTCTTTCGCGTGGGAATTTTGGGATAAAATGTGGCCTATGTGTTATTCTAATATGTAATCTATATTATTGTGCAGTTCTACCAAAATCCATTCAGTAGTTTTTGCGTGAAAGTGAAACAAACATACATACATATAATTTCGCCTTTATAATATTAGTATGGAAGTTATACTAAACATACAGACATACATAAAATCACGCCTTATTCCCATAGGGGTAGGCAGAGACCACATCCCTCCAAATTTTCATTTAAAAAACTATTAAAGAGATATCTTTTTTTTTCGTGGGGAAATCCTCATGGATACCCACTTGCCAGAAGAGGCAAACAGGTTATGTCGGACTCCTACCGACTAAAACCCCACGGCTTAGCAACCCGTAGCCTTTACACTGGGCCATGGGAACGGCCTCGCACACAACCGCAACCCAGACAGCAACGCCCGCAAGAGCAGACCCTCCTCAACGATTTATAAACACTTAACTAATTAAAGGCGTGAATGTATAACACGCCATCTGACTCGAGGATTGATCTCTAGTGGGCGACGGATTCCCCATAATAACCATCGCCCAGAGGTCCTCGTCAGGGAGGCAAGTGGCGGTCGTGTGCGAACCGTCTGCGTTCGACTCTCCTGCAGCGGATCGAATGAGGCTCAGCGTTAGCCTCCCTCAAGTGTTCCGCCTCCTCCTTTTGCGACATTACAGTTTCACAAAAGGAGAGTTAAAGAGATATCTACTCTATAAGCAGATTGAATTTCAGCATTCTTCAGCAGCAGTAATTTTAGTATAATTATGTAGAAATGTGTGTATTTTTATTTTTATTAAATTAAGCATTATGCAACTATAATAATATTTTAGGTCATAATTATTTTTGGTCATTATTATTATTTTAGTTATTAACTTATTACAGACTTCTTTTTGTTTTTTTTTCTTAATTTATTAAATTTAAGACGGCAAGGTTCTGTCTAGGCTGTTGTGCGTGGCGGCACCTTGACTAGGGCCCAGCTGAAAATCAGTGCTGCATTTTTTTTTTAAGAGCATGCAGCTACATGCTGAGGTCCTTTTTCTGGGTTGTGCCACACATCGCAGGGTATTGTCCTGGCGACAAATAAACAAGTTGTGATGTGTGGCATAATTGCATTAATAAAGATGTTTTTATTCTTTCTCCACTTGACACGGTCCTTGCATACTTCCTTAGCTTCTTCTACTCTCATTACTTTTTTGTATAAAATTCTAAATTATAAAATTGACTGACCGTCTGTTAGGATGTTTAAACATGAGAGTTCCGTTAAGATGCCCAAGAAAACCAAAAAATATTTTTTCTATGTTTCCCACATAGATCCACAGTTAAAGGCGGAAACTCGCCAATAAGCTAAGTGCTATTGATATTTTTATTGGTTCTTTCTCGAAATTTAGTAAATCTGTTAAGTTGGAGTTAAAAGCACTTTCTAGTATCTAATTAGTTTAAATATTTTCTGTTAATAAAAATTTTTAACAAAAAATAGAACCGACTCCAAACGCACTAAAAAGTAAAAAATAACTGTGTAATTTAGTTGCTTTAATTTACTGAAGCATATCTATGAAGTCGGTGCCAGCCAAGTTTAAGGAACATTTATTTTACGTAGTAAAGCAGTTTGTGGGTTCTAGGTAACGTCCTTGAAAGTAGAAACCTTGGCTGGCACCGACTCCTAGATATGCTTAAGTAAATTAAAGCAACTAAATTACACAGTTATTTTTTACTTTTTAGTGCGTTTGGAGTCGGTTCTATTTTTTGTTAAAAATTTTTATTTCTTACTTTTTAGTGATTTATCGCCACGTAGCGTACTCGTACTATACTGTCATAGTATATTATATAGCACTAGTAGCCAAAAAGCTACCGATACCGAATCAAAAACCGAAATCGCTGTAAGCGTGCCTCCAAAATTTGAAGAGTTCCTTCAATTTCCCCAGGATATCATCAGCAGATCCTAACAAGCGGACAATGGGACCACCTTGGATGTATGCCCTTTCTAATAAAAAAAGAATTATCAAAATCGGACAACACTGTAAAAAGTTATGCGTGGTCATACATAAAAAAAAAAAAAAAAAAAAAAAAAATATACGTGTCGAATTGAGAACCTCCTCCGTTTTTTTTCGTCGGTTAAAAATATTTTAAATTATCGCGTGCAGTGTTTACCTTTAATTAGTTTTACATTTTAACATGTTACTAATCTGCAAAACTGTTGGTAGACCAAATAAAGAGAAAAAAAAATAATCCTTTCGATTCCTATTTAGACTAGATTTTAGACTAGAATCCTATTTAGAAGATTCCTTTTTATGACAAGACGGAAAATCTCATAAAAACCTACCTACCACAATAAATACCACAATATTTGCTAGAACAAAAATAAAAATTTATTTACTTAAACACACACACAAGCACACACATCACACGCGCGCACGCACACACACACGCACACACACGTACGCATAAACACACACGTACACGCATAAACATACGCACACACATAAGAAAATAAACTTGGGTCAATATAATTGTTTTTATTTTTTTTTTATTTTAACTGCATTTTTTCTTTTTGTGTAAAACACTGGCCCCTAAGATACGTAGTTTAGGGACCAGGGGTTCAATGTGTAAGCTAATCTGTAACTTCTCAAATAAAAATATTCTTATTCTTATATTCTTATATTGTTATTCTTATTTAGGGTACTCTTGACCTGGCCATTATTTAAAATGGCCTGAATTTGATCCCGGATCATTCGCCTAGGTCTTATATTAAATTATTGCTATAATTAGGTCTTACATTAAACTAGTTTGTTAAGCTGCTTAATCGCCCCTATTTACCCCTGCATTATTTATTTAACTACTGATAAAAAGAGGGTACTTCTGTTTAAATATCGTGTGGATGAATTAACTGTCTCATTAGCAGTGGCGTGCACTTCATGAATGCATAAACACACTGCGTACCCTGAGGACACATTACGTACCAGTATTGGGGAAGGAACTATGTCCTCTTCCTACCAGGAGGGAGGCCTGGCCCTGTAGTGGGCCATTAATAGGCTGATAATGATAATGATGATTTTTTGGGAAGGAATTTCTATAGTTAGTCTCTATAGTGCCTACCCTAGTTATTAACTTTGGGCACGCCACTGCCCATTGGTCCTGTTAGGTTATATAGCCGGGTTGTTTATAATTAGTTTCTTTACATACATACACCTGATTCCTATACGGATAGGCAGAGAATTCCATTTGCCACGTTCCTTGCATACTTCCTTAGCTTCTTCCACTCTCATTAATCCTTTCATACAAGTTCGTCGGTTTAGTGTACTCTTGACCTAACCATATTTTAAAATGTCCTGAATTTGGTCCAGGAACATTCGCCTAGGTCTGCCCCTTCCAACATTTCCATTCACCCTCGCCTCATAAATCTCTTTTGTTAATCTTCTTTCATCCATTCTCTCTACATGTCCCAATCATTTAAGCATCCCTTTCTCAATTTTAGTCACTACATCTTCTCTTACACACACACTTATTGTTAACAATGTCACTGTTTCAATCCACACATAGATAATCCTCAATGCTCTTATTTGACTCTCATTAATCCTTTCATTCAAGTTCGTCGTTTTCATACTTCTCAATATAAACTCTGAACTTGTATTAAAAATAAATAAAAAAGTAATCAGTAAGTAAATGACACTGACCATTTTTCATACATTGCTGGGCCCAAAATTTGATAAACCGTTACTATGTCCAAATAAGTGTCATTCGGTAAATAATAATATCAATTTTAAGCATGTTTAATTTCAGTTTAATAGACAATTGCATAATCAAGATATGAGCACAAATACACGAGTTAGGTTATGTGGGTTGTTTGACATGTATGTACGACTTTGCAATTATTAACCTATTTTTGAAGTAAAACTTCTTTATCGGGGTTGGAAAAAAATTTAGTGTAACATTTTTTCGTTACGCGCCATCTTTGACTTATTGGAAGTGACGTGATAAATATATATATATATATATATATATATTCTAATTCCAGTGGATTTCTAAAAAAGTAAGTAATTACGTCTCTTTTTCTAATACTTAGGTGTAATTATGGTATTTATTTTTCCATGTTATTTAAAATTAACCTCAGTTTTTGATTGTATTTTTCAATACACTAACACGTGGGTGTAATTATGGTATCAATTTTGTCTAATACTTGAATGTTGATAAGTTAGTTAGTTAGTTTCACTTAAGAATGTACGCTAGTACACGCACACATTTTTTTTTAAAGTCAGAATCTGACGAATAATTTCAATACGTTTTCATTATATTATAATCTAAGAATAGAGATTTAAAGATAATTTATTAGTCAAATTGAATTGATTCAATTCAATTCAATTAAATTGATGACATGATATTGACATTAAGAAATGGAACGATTACCAGTGTTGCCAGTTTCAATTATGCCGGACCCACTATTATGTCATTATTTACCAAACAAAAACCTAAAATCTACAACATTGTTTTTAAATGTGTTTGCAATTGTGAATACTAATTATTTGTAGTTATTTTGATTTATAAAAAAAAAGAATTTTTGAAAATACATTTTATTGTTGTAACGTGTTGGGCCAAAAATGGTCAGTCTCCTTTAGCTTTGAAACGATATAAGGTATAGAACCGTCGTTAGCTGCAGTGTTGCACATTTTTCTCTGCATTTCCATTTCCACGCGACCCTTGGTAACCTATGACCCTGGTCAACACTGGGGATTATGTAGACGGCATGTAATGAAGACGGGTTGACGGGTCTGGCTGGTGGGAGGCTTTCGCCGTGGCTAGTTACCACCCTACCGACAAAGACGAACCGCCAAGCGAACGTCACGCCACGATGTCGTGTAGAAACCGAATGTAACGAAAGTGTACTGAGGGGTGGGGATTTCGTCTACTCCTAACAAGTTAGCCCGCTTCCATCTTGGATTGCATCATCATTTAACATAAGGTGTGATAGCAGTCAAGGGCCAACTTGTAGTCGATAAAAAAAACGAAAGTTTGATTGCGTTTGTTTGTCACTTCCTCAAGGTGCAACTATACACCCAATCTGGCTGAAATTTGGAAGGAAGGTAGATTATATCCTGGATTAAAACATAAGCTAACTTTTATCCCGATATTCTTACGTGAACGAAAACTACGCGGGGAAAACCGCAGGCGTCCTCTAGTTGAAAGAGTAACAATTTAGCTTTGAAACGATATCAAGTAAAGAACCGCCACTATACTAAAGCCAAATTAGATTGAGAATGCTTGTCAACAAACAAATTTAAAATGTAGGTAGAAAATGCAACACATTTTATGCCTAATAAATTTACAATTATGTTTTGTTATTTTAAAATCTTATTTGAAAGACACTGAATATATTAATTAATTTTAACCTTACTAATCTAATTTATTGTCATGAATTCGTCATTAACTAGTTAATTTAAAAAATATAGGTGTAAAATGACTAGTGATTTCTACCTTCATTTTTAATTTGTTTGTTGACAAGCATTCTCAATCGAGTTTGGCTTTAGTATAGCTGCAGTGTTGCACAGTTTTCTCTGCATTTCCATTTCCACGCGACCCTTGGTAACCTATGACCCTGCAGGTCAACACTCGGGTTTATGTAAACCAGACGGGGTGTAATGTGCAGTTGTAAAAACGTTGCTGCGACCTTAGAAAAATAGAAATGTGTAGTGGTAGTTCGGTGAAGGGGTGTCTTTTTGAAGTGAATTTTAAAATTAACTTATTTAAGAAACTAACTAGCTTTTGCCCGCGACTCCATCCGCGTGGAATTAGTTATTACGGCAGCGTAATTTTTCTAAACTTTGAATTTCATATTTATTAATATCCAATCAATTGCCTAAAAATACGTATTTATCTTCTAGTTGTATAAATTTTTTTAACAAAAAGTAGAACGGACTCAAAACGCACTAAAAAGTAAAAAATAACTGTGTCATTTAGTTGCTTTAATTTACTTAAGCATATCTATGAAGTCGGTGTCAGCAAGTTTAAGGAACATTTATTTAACGTAGTAAAGCAGTTTGTGGGTTCTAGGTAATGTTCTTAAAGTAGAAACCTTGGCTGACACTGATGTTTCATTTATTAATGATCACTAAGTATTAGATGTTGATGATAGTAACCGAGATCGATGGCTTGAACGTACTCTACTTGAAATGTACTGAAAAATTCATAGAAGAATGAAAAATTATTTTTTCCGTGACTCGACCTAGCATGCGAACCCAGGACCTCGTGGTCGAAGCCTTATAAACTAACCACTAGACCGAGGCAGTCGGCATCGATTCAGTAGACAAAAACGTATAAACAAAAGTATCGCCTTCTCTTTAGTTGCGTTGTGATGAAAAGAGCAATGTTTTCGTTATTGAGCAACATGCTTCTTCTCTATACGAGAGATGACGACCTTCGTGGCGTTTGACGACCTCCGTGGCGCAGTGGTATGCGCGATGGATTTATAAGACGGAGGTCCTGGGTTCGATTCCCGGCGGGGCAGATTAAGATTTTTCTGAATTTGTCTTGGTCTGGCTGGTGGGAGGCTTTCGCCGTGGCTAGTTACCACCCTACCGACAAAGACGTATCGCCAAGCGATTTAGCGTTCCGGTACGATGTCGTGTAGAAACCGAAAGGGGTGTGGATTTTCGTCCCACTCCTAACAAGTTAGCTCGCTTCCATCTTAGATTGCATCATCACTTAACATCAGGTGTGATAGCAGTCAAGGGCCAACTTGTCGTCGATAAAAAAAAAAGAATGATAAATTATTTATTCAGTGACTCGACCTAGCATGCGAACCCAGGACCTCGTGGTCGAAGCCTTATAAACTAACCACTAGCCCGAGGCAGTCGGCATCGATTCAGTAGACAAAAACGTATAAACAAAAGTATCGCCTTCTCTTTAGTTGCGTTGGTATGAAAAGAGCAACATTTTCGTTATTGAGCAACATGCTACTTCTCTATGCGCGATATGTCTTCGCGCGCATCCTAGACCTTGTGTACCCAGTCATATCAAAAGTCATAACACCAGTAATTTTACGTCGGTTATATAAATCGACTGTCAGAGCTCCAGAGAGAGGAAGCTGGGGGACCAAGGTGCTAGAAAAGCGACCACGCACAAAAAGCGCTGTTGGTCGAACCCCCACCAGGTGGACTGACATGAAACGTGTCGCAGGGAGCCACTGGCAACAGGCGGAAGTCTCTAAAAAGGCCTGTGACCTGTGGACGTCCATCGGCTGTTAATGACGATGACGATGATGATACGTGCATAATAAAAATAAATAAAATAAAATAGTTTTATTTCCTTACAGTATTAAACATTACAATTGACAATATTGTTAGTTATTGTAGTTAAATTCAACCTTATCCTATGTTAGTATTGTTAGTTTTGATTACATACTAATTCTTCCTGTAAGGACTGCTTAACGCAGTAAAAGCCTCCTCCATATTAAGCCACTGTGCTCTATCCCTAGCTGTGCGTTGCCATGTACTTCCAGCCACATGCGCAATATCGTCACTCCACCTTTTAGATGGCCTGCCTCGCTTCCGTTTTGAACCCCGTGGGTACCAGTTTGTTACTATTTGGGACCATCTATTGTCGGTTACTCTCTGAATGTGGCCTGCCCATTTCCACTTAAGACGTAGAACGTGTTTAGCAGCGTCTTTCGCCTGGGTTCTTTTTCTTATTACTTTGTTTTTTACTCTGTCCTGATACTACGTGCATACTGACTGTAAAATGTGATTACCGCATTGATTGCATCAGTTTTGGCAATACCAACTGACTGAGGGGAACCTGGGGGACAAAGGTGCTAGAAAAGCGACCACGCACTAAAAACGCTGTTGGTCGAACCCCCACCAGGTGGACTGACATGAAACGTGTCGCAAGGAGCCGCTGGCAACAGGCGGAAGTCTCTAAAGAAGGCCTGTGTCCAGCAGTGGACGGCTGTTAATGACGATGGTGATACATGCATATTGACTGTATAATGTGATTACCGCATTGATTGCATCAGTTTTGGCAATACCAACTGACTGACTGAGTGCGCTTAGCTCCAAATATTATCGCTTTGGTCTATTAATGGTGCAGAGTCAACGACATTTTGTGTTGGAGGCGCGCCAAGCGACCGGCTGGGTACGTGTCCGCGCTCGCAGTGGGCAGCTTCCTGCTTGTGTTGCCCAGCTGTGGGGTGACGTCATCCAACTCGACGAATTGGTACCTTGTCTTACAACAAATCGGTATCATCATTAACAACCGGTGGACGTCCACAGCTGGACATAGGCCATTTTAGGGACCAAGCACAACAAGATTTCCTGCGACACTTTTGATGTCGTCAGTCAGCCTAGTAGGACGACTAGCATTGCGCTTTCTGGTGCAAGGTCGCCTTTCTAGCAACTTGGGCCTACGACTGGAGTGCCAATCAGAAATGAGGAGATCCGTAGAAGAACCAAAGTAACCGACATAACTCAGCGAACTTTTGTTCGACTTGGGTTTTGAAATAATATTCCAATGTTTTCAATACCGTTATTCTTTGTTATGCCTTATAAATAAAACGCAGTACGTGACGAGAAAAGACGCGGCCAGAAAAACTCGGCCCATGCTCTTTTAAATTATTAATTACATCACAGTATTATACAATAAACATTTCACTAAAAAATGCGTACTTTGTAACAATATAAAAATTTTTAACGAAAAATAGAACCGACTCAAAACGCACTAAAAAGTAAAAAATAACTGTCATTTAGTTGCTCTAAATTACTTAAGCATATCTATGAAGTCGGTGCCAGCTAGTTAAAGGAACATTTATTTAACGTAGTAAAGCAGATTATGGGTTCTAGGGAACTTCTTGAAAAAACTTGGCTGATTTCTAGATATGCTTAAGTAAATTAAATCAACTAAATGACAGTTATTTTTTACTGCCACGTAACGTACTCGTACTATATTCTCATAGTATATTATATGGCACTAGTAGTCAAAAAGCTACCGATACTTACACAAAAACCGAAATCGCTGCAAGTGTGCCTATAAAATTTGAAGAGTTCCTTCAATTTCCCCAGGATATCATCATCAGATCCTAACATGATGACAATGGGACCTCTGAAGTGTGCCCTTTCTAATAAAAAAGAATTATCAAAATCGGACAACTCCATAAAAAGTTATGCGTGGTCATACATATAAAAAAAATATATATACGTGTCGAATTGAGAACCTCCTCCGTTTTTTTCGTCGCTTAAAAAGGAACAGTAAAGTACACTACTCGCGACTATTCGTACATGTCAATTTCATAGTCTATTAAAATATAAACGGCTGAAACTCACTTTTGTCAGAGTATGCCGGACTGGTTTCGAACTCATACGGGGTCCTTAGTCATGAGCTTAATTGTTCCTGTAACGTGGCGTGAAACAAACTGAAAATATTCGCGATAGTTTAAAATTATCAAGTCTGAAATTCTACAGACATTACCTTACGTTACCATAGATATAATATTGTTACGAGCTAGGGGTCGGGGATTGGAAGAACAACCACACAACAGGGAGAACTAGACGTTTATTAACCAATAAATAAATAGGTATACAAGATTCGATGCAGCACGCTGCGACGCCGTCGTTTCACGCTTCTAATCCTGAAGGAACCCATCACGGCGGCGACATGGTCTACCTCACTCACGGCCACACCCCAACCACACTGGGGGACCACTGCAGATCCATCGTCCTCACACGCACACTCTCAGGGAACATCTCCCTACATTCCTTCAACCGTCTTGACTCAACGACAACTCGCTTTGAACTCACTGAATCTAGTCTTTGTGCACACGATATAAATTTGAACTGTTCCATTCTTTTGACTTATTCCTTTTTTAACTTTTTATTACTTTTAACCCCAATGAGGTTTTCACCTATAAACTCTTACTTCGTAATTCTTCCGAAGGGTCATCCGTAACAATATCGTATGGTGTCTATGGTAACAATTTCTATTATTCTAAAAATACTGACACTTTTATATAGATGTAATTAAACTAAAGAAATGCAAAGGGTTCAAAATATCGTATGCAGTGTAATATGCCGCAGCGTAAATTGAAGCGATTGCGCTAGGCTGTCAAGGTCGGCGCGTCGCTGGCGGGGCCACGGCCTTGCGCATGCGGCACTGTGCAATGCGACCGGCGGCTGAGTTATGGCCGCTCTGCTATGTCGCTGAACAGCATTGCTGAGTTTCCGTCCGAAGTGCAACTGATGTTGTGCAATACGACCGGCTGCATAGATGTTTTGATATTGATTAGAACAACACAATCCACTTTGTGGATAGTTTATTCATCATATTGATCTTTATCAGCTGATGAAGGTCCACTGCTTGGACAGTCTCTTAAAGACTTTTATACTTTACGCTTTTGTAACGAAGTTCCTTATCGCGCATTGTGAAAGGGGGCTAGACGGAAAAAATTCGTACGAAAAGTTGTCACGACACTTTTTGATCAAAGGATCTTGCCGCCGCCTTTGATGTGTGTGCGCGTGAGCGGCGGGGGGCGCCCGCGCTGTATGCTGTCTCGCGCTCTCGTGGCGCCCTCTGGTGTTTCGGTGTACAACAACAAATATTATTATTACTTTAAAAAAATGAAATTTTATTACAATTCCTTCACTAATTAATCGAAAGGAACTTCGTTCCATCCGGGTGTCCCTTGACACCTCTCATTTTTTATGTCTGTATCTAACGAATCCCTGTAAACACTTTCATGTCATCGGAGCCATGTAGTCACCCAAAAACGTTGGAACTGCTTTATATATAACACCAGTTGCCATTGCAGCTTCGCGAATCGTTATCGATAATTTTAGTTCCTCTATATTTATTCGATCACATAGAGATACCACAATGTTCCTATTACATTGTAATTATGTTATTAATTTTGTAAAGTTTAAATTAAAATCAAAACCTCTTAACGCGCCAGTGTAACATGCCGCAGCGTATATTGGAGCGATTGCGCTAGGCTGTCAAGGTCGGCGCGTCGCTGGCGGGGCCACGGCCTTGCGCATGCGGCACTGTGCAATGCGACCAGCGGCTGAGTTATGGCCGCACTGCTATGCCGCTGAACAGCATTGCTGAGTTTCCGTCCGAAGTGCAATGCGGCCGGCATTAGTTATGACTGATTAAGACCGGCCGCACATTCTAAGAATTTTTTGACAGACAAATTCTGACACCCGCCGGATGCACTCTATTCATATAATTGGTTGTGGATCTCGCATACTATCAGAATTCTGACGTGTCTGACGTCCACTTCTGACGAGCGCCGGATGCAATCGATCTGACAGCAGAAATTTTTCGGATCTGTTTTTGACGGCCTCCGTGGCGCAGTGGTATGCGCAGTGGATTTATAAGACGGAGGTCCTGGGTTCGCTTCCCGGCGGGGCAAATTGAGATTTTTCTTAATTTGTCTTGGTCTGGCTTGTGGGGGAGCCTTTCGCCGTGGCTAGTTACCACCCTACCGACAAAGACGTACCACCAAGCGATTTAGCGTTCCGGTACGATGTCGTGTAGAAACCGAAAAAGGTGTGTGGAATTTCATCCTACTCCTAACAAGTTAGCCCGCTTCCATCTTAGATTGCATCATCACTTAACATTAGGTGTGATAGCAGTCAAGGGCCAACTTGTAGTTGATAAAAAAAAATCTGTGGGGCAAGTGCGAGTTTTTCACCGAGCGACTGCTTAAAAACGTACTCACTCTTAACGTCAAAAAAAAAAGCGTTTACTCTAAGCTTAACTAGATGGCGCTACTCCAATCCCATATAAAATTTGCGTTTACTGTTTACTATATCGACGCGGTAAAATCTTACACTAGGCACACTGATTTTTTAACTAAGTAGAATAATAAAGCTTATGAAAGTAACTGAAGGTCGTCCATTTTGTTTTATTTTTTCTTACTATTACAACTAGGTATGCTGCCGATCAGTCGCGAACTAAACAGACTCGCCGAAAGCGTAAGCATATGAATTAAATGATTTTTTAAAACACAAAAAGTTATATATCTGCCAAAATATAAAAGATAGATATATACTATTGCGGACTTTTTTGTTGAACTTTTTAAGGTGGACAATACTGTAGTACATTATTTTGGTCTATCTCGTAGAGTACAGCCAGCGTTTGCAATATAAGCGCAAAAAACGTGCTTATTTACGACATCACATTAGAAACCTCTGAATTTATCAGTGTTTCTCTACTATATTATGCATGTATTATACATATAAACCTTCCTTAAGAATCACTCTATCTATTAAAAAAAACCGCATCAAAATCTGTTGCGTAGTTTTAAGGATCTAAGCATATATAGGGACAGACAGACGGCGGATAGAGACTTTGTTTTATACTATATAGTGATTTGGTATGGAGTTAGCTGACGCCCTGGATTAACACATATCCCGAAATTCCCGTGGGAACTAGTACTACATGTTTAAAACCGCGGGCGTGCTCTAGTAACAAATAAAAAATATATATACTAAAGCCAAATTCGATTGAGAATGCTTGTCAACAAACAAATTTAAAATGAAGGTAGAAAATGAAACACATTTTATGCCTAACAAATTTAAAATTACGTTTTGTTTTTTTTTTAATTTTATTTATAAGATATTGAATATATTAATTAGTTTTAAGCTTACTTATCTAATTTATTGTAATGAATTTGTCATTAACAAGTTAATTAAAAAAATTAGGTATAAAATGACTAGGGATTTCTAACTTCATTTTTAATTTGTTTGTTGACAAGCATTCTCAATCGAGTTTGGCATTAGTATAGGTTTAAGATATTTGTAGTATTCCAAAGGCTCCAATTTGCGCAATGATCAGATTGGCCGCGCCGCCACTAGGCCGCTGCTATTTCAGGTCGGCGCTGCTACGGCTTCACCGGCTTAACACAACCAGGTGGAAGACGCGCCTCTAAGACTCTCGTGCTTTTCGCTCTAAGCCAATTTATCAAAGCCGTCTGCAGTGTCGTACACAAGGTCATCGTGTCTACAGGCTACATGTCTAAATGCACAATCTACTGCATTGGTCCAATGCTACGGATTACGAGGTTGTGGCTTTGAGTCCTGAGTGCCTAGTCTGAGCTTTCACCAAAACAAATCGAAAACTTCGTAATCGCGTACAGGCAAATTTTATATTGGATTAAAGCAGCGCCCCTGGCAGTATCGAGAGAAAACTCAAATGGGCGAGTGTCAGTGTCATATAAAATTTGCGTTTACCGTTCTCGATATCGACGCGGTAAAATCTTACACTAGCCACACTGTAGGCGTAACAAATACCCGAATAGTTATTTCGGAGAGTGCTCTCAGGAGTTATTTGACCTCGTACCTCCTTCACCCCTTTTATAAACTTACTGCAAGACACCGGTTGACTACGTCGGTGACGTTCAGAGTAGTCGTACAGAGCGTTTTGGGTCAGCTTTTATTATGCGCATAGCAAGGGTATGGCATTCCCTTCCGAGATCAGTTATAACAATGTATAGGCATTTGCTAAGCAAGCGCACCCCACTTGGAGCGCAACTTTTTTTTTATCGACTACAAGTTGGCCCTTGACTGCTATCACACCTGATGTTAAGTAAGGATGCAGTCTAAGATGGAAGCGGGCTAACTTGTTAGGGGTGGGACGAAAATCCACACCCCTTTCGGTTTCTACACGACATCGTACCGGAACGCTAAATCGCTTGGCGATACGTCTTTGTCGGTAGGGTGGTAACTAGCCACGGCGAAAGCCTCCCACCAGCCAGACCAAGACAAATTAAGAAAAATCTCAATCTGCCCCGCCGGGAATCGAACCCAGGACCTCCGTCTTATAAATCCACCGCGCATACCACTGCGCCACGGAGGTTGTCCACACTACACTACACTTACCATCAGATGAGATCCCCACTTGGATCTCACCAGGTGAGACCGTGGTCAAGCGCGACCTTATTGCACATAAAAAAAAAGTATGGTGTGTAAAGATAAAACCACAAACTTCGCCCAATACTAGCGAAATCGGAAATACATTTCTTTCGCCCCAATGCAACGGAAGAGAACGATATTTAAGTATCTCTTTTAGGATTCCGTAGCCAAATGGCAATAAACGAAAATGAAAAATGGCGTGAAAAGATGTACTTTTTTCAAATTAACCCGCTACCATCTTATATCGCGCTGTCGCCATGTGTAATCGCAGTTAAGGACCAACTCATCGTTTAAAAAAAAATGAAAATTTAAAAATCCCCGACCTAAATTAGAAACATGAAAAGAACCAGTCAAGACAAATTCAACGAGCCCAAACTCGATGGATTTACTAAAAAGATAGACCAGGGTTACGTCTCCTACCTTCGAGCCTTATCATCAGACCAGCTCAGTGGTTCCAGAAGACATTAGTGTTTCAAATGTCAAATCACACACATGCCTTCAAGCAAACTGAGCGTGTAACATTTCCATCACACCTAACAAACGACCTGAGCCGATTTCCACCAAACATAGCTAAGAACACTCTCGATTGATGTATCTTTCAAACAAAAGAAATCGCATTAAAATCGGATCATCCGTTTGGGAGTTACGATGCCACAGACAGACACATACACATTTACACGGACACGTCAAACTTATAATACCCCGTCGTTTTTGCGTCGGGGGTTAAAAAGGGGGTTTCTCGAGAGGGAAAAGGTAGGGCACGGCCGTGGCTAATAACCATCCTACCGACATATACGTACAGCCAAGCAATTTAACGTTTCGGTACGTTCGTGCAGAATCCGAAAAGGAGTATGGATTTTCAATGTACTTCTAACAAGTTAGCCCGCTTCCATCTTACACTACATCATCACTTAACATCGGGTGTGATTTCAGTCAAGGCGTAACTTGTAATTTTTAAGCTATTGCATAGCTTTTATCGCGGGTCTTGAGCGTAGAGACCGAATACAAAAATTCCGTAACGAAAACACCTAACACCCCCTGAGTATCAAAAACATAATATCAAAAGCACAATTTCGGCAACGACGTCATCGGAGAACGTGGCTTAGCGGTAAGGCGCTCTAAGTGCCCGGATTGCCAGAGAGACGTTGGTTCGAATCCCGTCGGATCCGCAATTTAAAAAAAAATTACTTTTTGAAATATCACGCTTAAAAAAAATTGCGGAACCGACGGGATTCGAACCCGCGTCTCTCTGACAATCCGGGCACTTAGAGCGCCTTACTGCTAGACCACGGTCCCGATGACGTCGAAAGGTAAACATAAGTTGATAAAAAATGCTATGCAATAGCTTTACCGCGGCAGTCTCCGAGTGCCACACGTCTTTTTTTAAATAAAAAATTGCTGCCTGCTTTCTCTATACTATACTGTTTCTACTTTAGTTCTGGCGATCTTTTCATTTCTGATTCGATAACACAATAATATACCTACTTTAAGCTGGCAGGTAGGAGGCCTCGAGTTACCACCCTACGGCTAAGACGTACCGCCAAGCGTGCAATCAAGGATTAACTTAAATGAGTAAAAAGGCATAGCTCTCTCCATCGCCTGCTCAGTGAGCCTTATAACTCCTATTGTTAGCTACCAATTCTCAGATCCATAGTTCATCATTAGCAACACCAACTGTTCGAAGACTTTCATCGTCAGGATCCGATCTTGGAGCCGTTGTATTTATCCAGTAGATGTATATTGGCGTTTGGTTGTTGCAGGCAAGTCGCCGTTCTTCCCCGGCGTGGAGGAGGCGGGTGTGGCCAGCGCGGCGGGCGCCGGCTCGCCGTCGGGCCCCGCCGACCAGACGCAGGACGTCGTCTCCAGGCTCAGCGCCGCTGGTGAGGGGCTTGTATATTTGTGTGGAGTATACGCTCACGTGGTTCGAACAGCTGATGGACGTTGGGGGCCCAAGGTTCCGACCCCGCACCTGAAAGCGCAGTGTTGGTCGGCCGCCCACTAGACGAACTGACGGCATTCAACGGGTCGCAGGGAGACGCTGGCCACAGACGGCTCCAGATCGTTGTTTGGACGTCCCTAAAAAGGCTTACGTCCAGCAGTGGACTGCACCGGCTGTCAATGATGACGATAATGATGATACGATGACATCGAGGGTTCACAAGTAGTTCACGCCCTCAACTTTTAGTTGACTCCGCCGCGTCCACCCGTGTCGTCGTGTGTAAAAAGAATAGCCGGCATTAATAGTCATTAATTTTATAGTAACCTCTACTTAGTAAATGGTTTAAAACAGATTTTTTTAACGTTTTTAAAAGATTTGTTGTTTGGCAAGTCCAATACTTACCTCGAAACGAGATTATATAATTATATACTCAGTTCCATAAATGATTTCTGTACTGTGAACCGAAGCCAATATAGGCTAGCTGAATCAACGAGACAGTTGTTGGTACTATGGTTTGTATATTAATGCAGGTATATAATAAATAATAAGACGGGTCCGAGAACTATCTCCAGCCGGTTCACATTCTTGCATTTCTGCTACGCTTGATATTGAACCCAAAGTTACTTGTAAAAGTTATATATACTTTTCTTTTTAGTTTTATCTTCTTTTGTTTTGAAAATTTGAACCGGAAGTGCATATTCTAAGCAATTTTATGCAAAAATATGCATTGTTAGGGTGTTCTTCGCAATTTACACCCACTTCCGGTTAACCTAGGTCAAGAAGAAGTAGCTCAGAACACCTCAGACTTTTTCCTACAAGAATGTCATCATATCGCGGATCGGCCTAGCCGTTTGGGAGTTGTAATAGAACATATAAGTAGAGCGGACAGACAGCAAGACAACAAGAATTTAAATCATTCCGCAGAAATGTAATAATGTTTTTTTTGTCACATTGCAGGGCTGTCCATGTGCGTGAGCGCGCTGGGGTCGCCGGCGCGCTCGTCCCCCGTGTCTGCGGGCTCGGAGCACGGGGAGCGCTTCAGTCGGAAGGTGTTCGTCGGTGGACTGCCGCCCGACATCGATGAAGGTGAGCGTTGATTGGTTGCTTGCCTTTTGGTGTCCAAAAGGATATGCAATATCCAGAATCAGACAGAATCAAACAGTTTCTCCTGTAACTGTCTTCGTCAGCAAAAAGGAAGCAAACGCCTTCCATTCTTTCCATTAAATTTATCCTGGATTTTTGGGTATACCGCATTCATGGCAAATATATTCCCAGAGATCCAAATTGTTAACATAACCTAATCTAACCAATCCTAACTAATATTATAAATGCAAAAGTAACTCTGTCTGTCTGTCTGTCTGTCTTGCTTTCACTCTACAACTACTGAACCGATTTAAATGAAATTTGGTACACAGTAAGTCTAGAGCCTGAAAAAGGACATAGGCTACTTTTAATTGCGAAAAAAGGGTTGTAAAGGGGTTAAAGGGGGGATGAAATGTTGTATGAAAGTGTCGTCATTTTGAAAGCTTAAGATCTATTTCTTAGGCAGTTGATTAGATATTAATAAATATGACATTCAAAGCTTAGAAAAATTAGGCTGCTGTAATAACTAATTCCACGCGGACGAAGTCGCGGGCAAAAGCTAGTTTATTATAATTAATATATCAAGCTATATTGATAACGTTGCATACTCTGACGTGATAACAAGTAAACAATATAGCAATAAGTAAAAGTAAATAAATAAGAACAGCTTGTATAAGATTTCCGATCTCTACGTCGGAGCAAAATTAGGCGTTCTTCTATAAGTGGAAGAACATTAAAAATTTCAATTTATGTCACTCGGGGTTCCCGGGTTTTCAGGGACAAAGATATAGGCGTCTGGGACGCTTCTACATTTTTTTATTTTTATTTTTTTTTATTTTATTTCAAATATACAATGGAATACAAGTTTAAATAACGTATTCTTATAGCTAAAGATACATTATTATTGTATGGGACTTAAACATTTAGCAGGCTGACACGCCTTTACAAAATATTGAGTCATAATTATCCACGATATTTATGGTTGTAACTATTTCGTTTAATATTTTAGGTATAATTAGGTTTCACGTCACTGTATTATTACATCAAATATTTAAATGATAATAAGCTAGCACAAAACAGAACAGCCTTAACATGACAACAGTAGAAAACATGTGGTATAGTTAAATAATAGTACTGATTACATATTAATGAATAATATTTAAGTTAACATTTAACTGTAGCGGGTAGTTTGTCGCCGTTGCATCGGGCGGGCAGAACGTCGCAACTTCTTCTCGTCTCGTCGTCTCGTCGTCAAACGCTTCTACATTGCTCGATTTCTAATTACTTTGTCTGTAGATAATGCACTATCACTCATTATATTTGTCTTCTGTTTAATTTCAGATGAAATCACCTCGTCCTTTAGGCGGTTTGGTCCGCTCGTAGTGGATTGGCCACACAAAGCCGAGAGCAAGAGTTACTTTCCGCCCAAGGGATATGCCTTCCTGCTATTTCAAGTAAGTTGGCTGGGAGATAGAGTACAATGCGTGCTGTTGCTATAGAGCTCATCCAGGGAAAAAATACGCAATCTAATACTTCTAGGAGCAATACTTGGAGGAGGTCCTGAGAAATGTTAGGTACACTTTTGTAGGTGATAATTTTCCAATTAGCATCAGGAGAGCCATCTGCCTGTCTTGAGACTTCTTAGAACATTTGGGTCTCAAGAAACTTGGAGACCCAATGTAGCAATTTTAATAATTCCTTTTTTTTATCGGCTACAAGTTGGCCCTTGACTGCTAACACACCTGATGTTAAGTGATAATGCAATCTAAGATGGAAGCGGGCCAACTTGTGAGGAGTAGGATGAAATCCACACCCCTTCGGTTTCTACACGACATCGTACCGGAACGCTAAATCGCTTGGCGGTACATCTTTGTCGGTAGGGTGGTAACTAGCCACGGCGAAAGCCTCCCACCAGCCAGACCAAGACAAATTAAGAAAAATCTCAATCTGCCCCGCCGGGAATCGAACCCAGGACCTCCATCTTATAAATCCACCGCGCATACCACTGCGCCACGGAGGTCGTCAAATTTTTCATCAGTAAAAAGCCGGGTTGGTTGACAGTGGATCCGGAGAAACAATAAAATATTAAATGAATAAATTGATCTGGAAATTTGGGTTTGCGTTGGAGGGCATGCTATGGCATGTCATTTCTGACCTCTTCGACGTTTTGCGGTATCTTGATCGATGTGGTGTGGTGTCCGTTGCAGGACGAGAGCTCAGTGGCGGCGCTGATGGAAGCATGCATCACGGACGACGACAAGCTGTACCTGTGCGTGTCGTCGCCCACCATCCGCGACAAGCCGGTGCAGATCCGCCCGTGGCGGCTGGCGGACGCGGACTTCGTGCTGGACGCCAGCATGCCGCTCGACCCGCGCAAGACGGTGTTCGTGGGCGGTGTGCCGCGCCCGCTCAAGGCTGGTGAGTGATGCCCGTGCAGATCCACCGTGAGGGCTCAGACTTCGTGCTGGACGCCAGCATGCCGCTCGACCCGCGCAAGACGGTGTTCGTGGGCGGTGTGCCGCGCCCGCTCAAGGCTGGTGAGTGATGCCTGTGCAGATCTGCCGTGAGAGCTCAGACTTCGTGCTGGACGCCAGCATGCCGCTCGACCCGCGCAAGACGGTGTTCGTGGGCGGTGTGCCGCGCCCGCTCAAGGCTGGTGAGTGACGCCCGTGCAGATCTGCCGTGAGAGCTCAGACTTCGTGCTGGACGCCAGCATGCCGCTCGACCCGCGCAAGACGGTGTTCGTGGGCGGTGTGCCGCGCCCGCTCAAGGCTGGTGAGTGATGCCCGTGCAGATCCGCCGTGACTCAGACTTCGTGCTGGACGCCAGCATGCCGCTCGACCCGCGCAAGACGGTGTTCGTGGGCGGTGTGCCGCGCCCGCTCAAGGCTGGTGAGTGATGCCCGTGCAGATCCGCCGTGACTCAGACTTCGTGCTGGACGCCAGCATGCCGCTCGACCCGCGCAAGACGGTGTTCGTGGGCGGTGTGCTGCGCCCGCTCAAGGCTGGTGAGTGATGCCCGTGCAGGTCTGCCGTGAGGGCTCAGACTTCGTGCTGGACGCCAGCATGCCGCTCGACCCGCGCAAGACAGTGTTCGTGGGCGGTGTGCCGCGCCCGCTCAAGGCTGGTGAGTGATGCCCGTGCAGATCTGCCGTGAGGGCTCAGACTTCGTGCTGGACGCCAGCATGCCGCTCGACCCGCGCAAGACGGTGTTCGTGGGCGGTGTGCCGCGCCCGCTCAAGGCTGGTGAGTGATGCCCGTGCAGGTCTGCCGTGAGGGCTCAGACTTCGTGCTGGACGCCAGCATGCCGCTCGACCCGCGCAAGACAGTGTTCGTGGGCGGTGTGCCGCGCCCGCTCAAGGCTGGTGAGTGATGCCCGTGCAGGTCCGCCGTGAGGACACCATTTCCGACTTCCAGTATACCCAGGATTAATTTCAGACCTTTATAGCATATTCTCCTCCCCCCTTTGTTTAAAACTTTGATCAATTTGGGACCTTCACAGCATAAAATTTTCAACCCCTTTGCTAAATTTTTGAAATATTTGGGATCTATATAGCACGAAAGTTCTTATCCCTCTTACGAGCGGAGTTGTTTTGATCTGAAGATGTTTGTTTCCAGTGGAGCTGGCGATGATAATGGACCGGTTGTACGGCGGCGTGTGCTACGCCGGCATCGACACCGATCCAGAGCTCAAGTACCCCAAGGTGAGTGATGCTCTTTTTTACCCGACTGCGTCAGAAGGAAGGTTATGTTTTGCGAGCGTATGTATGTATGTATGTATGTCCATTTCTTCGGCACGCGCTACAGCCTAAACGACTGAACGAATTTTGACAAGTGAGGTGTCGTTGAATTTGTTAAAATTGTGGTAGTGACATGGACTATATAAATTTTCAAAATGGTGGCTGTAAATTGGGGAAAAAAGGGGGGATGTGTGTATTTCTGTCTCTTATCTTAGCAATATGGGTAGCAATTGAAAGGTCGTAAAAAGACCATTTCAAAAATATAAATATCATATCATGTTTATATTGCCGTTTTAACAAAAAATGGCAAAAAGTGTACCGTATCATTTCTATACCATAAACTAAAACAAAAAAGTCCCAAATAAAATTATTATTATAAAAACAAAAAACACGACTGCATTTTTTTGTTTTTATAATAATAATTTTATTAACCGACGAAAAAAAATGGAGGAGGTTCTCAATTCGACGCGTATATTTTTTTTACATATGTCGACGCATAACTTTTTACAGAGTTGTCCGATTTTGATAATTCTTTTTTTATTAGAAAGGACATACATCTAAGGTGGTCCCATTGTGATCATGTTAGGGTCTGATGATGATATCCTGGGGAAATTGAAGGAACTCTTCAAATTTTGGAGGCACGCTTACAGCGATTTCGGTTTTTGTCTCGGTATAGATACCTTTTTGGCTACTAGTGCCGTATAATATACTATGACAGTATAGTACGAGTACGTTATGAGGCATAAAAAGTAAGAAATAAAATTTTTTAACAAAAAAAAGAACCGACCCAAAACGCACTAAAAAATACTGTCATTTAGTTGCTTTCATATATTAAGCATATAAGTCGGTGCCAGCCAAGGTAAAGACGTTACCTAGAACCCACAAGCTGCTTTACTACGTAAAATAAATGTTCCTTAAACTTGCTGGCACCGACTCCTAGATATGCTGAAGTAAATTAAAGCAACTAAATGACAGTTATTTTTTATTTTTTAGTGCGTTTTGACTTGGGAGTCGGTTCTATTTTTTGTTAAAAATTTTTTGAACATCAAAATGCTTGGACAATAGGGAAGAGAGACTTTTAATCTCTATGAAACGCCAAATTGAGTTTTTAATCCTTCTACATTAGAACTGGATGGTTGCTTTCAGGTTGTAGTCACAGTTATCTTCTGGTAGTGGATATGTGACTCCTAGGAGATCCATTCGCTTTCACACAAGATGTGTTCCATGGACTGTGTCTTCATTGCAAGCCCTGCAGATAGGATCCTCAAATACCCATTTCGCAGAGCATAGAGCTGGTGCTATAATGGCCTGTGTACTCTGCTATGGCATACCGTAGCTGTTTCCTGCTCAGTTGACTTACCTTCGCTAGAAATTGTTATTCATGAACTTTTTGGGTACCTTAGACCTTCTGACGCGGCACTTGAATGGGCAAACAATGTGCCGCCAAATTTTGCAAATATATAATAATGTTAATATTATTAAATTTTATCATTTAAAAGGAAAAACATTTTTAACATGAATATATACTTACGTCCACAAAAAAATAAATTATTTTATTATTTGCTTTCCAAATTTGAGATTCACTTTGCGTCGCATTTTTCAGGAACACATTAGCGACGCGAAGCGGGGTCTTGGTGTATTTAAAATTTTTGTCATAAACTATTTATGCAGTGTTTAGTTGTAGTAAGTAAATAATTTTTATCTTTTTCTTTGTGTGCCGCCAAATTTTGTAATCATTAAATATGTACCGCTACAAAAAAAAGGTTGAGAATCACTGCCTTAGACCTTCTACTTTGTCCCAATCTTCATTTTCTCGGCAATCCTTAAACATAGATGCATAGCATTACACCTCGTTTCCATTGGGGCAGGGAGGGAGTTTTCCACTTGCCACAATCCTTGCATGTCTCTTATTCCTCAAATTTCTTTAATACTTTTATGCAAGTATTTCGGTTTTGGATTTCACCTGGCCTTTTACTAGAATGTTTTGGATTTGGTCTAGGTACGTTCGCTGCGGTTCTTTCTAACATTCCTAGGCCTAGATTAGATTACGGATCAGGCGGGACTGAAGAGTACTTCGTGAAAGCGGCATCCAGCTGTCTATGCGTTATCTAGTTCAAGGAACACACGATAGTTTCCACATGACAGGGAACATGACCACCAATAGAAGCCGGTGGAAAAATGGACCTGTACGAGGTCCTGCCAGGACCACGATCTTCAGAAATGAAAGAACAACTGCAAAGAGAGTTGAAGGAAAATGACAATCTGTTACAGGGCGCGGGCCGCGTGGCGTTCTCGAATCAGCAGTCGTACATAGCGGCCATCTCTGCGCGCTTCGTGCAGCTGCAGCACGGGGACATCGACAAGAGGGTCGAGGTGAGTAGAGGGAATGGAATCAATGGAGCTTCACAAGAATGTGGAAATGTAAAAACTCTGTCATGCGTCGAGTTCTATAGCTTTTTATTAGCTTCACTTGTAGCAGATGTCAAAGCATGTTACGTCATCAAAGATCAGGAGTGACCGAGGGCGTGTTTATAATATTTATAAATAATTATAAATAGGAGATGACAAAGCTATTTACGCCATCAAAACTTGACCGCCGCGAAACTTGACCGCGGGGGGGGGGGGTGAAGGATTGAGGGGGAAGTCCATTCAATGTTATGCTATCGTATATGTTTTTGCATTATCTTGAACCTAACAAAAAAGATTCTCGGGAGCAATCAGCTTTTCTTTCTACACACAAGAGGGGATAACCAAAATTTTAAATTATAAAATACAAATTGTAACATTGATCTTTAGAAGATTAACTGCTGAATTTCTTGCTGGCTCTTCTTCGCAGCATCTGCTCATCCGACCGATGGTTGAATCACTACGTACTGACAAGACTTAACGTTTCAAAAGTGCTCGTAAATCAGCCTCCTTGAAATAAATGATTTTAAATTTGAATTTAAAGGATTGATGCTGTGTCACCTGTGACCGAATTTTATTTTTATTTATTTATTTATAAATAAGTACTCTTTATAAAAAGCGTAAGCTGTGCCGAGTGTCAAACAAATATAGCTTAAAAACCCTAGCAATAAAAAAAGGAAAAAACTCTGTGATATCCAAATAATGGAATAAAAAAGAAAACGTTTTTGTAACACTTATATACAGGTTGTTCCACTATTAAAAAATATTTGAGTTGCTAGTAATAAAGTCTTTTAATTTATTTTTGATGTTATATATGAATGGTGTAGTAAATGCCGTGTTGTATGCAGGTGAAGCCCTACGTGCTGGACGACCAGATGTGCGACGAGTGCGCCGGCGCGCGCTGCGGCTCCAAGTTTGCGCCCTTCTTCTGCGCCAACGTCACGTGCCTGCAGGTACATGATACAAGCATTTTAATTTTTTTGGTAGGGGAGAAAACCCTTATCCTCAGGCTCGTGTTTATCCACCCTTCGAGCATAAGCATACCGGTGAAATTAATACCCCAATATGTTACCGCTTCGTTATCTCGCTTCAATCTTATATTGCATCAATACTTACCATCAGGTATTATTGCAGATTGCTTGTAATGAATCAAAAAAAGACGACCTCCGTGGCGCAGTGGTATGCGCGGTAGATTTATAAGGCGGAGGTCCTGGGTTCGATTCCCGGCGGGGCAGATTGAGATTTTTCTTAATTTGTCTTGGTCTGGCTGGTGGGAGGCTTTCGCCGAGGCTAGTTACCACCCTTCCGACAAAGACGTACCGCCAAGCGATTTAGCGTTCCGGTACGATGTCGTATAGAAACCGATAGGGGTGTGGATTTTCAACCTACTCCTAACAAGTTAGCCCGTTTCCATCTTAGACTGCATCATCACTTAATATCAGGTGTGATAGCAGTCAAGGACCAACTTGTACGCATTAAAAAAAAAAAAAGATTTCGTGGAAAATACAAAAGTCAAATAATTATTGTCTACAATGAACTTCTGTAAACTAACGCCTACATTTACTTAATAAACTGTCTTCATAACCATTATTATTAGCTTATAAACATCCACTGCTGGACATAGGCCATTTTAAGGACTTTCAAACAACAATCCTGAGCCGCCACACGACACTTTTGATGTCGTCAGTCTACCCGGTGACACCATTCCAGCACTATGGGCCCCCAATAACCATCGGCTGTGCTCAATTTGTGTGACTTTGTCTTAAAGGGTAATGTTTTCTTTTTCAGTATTACTGTGAACACTGCTGGGCGACGATCCACTCGCGACCGGGACGCGAGTTCCACAAGCCGCTGGTCAAGGAGGGCGCCGATCGTCCCCGGGCCGTGCCCTTCCGCTGGTGTTAGAGGGGGGCGACGGGGAAGTGGTGGGAGGTGTTGACATTGTGTGACTTGGCAAAAGGGGACAACTCATTTTGAGGAAACTCGCAGACTTTATGAGTAGGGATGTATTGATTATGATAACGAATCTTTTTGTCGTTCATTTCATGATTTAGATAAAATTGTCTGCATATTTTTTTAACTAATTACGGTATTAAATCATCTATATAGCACATGTCATTACGGTTTTAAATTAAAAACCAACAAATAGTTATTTTTAGATAAAAGTACCAATTTTAATGTAATTTTAAAATCAGCTGTTCTAGCTAGCTATATACAGATTGCGGAACGTTATCACATTTTCCGCAATACATTGCGCGCTCAAATTACAAAATTGGTTTCAATAAGCGGTTTTTTATTACATCGTTTTAGACAATAATTGTAACCTTTTCACATAGTTTTCGTTATCAAACCCCTTACACCCTTCTAAGGGGCAGGCCTGGAAACTGACAGTTCTGGGTTCACCTTACGTTGATTATTTTTGCACCCTTTTCCTGTCATAGATTTAATTGGAAGGGGTAGGATATAAATTTGGTTAAAATATAAAAATAAATCGCCATTTCATTTATTAAATTAATACTTATATTAATCTTTGATCTTTACATAATATTGAATTAATATTGAGTGTTGCAATCCCCTTGCTAGAAACATTGTAAGCAATATTATAAAGTCACACACTATTAGCACCTCCCCAAGTGTTGCTGTGGCAACACTGATAGCCCTCGGTGTTGGCAGAATTGGAATTGTCTACCAAATTGGTGACAAGACTATTCTAGCAACACTGGCTACTTCGGTAGAGTAACACTGAGAATTATGTAGTAGAAAAAAACTAATAGTTCGGTCCTTGACCTTAGATATTTACAAGATTTTTCACTTAAGGTGCGTCGTTGTTTGCAATACATTTTATTACATTTTACACTGTAATTAAAACAGTTCCACTTTCTAGAATAAATACACAGCTTCTTAGTACCTGTAGTGGGAATGTGATAAAATGCTATTGTGTATCGCCTCCGGATATGACAAAATCACTGATTAGTCGAGATTTGGCCGCCATTTTGGGGCGATGCCGCTAGGAAATATTAATTAAAAGCAACATTATCCAAACGTAATGTTAAGCAAAATATATAGAATTCAAGTACAACACGATTTTCCCTTCAAATGTTCTCTTGTGTTGCCACTTTGGAAATCTACCAAATTGGTAGATTATTTAACAAATTGGTAGTTATTGGCGAGAGAGTATTTAAAGGGACATTTCGATTTAAGCAAAATGTGTATTCAAAAACTTAGCTAGTTGTCAGTTTGTCGTTTGTTGATAAGCTATAACGTCTTGGTGGCGCTACCTGAAGACAAAAAAGTCGCAACGCTGTCGCAGCATTTTGTCGCGGGTGCGTACGCTCATCTATCGTAAGATATTATTAAATAAGACATAAGTGAATCACATTTCTCGAAAGGATAAAAATATTGTACCTGTTTAGCTAGAGTGAATTTTCTATTTTCCCACATTGTCTATGATTTTGATTTTGGATATTGTTGCGGTTTGTCTCGAATCTAGTGTTCTCGTCGACTGTTTGGTCGTTGATCGTTCTAATTTTGGATCGTTCTTATTTCGGATCGTACTAATTTACGAACGTCGTCGCGATCGATGAATCGACGTCTGATCGAACGTTGATTGTTGTATTCTCGATTGTTCTTGACTTTGTTTGCTTTGTGTCATGTTTTGTTTTTGGAATGATGTGTTCCGGTTTTGTTCCTAAACTAGACGATTGTTTCCGGGAGGCGGTATGGTAATTAGTACAAAACTTGATAAGGAAACGTTACCAATCTTGGCTGTAGGCTCGTAAGCGAGCGATTCTTTCTTATATTTTTTTAGTATTAAAAGTTATGATAATATATATATCTATATATATTTTTTTGGATCCGCCGGGGTAGTGCAATAGATGATAGACTAGGTATTTCTATAATAAGATTAATTAATATATAACCAAAAAAAATATCTAGTGTATATATAGGGTCATGTTTTGAATTTGCCTTCTATATTTGACTATATCGGTTTTCTTAGTTCGATCTTAGAGTGAAGGGTGTTGATATTACTTCGTACTACGTATTTGTGAAATTAAAATTAAGATCCTCGATGGAGATACAAAAAAAAAATTTTTAGAACGATTTTTATAATTCTCGTTAGGATTGTTAGGCAAGCATCGTTCGAATTTTGACGCGCGATCGAAAAATTCAACACCAATGTATGAATAATTGAATTAATAAATGTTTTGAAGAGTGGACGCGTATGGAATGCTTTTTTTGGGTATGTACTTAATTCCGGATACAGACGTCGTATCCCGACCGACCACGGACTCTGAGACTGTAGTAAAAAGACTAGCGCGAATTTTTTGATGAGTTTTTTCATGATTTTTGTAGACGTTTTTTCGTGTCGTGTTTTTTCGGTAATGTAACTAGTTGAGGCGAAAGTGCCTTGTGCGGTGTGTTGTAAAGGAACCCCTCCCGTGCTTGGTTTGTAACAATACGTTTGCGACTGGGCGTTAAGGTTTTGCTGCGAAACTTGAGCAAACCACTGCATTTTGTTCTCAAATCCACCAATCAAGAACACATGAATTTTAGTAACTACCGCTTAAATTTTGACCGTTTATATGATTTTGAAGAAAAGTTCTTCGAATGTCGGACTGCAGTGGTTTTGTAAGTTTATGAGTGGAGAGCTGACGCCCTGTTTGACATTCGTTTTCGTTCTAAATTATATTAAAGGCGAGTCATTATCAGATCGATCGTTCGACCGACATTAGAGCTCAATTTACATTGCCGCGGAATGATATGGAAGCGATTTTTTTATAAAAGCGTATTGTACTTTATTGCAAAGGAAATAAGTCAAATAGCATTATCACAGGATTCCCTACCCGTCTGTGGAATCAATGGAAAAAGTAGTAACACAGAAGGACACGATAGTGATGGTAGTAGTGTCAAGTAGTCTCGTCAAATCCCGTGTAGGTATTTGCGCAAATTCGTGTGCTTTCTCGCGCAATGAGGGGAAACTGACGCTTTCATACAATTTAATTCGCTGCAGTGTAAATTGATCCGCCATGTTAGACCGATTCGTTTTCGTTCTAAATTATATTGTAGGCGAGTCATTATCTGATCGATGATTCGACCGATTTGTAATCGCATCAACTGTCCTTCGTCATTTTCATCCTCGCCGGTCCTTAAGATAGAATTTTAAAATCTATTTTTTATTAATAGCTTAGTCAATGGGGGATGAAAACGTACGATTTGCAAAACTTAAGCGTTAAGTAGGAAATTTGTAATGTAGAGAGCGTTTTAGTAAAATTTTTGCCATAATAATCTACGAGTCGCAATGCTTTTTATGATCTACCGCTTATGTATTTGTGCTATTTATATAAAACTTTGCAACAATTTGTTCGAGTAACACTATGGTTTTAAGTGAACTTAAAAATTAAAAAAAAAGGAGGTAGAGAGATGCTGCGTTCTTTTGCTAAAATACACTGTTTCCATTTTGATTATAGCTTGATTGAGATAAACGCCCCCTCTAGTAGATTTTCTCATTGATGAGGGTCGTGACTACCTCCATTTTTGATCCTTTTCGATATGACGCTTACTTTGCTCTCATTGTAGACCGTACTGTCGTAGTTTGACGCGGTCACGCGGCCTTTACCCTTCCACTTTGCTAATAACTTTTGTTTTTCGAAATGTTCTCCACGTTTCTAGGCAATATTGTGTCCGAAGTGCTCCAGGATTTGCTTCAAGTTTATGGTACAAAGTATTTTTGTGATTTTGAGTTTGGCCAGAATCCATACGGGTCCTTAGTTATGAGCCAGCTTATTCATGTAAAGCGGCGTGGAGAAAACTGCGGACGGCCGCTCGTAAAATACTTGCGATAGTTTAAATTCAAATACACATAAGGGCAAGTTGTAAAAGGTATTGCGATTCGTGTACAGAGTTTAAAAATGCACACACGTGCATGTATATTGTAACTCTATATAGTATAATGTAACTCTATAATTAAAATAATAAAAATAGATTCAGAATAAATAGTGATAAAACGAAAAAATTGCGGTTTCCTCTTTGATATAATAATTATAATAGTTAGAAACTTCTAGACGATTTTTTGGTACACGCTCTGTATGCCCCGATGTCTTTTCTCTCACGGCACTCTCGAATCTTCTATCCCTTTCATGCGCGTTGTTTTTTTTTTAAATTTTTCTACTACTCTCTGCATTTAATTTTTATTGTGGCAACACTTTTTATAGTCTATATCCAAAGCGAATTTCGATTGTTTCTGAACTATACCCGCTTGGTAATAAAATGACGTTTAAAAACTGCATTAGAGGATATCATAGTAAAATATAATATTTATAATTGTTTTCGTTGCTTTATGGTCGATCGATGTGTGTGCATTTTCACATTTGGTGATTCTTTGCTCAATGTTTCTTGATAAAAAGAAAACTTGTTTAAAAGTGCCCCCTACTCCCCCTCCCTTAGTAAAGGTACGAAGCGTGGTTGTTGTATGGTCGCACTGTCCCATTTTGTATTTTTGTATTTTTATAAAAAACGTTTAATGTGAAATTCGGACGTGATTTTTTACTTTGCGCGCAACGTAGTTGAGACCGGGCGACTTATCAATGAAGTTAGGGTCGTTTTCTTCTAAAATGGTTGCCTTCGGTGTTTCTAAATCTGATAAAATCACATTAATCTCTATTATTTTTAGAACAATACTAGTTAATAGTAGATAGTGCTGAAATTAGGAATATAATTTTGATTATATTTTGATATTTAAACGAAGTTTAGTCTAAACCGAAGGCGTTTAAAATTTTAGTAGAAAAACCTTGCAGTTTCTAGAGTTTTAAATCTTGGGAATCTGCGCCTGGTTGGCTAGAAAAAAATAATTGGTGTTATTCTTACCGAGGTGTTTGGGATATGTGGTCTGTTGCGAGTTAGTTTTTGCACTATACCTAAAAGATAATGTCAAATAATGGCGGGAAGCGCCATTGTAGGCTTTTTGAAATGCCAGGGGATAGCTCTAATTGCATGGAGGATATAATAGGTCTATAATCTATTCTTTTTGCAAGAGGATACTTTGAATCTAATGATTTTTTTAAACTGTATGAAACTCAATCAATTATTTGAAACTTTACGATTTTATCTACAAAAACTATTGACATTCAAGATGTCTAAAAATGCAAATAATTATATATATTTTTATACCAAAAATAACTATTTTGAGCTATCCCTAAACATATTACGGCATTTCATAGTAGGTATATATTTATAACTTAGTGATGGTTTTGGACGATGTGACAGTACGGAGGAAGTTTCTATTTGTCTTGTTTGGATCTTTTTTAACGTTTCGCGCTTATTGTAAGCCTTTGTACTCTTGTACTTTGGTTGCAGGGCCGTATTGCCATCTACCTGTGTTATAAATGTGCATTCGTACTATTTCTACTATCTTATATAACTATGCATAACCTAAACTATACATAAATTAAATAACTAGAGGTGAGGGTAGTTCGAAAAATAATCGGCAACCTTAGCTTATATTGTTTTGATATTAGCAAATTATGTGGTATTTTATCTGAAAGAGCATATTATTATAAAATATCATATCAAAAGTGAAATCATAATAAAATAATACAAATAAATGTTATCCCACTTCTGATCGTTAAATAGTATGAATGCACATTGCAAGCGTGTGTAGAATTCGTTTTGGTAGAACTAGGATGCGTCGTTAGAATAGAAAAAGTTCATATTGTCACCCAATAGCGGCAAAATGGGAAATGTTGCTATCCCTTTCTTCAACGCAATGAAAGAGCAATATATTCAACTTTGCCGCAACTTCGGGTGTATGCTTTTTTCTCTAGATATATTGCGGCGCATCTTATGCCTACTGAACCAATGGCATTCGTCTAATCAGCAGAGAATCGGCCAATATACCTTTTGAAGCCGTCAGCAGCAATGTTTTGAACGTGTTTAGTTTGTAAAGGTCTTTGCAGTTTTTCGTTTAGTTTGTATAGTGATATATTAGTTTATTTTGCCGCTGGGGCTATGAGAATGAGTTTACTATTTTTGGTTTGTTAGTTTGTAGGTTGTTTGTCTTGTTTATGGCCACTTAGGTCGTTTGTTCTTGTTGTACGTTGTCTGTTTTTCTATTGATAGTGCCTAGCTATTTGACGCGTGTCGTGACGCGGCGTGTAAATAGGACCCGGCTCGCTTTGCGGCGATTTGATTGGCTGAAAACGGTGTTATAAACGTGCGTTCATTTCGGTGTGAAGCCAGGTAATTCAGCAAAGTAGTAAAAGTCAGCTATGGCAGATATCGGCACATACTATCAGTTTCACAATATACCTAAAGTTGCTTGAGAGACTATAGTTATGCCAGTCATAGGTTGAGGTATCTTTGAGTTATCTATTTCGGAACAAACTTAGGAATACGAAGGAGTATGTATAATACTACTTAATTCCGTGGCATCACCCTGGACAAGGCATTGTTTTGGCATGCAGCAAAATCCTGTGCCCGGCACCTTTTGTGCCAAGCAAGACAGGAGTGGTGTTTGACGCTTGTTGGTGTTTTAGTCTTGACTAACCCAAGAGGTATCCAAGCACCACAATGACGCATTCAATATTCCATGTATTATGTGGCACAACCTGGCTTTCTAGGTAAATGTGTTCCAACTTGGACGTCATCACTGCTTTCCAAGCCATTTTTTTGGCATAAATAATTTTTCTGACACTGTCTAATGACGTCCGAAAGAATATTGTACCAATACCAATGTACTTAGGTTTGTTTCAAATTAGTCGACTTGTGCTCACTACCGAACAGGTTTGGTAACTGTGGCGTAAGTTGTTTACACGTCGCGTTTACGCACAATGCTGTGTTTTCGTTTTTAGATAGTAATTTTCGCATATCACTTAACTTTTCACTTGTACGGGGGGCATGGATGGTGTTGTCTTTATACATTTTTTGAAAAGTGAAAAAAAATTTGTACATTTTGATGAGATAAATCGTATCGTATCGTCGTCGTTAGCTGTAATATTATTGTAATTTGTCACGAAATATTATTATTATAACGATATTGAATTGTTGATGTTCAAATAAGTGGATTTTTTTGTCCCTTGGGCGTTTATACGAAACCAATTGTTTTTCACTCTTTGATTTTTTTTCTAATATTCAATTAGTTTATAATGATTGTTTTTACACTGGTAACACTGTATTTTTTACAAACATAGTCTGTCTCCTTTTATCCTAAGGGAATATCTGTTTTCTCCTTGTTTGACTTCGTTAATACAGTTTATTTTAGTGTATAGGTTTTTAACAGAGTGTAGAAACAATTGTATGTATAAACACTCCAGTCGTCACGTCCTGAGTGATTTTTCGCACTTTTTTTCACATGCATGCATAGAGGACGCGGTTTTTTAGTCCTGTAAGTTGTCAAAACATCCACATTCATTGGCTCGACGTAAGGTCGAGTGTAGTTTAATTTTTTTTAAGATGCGCCTATCGAGAGGGCGGGCTTGTAAAATCTCGTAAATAGAAATTTTAGTGAAATTATTACATTATAATAATAATAATGATAATTACGAGAAAATAGCGAAAAAGTAGCGCAATTGATTATTATTATTACCTAAAACTAAAACCTAGTTGAATATAAATATAAATGAAAAAAAATAGTACCTAATACCTTAAAATGTTGCCAGACAATATTGTTTTTATAAATATTTCTTGCACGGTCGTTAGCGTCAATATTTTTGTAATTTAGGCACGGATTTTCTCTTAACAAACTGTTTATTACAGACCGGGATGGTGCATAAGATGATATTTTTTTAATAAATTTTATAAATCCGACTCCTTTCCGAATAAGGTAATTCTAGCCTAATTTTATAAATGTAAATGAATTTTTCAATATAATATGGATCCGTTTTGGTTTGTAGAGCTGTTACTCTATGGCATCCAGTTGTATGCACTTCGGCAATAAAGGACTTGATTCCAAGCCGTTAAATAAATTTAAAAAAATGTAGACTTCAAAACGGGGTGTATACAAATGCTATCCTTTTCATTGCTCTTTATAGAAAGAGAAAGATATATTCGGGCTAACGAATACTGGAATAAAAAACAACTGAAAGCGAATTTCGAAGCTCAGAACTTTACAAAGAATAGCAGAATATTGTCACCAGTCACAATTAATAGACAAAATAGATGTCTTTTTTGTGACCATGAACAAACTAATTTCAGCTCTACAGCCAGATGTAGGATAGTGATCTTAATTCGATTGTACACTGATTTGTAATGTAATGATTGCCAGAACAAAATGCTCCAGATACCAAAAGCAAGACAGTATTCTTCTGAAAAAGTTCCAACTCAGAATAATGTTTCATATTCCGTATAATAAGCAGCGTGCAGCGCTTAGTTGCAGTAGGGATCAGGTTGCTAAGTATATTCTCCATATAGCGGATGAGGCGGCACGGTGATGCATCACTGGCGCGACACTTTTGGTTTCTATATATTGCTTAGAAACACCTACATGACGTTGTTTGCGATCAGAAAAAATCGTGGCAATATGTAGAAACCAGTAATGTCACGGCGACATGACGTAATCTGCGGTCGGCTAGTAACAATATAGAACACGTCAAATACGTGTCGCCATATCGCCATTGCCGCTTTTCGGGCAAACTTCACACGCTGTAATTTTGTTTGTGGCTGAATTGGTTTGTTTGGTGTACAATAGAGTTAGCATGCACATTATCTCACAATTATTGAGAATTCGAAACCCTTTTGGAGTCGGTTCGAATATAATTTGAAATTAGATTTATATATATTTTTATAGGCAGTTGTTTCTCTTGTTATATACCTACAATCAATTTCGTTGAAATCGCGCTGTGAATTTTACGTTTTTGCTTATGGCAACACTGATTCCGGTCGAAAAGTTCCAGACCATAAACTATAAATGAACGCATTTAAGTAATACCTTTGTTTTTTTCCTGCGGAAAGGAATAAAGAGAGAAACGAATGAGTAAGAATAACATCACCTTAGTATATTTTATTTAGTAGATAAACATAATAAAAATTACATAAAATCAAAATCTATGTAAAACTACAGCAAAAACGTTAAATTCAAAGCCTAGCTAAATACTTGATTTGAAAAATGTGTATATTGTGTTTGAGATGAATTTGTTTTTTTTTTAATCGTTGGATTCTCAGCGTTTGTGATTTTATCCTTAGAGAAATATATTATTTTTATTTGACACGTTTGTATTGTAAACATTTCGCGCGTGCGACCGATTTTTCGTCGACGTAACCGATTTTGAAATTGAAAATTCCTTATGCATATAAATATTTTGATTGTTTATACTAGAATTTATTGATTATTATTGCATTTAAATAAAAGCTTTCCTGTTAGTATCATCACTATTATATCTTTTTAAACTTTGAAGTTACTTAAATATCTATAGAAATTGCTGAAGATTTCTAAATCAGTCAAAACTGACAAATCTCAATAATTGTGGGTATTTGAGTCTAGTGTACTCTTGTCATCCAACCAATTCCACCTTTGACGACCAGATGCTCTCTTGCCCTGTAGCTTCCCTTCCAAGATTAACCTTGGAAAGAAAAACTGAGTTCCCCTTGCAAGTGTCTAAAGAAACTTTGTTATCTTTACATTATGGTGGACTTAAGTTCTCTCTTTTCGTTCATTTGTTCCTTACTAATATCAATTACCCACAATTAAAAAGAATTGTCGAAAATAGGAAAGCTTTTTGTATATTGACCACCAAATTTCGTTTAGAGTACGACACCGCGTGATGATCTAAGAAATTGCTTATGTATGTGTCAAGAGTAATGAAAGGACCTGATTATAGGCCGTTAAATAAATTAAAAAAAATACGTATGATTTCAAAATCGGTTTAAACTGACGAGTATCTAAAAAATCGGTCCAACGTTGAGGTAATATTGTAAACGATTTATTTGTATTGTCGTTTATTCTTTGTTTTGTCGAATTTTTTGACGCGCAATACGTTTCGCTTTTGTAAAATCTTCGCCCCCCCATTTTTTTTCAAATGCAATTAATTTTAGACTATTGTGAGAATATTAAAATGAATTTGAAACTTTCCTCGTGCGTTTTCTCTTGTAGTTTGCTTTGTGGGATAGTGCAATCTGCGATGATTTATTTTTATTTACGTCGATTTTTATATTGTCATGACCGATTTACGGTATTAGAGCCGATTTTTCATTTTTATTACGTTAGATACCTATAGTTAAATTTTTAATTAAATGGTAATAGTTAGAATAAACTGAACTGAGAATGGAAAAATGAATGTTTTGACGGTCTGCGTGGCGCAGTTGTATACGGTTGATATATATAAGACGCGAGGTCCTGGGTTCGATTCCTGGCGGGCAGATTGAGTTTAGCTAGTTTTCCTTCCTAGTTTGCATCATCACTTACCATCAGGTGTGATAGCAGTCAAATGGTTGAATAAAAAAAATTAAGTTTTTAGCAAGTTTTTGAGAGGTATCTTGTCTATTGTCAGTGACGACTACTGGTTCGTATTGTCTATGACTGCTCCATGCCAAAGACAATAATTGCTATAAAATTTTCTCGAAATTAAATGCAATTAAAATGGCCTGTTCTTTTTACACAAATTAAAATCGGCTCATGCATAAATCGGTCATGATTTTAGTAGATTATAAATATTTTGCAATCCTTGTGTTGTCACACCCCTATTTTTGTAAGTACATTTTTGATTTTTTTTTCATTAACGACCAAAGACAATTTTACCAAAAAGACAGCGGGATGTTAAAAAAAATAATCCCGAATTCCTATATTCCGGTGAAAAGTTGCTTTTTTTATATAAATCATTTTTTTTTTATTAATTATTATTATTAGATTTAGTATGTAATAATCCCGTTTGTTTGGATGTATTTTTAAAGTTATTCCTATTTATTTATTTTGTACCATTTTTGTATTACTTTTTTTTTATAATATCGATTTATTGCTTAGCGTTTAGTGTTTATATTTTTGCTTAATGGTAATATGGCAGACTAATTAAACGATATATCAATACGAAAAACGTGTTCAATTATATTTATTTATATCAATAACCCAAATATAAAGAGATTGAGATTTACTAAATTGATCTTGGTTTGGCTGGTAGGAGGCTTCGGCCATGGCTAGTTACCACAAACACTTACCGACAAATGTTCTGGTACGATGTCGTGTAGAAACCGAAAGGGTGTGGAATCCATCCTACTCCTAACAAGTTAGTTAGCTTGCTTCTATATTAGATTGCATCATTACTTGCAGTGCATTGCAGTCAACTGTCAACGTGCACATAAATAAATAAATACCCCAAGTCCCTAATGTCGACTAGCAACATCGTCGTGTTACACACAAAGTATACAAAGGCTTCACATAGTGTCGCGCGCAAAGATGAGTTGAATATACTGTACACACATGGTTTTTTGAAATACATAAAACATTTTAAAATATAAAATAACAGTTTTTCCTTAATTAATGATTGTTTTTGGTTAATTGAAATATTAAAAAATATATATCACTGAACACGTTTATGATGAAATGTATGATAAAAATAATTAATAGATGTATTTTTTGATCATTCGTCTAATTAGTCTGCTTAACGTTAGGATTAACTCAGATGCAGAGGCGAAGCGAAGCGACGTGATATCGTATTTGCCAACAGCAAATACATCTCTATTTTCTCAGCACTAAAGTACAAAGTTGCATAAAAAATTAATTTTGGAATCCAAGATTCTACGCGCGTCGCTTAATAATACAACTTTGTACATTAACGATTTGAAAATAAAGACATGAAGTTACGCATAGCTTCGTTTCCAATTTGAGTTGAGACTAGTGTACGCGCTTCAAAAGTTGGTTAACGGGGAGTCCTGCATAAGCGAAGAACATAGATGACTCGAAGCTGCCCACGCGATAAACGCAATCCTCACTTGCGTCCTATGTCTGTAGCGGGACGCGACTTAGTGGGCACTTGTCATGTCGCGTTTGTTACTTAAGCAGGAAACCTCGTAACCAAATAAGCTCAGTCTTACGTTAGACACCGGCACGCAAACATCGATGCCGTGATGGTCGACAGTTTATGTAGCACAGGGCAATATAATAATAAATTCTTATTGCAGTGAATAAATGGTTTTTGATTTCAATAAACAATAACAACCATACCATATTTTTTTAATGATTGTTCAAGTCATATGTGCGCGCGGCGCTGTTTGCGTGCGCTTACTTATACAGAATATAAATATAATAATACAGAAAAAGAGAAAAATGTATTTATTTATACACTATGCCATATATCACAATTGCTTTTAGCACTACACAATACCCTGCGATGTGTGGCATGATCTAGAAAATGGACCCAACTCAGTATTGTTGCTACACAATCTTCTAAATGATCATGCGGCGCTGATTTTCAGCTGGATCCATGTCTAGGCGTGTGGTGGTACAGCTTTAACTTGTGTGACTGACGTGTCAATAGAGACATGACTCCAAATTTCATATTACTTTATAATAAAATAGAATAAAAATAATGACTAAAGGTGCATGATGACGAAAGGTCACCCACCACCTTTCGTCGTCAGTTTTGGAGTATGGTTCCTCTGTCCCATTCTTGCAGAATGACAATTTGTAGTCAGCTACTATGGCCTTACAAGCAATGACGTCAGAAGTGTGAAGATCTGTTTCTGCCTATTTTAATATAATTAAAGAGCCTTATAACTTTTTACAATTTGATCGAATTAATCAGTTTTCTCATAATTATATTTGATATTAAATCCAGATTCAAATAAAATTATAAAACACCAGCATTTTTATATCCTCATATATTATAGTCCCTTCATATATTATACCATATATATTATATATTATACCAATTGTCGTCGAACAATATCGTCGTATTACACACAAAGTACATATTATACAAGGGTTACACATTGTGTCGCGCGCAAAGATGAGTTGAATGAACAGTGCACGCATGGTTTTTTTGAAATAATTTGACAGTATAATCTACTAATATCTATAGGCAATACTACATATGAGCTCCTTATCTACACAAGTGACAGATCATCAATCATTCATTGAGAGGCACGTGTTCTCGGTTCTCGCCCACTCTCCTGTTGGGTGTCGTCAAACCTCGCGCCCCTGTGCGACGACGGAGAGTTCTTTTCTTTTTTTTAAATTTGTTTAACGGCCTGGAATACGGTTCTCATGTTATTTGCCTATAGAACTTTAACAGCTGTCACATGGATCCAGCTTATAATAATCGAATTATCACTATTATTAAAGTTTACAAATAATTGAAAGTATTTTTTAACAAATATCCGAAATAAATATGTTTAAATGCTAAATTTAAGTTATTTATTGTTGAATTGTCCTGCTACGCTACGTATAGTGTTTAAAGTTATTTTTTTTAATATTTTTCAGTATTTCCATAGATTTTAAAGTAATTTTTTAACACTGCATTCTAGGATATTTAAGCTTGACGCCAGTAACTTGCACATTGGCCATATATCTAAGTAATATATTTATGTATAAAAATAAAATAAAAACAGTATAGTAACTATAGAAAATTGTAAAAAAATCACCAAAAAAGAATACCTGTTTCTGTCAATATAACAAACAATAAATAAAACGAGTAGATTTGGATTTTCTGAAATCAGAGCTTTACTTAACTATTTAGAATTTGGATTGTATTATTTGATGGTAATAAAAAAACTATAAGATACGAGAATGCAATACCTTTTTATATATTTATATTAATTATGTGGAAACATCGCAAATTATATACATTTGATTAGCGTGATAGCCTAACCGATTTTTAAGTTGGCATAACCAGACATTGGGCGTCAAGTTTCTATAGAAAAAAAAGTTGAGAGGTGTCAAGGGACACCCGGATGGAACGAAGTTCCTTTCGATTAATTAGTGAAGGAATTGTAATAAAATTTAATTTTTTTTAAGTAATAATAATATTTGTTGTTTTACACCGAAACACCAGAGGGCGCCACGAGAGCGCGAGACAGCATACAGCGCGGGCGCCCCCCGCCGCTCACGCGAACACACATCAAAGGCGGCGGCAAGATCCTTTGATCAAAAAGTGTCGTGACAACTTTTCGTACGAATTTTTTCCGTCTAGCCCCCTTTCACAACGCACGATAAGGAACTTCGTTCCAATAAAATAAAAAAAATAGTTCTTTAAAACAGTTATCTTTAGTCGATTTGTATGTTGTAGAAAGAATGATTACATATACAAGTTGACCAGCCAATATTGTTTTCTTTTATGCAATATTTTCCCGAGTTCTCTATTTTCAGCGGTTTAATTTATTCATTACTTATAAAAAAAATCCCTTAACTTTTGTACTTGAGTGTAATAAAAAAAAGATTTACTTTAATTATTTTAATTTTTGTACTAGTTTAATTTTTGTACTAACTGAATATCTAACTAGTTTAATTTTTTTAGATGAGTGTAATAAAAATAAATAGGTATATTTCCTTTAATTAGTTCGTATAGGTCTCGTACCAACTAATAAATCGGTGCAGCTATCATAAAATCGGTAATATAATCTGTGATGGCGGTAAATGATTGCAGTAGTTATTGTAGTTTGGTTTTTTTCTTACGAGTGTTTTTTTATTATTATTTTTTTGTTGTTTGATATTATAATAATATTTTAGTGTTATTGACATTAATAGAGATGGGTAGATTTTATATGGATGGAATTAAAACGCATATTGTAAGGACGATCCGCGAGGACAATATTTATCTTTTATTTTTTTTAATACCAGCGGCGGGAAAACTCTGTGACTCTATGGACTTTATCTAAATACAGGTTATAGGCAAAGAAAAAATATATGTTATTTCTAATTATTCATCAGGGATACCAAAACGTTTTACACTGACGTCAGGACGGTAGAGGCTGTTGTTAAAATTACAAAGACCGTAAATTACTAATGGATTTGCGATTTTTCAAAATAAATAATATGTTATGTGAAATTTTGACGACCTCCGTGGCGCAGTGGTATGCGCGGTGGATTTATAAGACGGAGGTCCTGGGTTCGATTCCCAGCGGGGCAGATTGAGATTTTTCTTAATTTGTCTCGGAAAGACGTACCGCCAAGCGATTTAGCGTTCCGGTGTCGTGTAGAAAAAGGGGCGTGGATTTTATCCTACTCCTAACAAATTAGCCCGCTTCCATCTTAGATTGCATCATCACTTAACATCAGGTGTGATAAAAATGTCAGTTGTGACATAATTTTCTACGTTTATTTTTTTTGACATAATATATTTTTTTACGTTACTTCCTTTATTTGACATTTTTATTTTTATTTAATTAGGTATTCATCGACCATCATAGAAATCATTTTCTTTTATTTTTTTTAATATAAAATAATGATGTCTTCACAATATGCGTTTTATATCATAAAGGCACCCATCTTTGATAGTTGCAGTAGGTATTGTTTAAAACTGAAATACTTGGATTTTTATATGAATTTTATTATTATAATATGGTATTTTACTAAATATTAGTCCAATATTAAATCTTTAATATGCTTGTTTTATTTTGTCCCATAAATATTTTCAAATCACTATTAGACAGGACATGGCTTTATGCCTTAACAATGAAAGGAAAAATAAAAGAACAATGGCAAGATTCCATACAACATTTTATCTGAAATCTATTTGAAGCGTCTATATAGGCAAAAATGTAAAAACCATAGTAGTTTTATTATAGAGACATAATCACCAAGACTTTTTAGTGTTGCCATTACAGGTTTTTACTTACCACAAACATTTTTACTTATAGTTAAATACATCCTTTTGCATAAGACATATATTGTACATATGTTTGGTAATACACGTTTTTTCATCAAGGTGTATCATTGTCGCTAACTGATTGCAATTAAATAGATTTTTACTTACCACATACATTTTTACTTATACTTAAATACATCCTTTTGGCATTAAGTATTGTGTACAAACGTTTCGGTAAAATAACGTTTTTTCATAATATGTTGATACACAATGTAGCTAACCAATAGATTGATAGAACATTTCTTCAAATATATTTTCTACCAACGAATATTACAATAACAGCGTAGCGTAGCGTGCATTTTCTAAAGTGGCAACTCTTGTGATTCTAAACCACCATCGCATATGAATTTAATAAACTGAATGTTCATTTATTGACTAATTTAATATCAGCTTTTACATGTAAAATTAATTTAGTATAAATAATAACCAATTAAATTAATAAGTTTTTTATAAGTCACATTTATAGACGCCTCCGAAATCACTCAGGTATAATCTTGCCGTTGTTCTTTGACAGCGCTACACGGTGTAATTTGCCTTTTCCCTGCAGGAAATAATGAAGAAAAAATATATTATCATTCATCATCATCCTTATCATTATCAGCCTATTAGCAGCCCACTACAGGGCCAGGCCTCCCTTCTTATACGAGAGGGGATATGGAGCGTACACCCACCACGCTCCATTGCTGGTTGGCGGGCTTAGAGTTATAATGTTTCATTTATTAACGATTACTATCAGATGTTGATGACAGTGACCGGGACCGACGGCTTAACGTGCTCTCCGAGACACGGGAGTGTGACACAACCAACTTCCAGACTCCGGGCTTGGAATGTACTGAACTTTCATAGAAGAATAAAAAAGCCCAGAATTATTCAGTGATCCGAACCAGGGGTCGAACCCAGGAGCTCGTGATAGGAGCCACATAGGCTAACCACTAGACAGACGAGGCAGTCATATTATTATTATTCATTCTTTATTGGTACACAAGGAAAATATAAAACAGAGACAAAAATACAGTAAGTAGAACTGGTACAAAAGGCAGCCTTATTGCTTAACGGCGATTTCTTACTGGCGCTCTTAGATTTAGAAAAGCATAAGAGCACAAGAATGCAGATGGAAAATAATACGTAAAAAATACATTCAATTACATAGGTAAAATATACATAGGTAATACATGAACAATTACACAAAATACATATAGAATAATAAAAAATTATAATAAATATATAGTATATTATAATTTATATTAGACATTGCTGCAAAAAATATGTCAGACAACTATATTATTATTTAATTACTTTGAGAAAAAAAAGGACACTAGTAAAAAAAATTTAATAAAAAATTAAACCGACTTCAAAACGCACTAAAAAATAAAAAATTACTACGTCATTTAGTTTCTGAGTGCCGAGTGTGAGTTTTCACCAAAACAAATCGAAAACTTTACTAGAGAGAGAAGAAAACTCAAATAAACGAGTGTCAGTGTTGAGTTCTCTCTCACTTCCGCCAGGGGCGCTGCTTCAGTTCCATATAAATATGCCCTTAACGCGAATGTGAAGTTTTCGATTTGTTTTGGTGAAAACTCACACTCGGCACTCTGTAATTTTCATAAGCATACTACGAAGTCGGTGCCATCTATGTTTAAGGAACGTTTATTTAACGAAGTACCAAAGCACTTTTTGGGTTCTACGTAACGTCTCGGAAGTAGAAACCCAGTATGTCACCGACTCCGTTATTTTTTATTTTTTTGTGCGTTTTGAAGTCGGTTTAATTTTTTATTGAAACATTTTTTCTTACTTTTATAGTGATTTATTAACACGTAACCTACTCGTACTATATATCGTACTGTACATTAAACGACAAAAAGCTACCGACACTTGCATAGATACCGAAATCGCTGCAAGTGTGCCTGTAAAATTTGAAGAGTTCCTTCGATTTAACCAGGATCTCATCATCGTAATATAATGACTATGGGACCATTTTCTATGTGCACCTTTGGAATAAAAAAATAATTTTCAAAAAAATAATTTTCTATTCTGTGAAAAGTTATGCGGTTATACGTAAAAAATCTTTATCTCAAAAACTACTGAACCGATTTTGATGAAATTTGCAGTGTACCCTAAGTTGAATACCTAGAACAACAAAAAAACAAACATAAACACGTACATGCATACGTCGGTTAAAAAACCATAACTTCTTTTCACTCTTGGGAATTAGTTTTAGAAAATCTAAATAGATGGTGCCACATTGTAATGTCATTCAATATAATTATATTCCTAGTCCTTTTTAGAAGATAGCTTTAAAAGATTTAAATAGATAACGCCACATAAAATTATCATTCAACGTAATTTGTATTGCTATACACAGTGTGCCTAGTGTGAGCCTTCACCAAAACAAATCGAAAACTTCACATTCGCGTTAAGGGCAAATTTTATATAGAACTGAAGCAGCGCCCCTGGCGGGAGTGAGAGAAAACTCAAATGGACGAGTGTCTTTTTTTGCTATATAATTTGACATTATTAGTGAGTAGTGATTTTTTACTTGCTATACACAGATGGCACAAGTGAACAGCTTTACCTCTGTATACCGTTTCGACATTGTAAACACTGAATAGGTACATGGATGTACGGTGAAATAATAACTTTGCCTTTTCCCTGCGGGAAAGAATGCTGTTAGACAGGTATATTATTATTTTATTACTTTAAGAAAACAAAAAGAACACTTCTATATAAAAAAACCATGTGTAGTCATTCTCAGGAATTAGTTTTAGAACATCTACATAGATGGCGCTACATTAAGTTGTCATTCATTGTAATTTGTGTTGCTATACACAGATGACGTAGTTCTTGAAAATAGCAGAGCGTTGCTGTACTACGGATCGGACAATTATTATTACTGACAGGTATATTGTAGGCAATATACCCGATTTACTAAAAATAATTTATTATTATTTTAATACTTTGAGAAAACACAAAAAGCACACTAATAAAAAAACCATGACTGTATAATTATTTATAGGAATTTGTTTTAATCTAAATAGATGGCGCTACAGTAAATTGTCACTCAATGTAGTTTGTATTGCTGTACACAGATGACGCAACTGAATAGCGTTACGCTGTTTGCTTCTCGCCATTTTAGTCTCTTTTCAAATCACATTAAATTTAAATCTCTATATTATAATAACTAGCGAATGCCATGGGACACTCTCAATTTTTAAGCTATTGCATAGCTTCTATTGCAGGCCTTGAGCGTGGTGACCGAACCCAGATTTTTTAGATTGTCTTATTCACATCTTTGATCGCCAACGTCCATACCATGTTGAATACACCGGTTCTCGTCCGATCACCGAAGTTAAGCAACATCGGGCGCGGTCAGTACTTGGATGGGTGACCGCCTGGGAACACCGCGTGATGTTGGCTTTTTTTAATTTATATTTTTATTTATTTATTTTTTTATAATTTAAATTTATAAATATATAGTTATAATTGCATTAGTTTTTTTTGTTTTCTGGACAAGCAATAAAAAATCCATCCATCCTCAAAGTGAATCCATCTAAAACACAAGCTATAATTATAGGCAGTCATAATTTGTTTGCACGCATTGACTGGGTTACTATTCCTGATGTAGTATTTGATGGAACGCGTGTGCCATTTTGTGACTCAGTTAAAAATCTAGGAGTCACTTTTGACAAATATTTTACTTGGGCACCACAGGTAAGTGAAGTTAGTAGGAAGGTGTTTGCGTCTGTAGGGACTCTGCGTAGATTGTGCAATTTTCTTCCTTTATCTACCAAAATTGTGCTTGCACAATCTCTGCTTTTACCAATTCTCGATTACGCTGACACTTGTTATCTTAATTTGAGTGAAGAATTGCTAGATAAACTTGAACGCATCCAAAACATTTGTATAAGATTCATATTTGGTCTTCGCAAATATGACCATATTTCCATGTTTCGCGACAAACTCAAGTGGCCTTCTATTCGCATTCGCAGGAATACTCACATTCTATTCCTTTTGTATAATGTCCTCTTCAACCCTACTGCTCCCATATAATTAAAAGAGCGATTTCACTTCCTCCATTTAACTCGTCGCTCTCTTCGATCAGAGGTCAACCTACTCCTAAAAATCCCTTCTCATCATTCTTCTTTTACTCTAAATCCTTCTCTGTCAAAGCTGCTCGGCTCTGGAACTCCTTACCTCTTGATATTCGGCGTGCACAATCACTAGCTACCTTTAAACGGCTGGTGAATTTACATTTCTATCCTCCATAGCCTAGTTATTCTTCCGTTATGTTTCAATTCTTTTATTTACTTATTTATTTATGTCTGTTTTTTTTTTATATTTTGTTTACTCTTTTTCTTCCCTCTCACTCCTGAAATTCGTCTAATTTTCGTATAGACAGTAAGTATGTATTTATGTATGTATATATGTATGTATGTATTTATTTATGTATGTATGAGTGTATATGTGTTTTTATGTAGATTATAAGTATTTTATGTAAGTATATTTTTATATTAGATAATAAGCTTCATTTTTTTTTCTTTGGTTGTCTGAAAGAGATCGCTCATTAGCGATAAGACCGCCAATTGTACATTAGTTTTTAAGATATTTACTTTTTGTAATTTTGTTTTCATCATTTGGTGTACAATAAAGAATAATTCATTCATTCATTCATTCATTCATTTAGTAATTATTATTTTTCTACTTTCTGAAATAACCAAATAAAAGAAGTATTTCATTTAAACAAACCTACCTATCGACTTAAGAAGTGGGATGTGGGTTCATATAAAATTAAAATACAAATTATTTCAATAAGTATTGAAAAATTTAAATTTTTACCACTACAATACACCAAGTGTCCATGTTTAATTGAGCCATAGACTATAAATGATACATTTATAATAGGTAGGTACTTATGTATGTTTTTATAAAAATTAGACAAGAAAGAAAATAAATGAATTATTCTTGAAAAATCTGAGGTAAGAGATAATATTTGCCCGCTTTGTCATACCAGTCCTTTGTTTACGATTATTCTGTCGTTTCGATAGTTCAACTTAAGTCTATTATTTACTAATTATTTTATTATATACCCACTCTTGCTGTTTATCATCCACCCATTATACTATATAGGTACCATGTACCCTGTCACCCGCGTATATCATCATCTGTGCTAATAAACTTGCCTTTAGCCGTCTGTCTGTGACAGTTGTTAAAGTTTAGCTGTCTGGTGTCTGTGCAAGAAAGCAAAATCGAAGTTGAATTCGATTTCAAAGTATATTTATTTTGAAAAACTAGCAAGAATTTTAAATATCGGAGTAACAAAAGTTTATCCTGTTGTAAAAATGCAGTGATTAATTTACTTAACTACAAAAAATGTCAACACAATGTGATAAATAATTCGTTTATTTCTAACATCGATTTATGTACATCAAAACAATATTAAATTTTTCATTAAAGCCATGAAATACATACATCTACTGCACAAGGAAGGACGCATGACAACCGAACATGAATAAATAGAGAAGAAACTAAAGTTTACAAGGTAAAAAGACCTTACTTATCCTCATATCCTAAATTGTATAAGCAAGAAAGAATCATACCCAAAATGGCAGATAATCATTTTCTATCGCCGTTATATTCAACTCCACCATGCCCAGTTGAAAACGTACTCCCACCAAAAAATAATCGCCCACCCAAAAATAAAAACACAGTATTAAACTCATCAGAAAGCCACCCAGGTTTAAGCAATGTAGTTTTTTGCAACAACTGTGAGCTAAACTTCCTAAATGCTGAGGAATATGACAAGCATACTAAAACTAAGTGTATAAGAAAACATATTTGTAACTATTGCACTGCGACATTCCAACGAAATGATCATTTGAAACGACACATACAAAGTTTACACACAAATACTAAATACAACATGTGTCCAGCTTGTAATGAAGATTGTAAGAATCACGATGCATTGTTAAAGCATATTAAGAATCACCCCAATGAATCGTCGTTCAGTTGCCGAGAATGCCATGTAGAATACAAATTGTTGCATGATCTAGTTGTCCATGAATCGAGTCACATATGGCCAGAGTGTCATGCATGTTCCTACTGCAGCAAGGTGTTCAAGCGACGGGATCACATGCTGAGGCATGTTAAGACTGTGCACTTACAACAGCATACCGCATGTCCGATATGTGCGCAGAAGTTTAAGAGGAAAGATCATGCGTTGCGGCATATTAGAGAGAAACATCGGATGGCTATACCGAATGGAGGATTGAAGGGATTCCAGGAAGTATTAACAGCTATATCTCAGTGATATGACATTTGAATGAACCGTTGTAGATCTATCAACATTATTCAATTCAATTTTCATTTTATAGCTGCTAGCTGTACTTTCTGTGGTTGCTCTGGCTGAAAAAACTGTCAAAGTAGGCGTTGAAATGAGAACTGGAAGAAAATGGAGGAGGCTTTTACCCACAAGAGACCACTAATCACGAAGACATAATTGTTAAAACAAATCATGGAAATATTGGAAAAAAAGCATAATAATAAGCTGGTATGGAAGACACATTTTTAAAGATTGATCAGTGAAAACTTGAAATTATTAGTTGACTGTACATCCAACTTAATTTTGACACAATAAACAGTAGATTTTTATAAATATTGACATGAAAATTTACAAAGAGGACTATACACTCAACATTTATAGAGCGTGGGAATTAATGAGGAAGAAAATCATATAATGGATGGAGAAGTTTAGAGCTTCTCCTGCTCTAAACTTCTCAGATATGTGAAACTATACCTTTGTCCAAGCCACATTCACACTGATCTCTCATCTGAGTCCACCTAGAACCCACAAACTGCTTTACTACTTAAAATAAATGTTCCTTAAACTTGGCTGGCACCGACTTCATAGATATGCTTAAGTAAATGAAAGCAACTAAATGACACAGTTATTTTTTACTTTTTTAGTGCGTTTTGAGTCAGTTCTATTTTTATTTAAAAATTTTTTTATTAGAAAGGGCACACTTCCAATATGGTCCCATAGTCATCATGTTAGGATCTGATGATGATATCCTGGGAAAATTGAAGGAACTCTGCAAATTTTATAGGCACACTTCTCTTCTTAACACAATTGTGTATATTATAGTTATTTTAAATTAAAAAAAATCCATAGCCCATTTTCTTATGTTATAAGAAAAACGGTACCTTACACCTTAAAGATTTAAGTAAATTCTTGTCCACATATCTCCCTCAGGATTCTGTCTAGAAAGATTATTATTTCTCTGGACATGTATTCTTTCTCCCTAACTCATGGTTGACGGCTTGACCTACCCTACCTAACATGTACAAACATGAATTTATAGAGAAATATACATTTTTTTATAGAGAAATCTCAAAACGTTTGATCGACGCCTCCCGTGATCTGGGCTGGTCTCTATTTAGGTCAGAGGATCAGCATTGCCATTCAACGTGGCAATGCTGCCAACCTTCTGCCAATTTACCGCTCGACACCGACTCGGAGGAATATTATGACCTAAGTTTTTTACTGTTTTTCTTTAATTGTTTTATATCTAATATATAAAATGTCTCTGTCACAATGTTAGTTACCGTACTCCTCCGAAACGGCTTTACCGATTTTTACCAAATTTTGCATGCGTATTCAGCAGGTCTGAGAATCGGCTACTATATAATTTTCATCAATTTTTTTTTTATTTTTAATGCAAAACGTTTGCCGGGTCAGCTAGTATTATATATAGATTAGGTTATTGTAGTGTTTTAAGCATTTAATTTTTTATTTCATAATCATCATCATCATTACCAGCCTGTAGACGTCCACTGTTGGACATAGGCCATTTTTAGGGACTTCCAAACACAACGATCTCGAGCCGCCTGTTACCAGCGGCTCTCTGCGACACGTTTGATGTCGTCAGTCCACCTGGTTGGGGGTCGACCAACACTGCGCTTTCCGGTGCGGGGTCGCCAATCTACCACCTTGGGCCCCCAACGTCCATCAGCTGTTCGAACTACGTGCCCCGCCCATTGCCACTTCAGTTCTGCGACTCGCTGAGCTATGTCGGTTACTTTAGCTCTTCTGCTTATCCCACTTCTGATTGGATCACGCAGAGATACTCCGAGCATTGCTCACACCATAGCCCCCTGAGTGACTCTGAGCTTTCTTATGAAGCCCGCAGTCAGCGACCAAGACTCGGATCCGTAGGTCATCACTGGCAACACGCACTGTTCGAAGACTCTCGTCTTCGGGCACTGAGGAATTTTGAACAAAAAGATGTCACGGAGTTTCCCGAACGCTGCCCAGCCGAGTTGGATTCGGCGGTTCATTTTTTCTTTATTTAATTGTAAATATTTAATTTACTGTACATATTTGCTTAATTTATATTAATATGTATTTTTAGTTAAATGAATATGTTGCTAGTAATAATTTTGAAAATATTTTGAGTCAATTGTTGATCTCGTTAATAATTGATGTATATTAAATAATTGGCACAGTGAATTAAATTTAGATGGTTTTTGTAATTAAGAATTATTTATAAAATACTACTTTATTTGTAAATAAACATTTTAGAAGAATAAATAATTGTTTAATTCATTATAATCTGTAGTGGGCCGTTAATCGGCTGATATTTTTTTTATTAAATTACAAGGTATCCCTTGACTGCAATCACTCCTGATGGTAAGTGGTGATGCAAAGATGGAAGTGAGCTAATTTGTCAGGAGTAGGATAATATATTTGCCTTTGCCGGAAATCGAACCCGGGACCCATTTTATAAATCCACCTCGCCTACCACTGCGCCACAGAGACCATCAGAATATTATAATGATGACATTGCACCGGAACGCTTAGGGCCTACGCTAAAACTGACGCGGTTGCACGCTCGCGGTCGCCCGCGGCGGGCGACCGCCGCGGGCCACAAATCCGCGCGCGGGCACCCGTCGCGTGCGCCCGTCTCAGTTAGCGCTGCTAGTATAATTTTATTCAATAAAATCAACAAATATTTATTTGACCGTAGCATCTAGCGGCGCTCGACTATTTTGTAGAAACAAACACGCTCGCGTGTGCCCGTCGTGGGCGCCCGCGCCGTGTACCCGCCGCCCGCCGCGCGGTTGCGAATCCGCCACCCGCGCCCGCACTCCGTCGCGCTGTCCACACTATTTTTAACCGACGAAAAAAAACGGAGGAGGTTCTCAATTCGACACGTATATTTGTTTTTTTTTTTTTTTTTTATATGACCACGCATAACTTTTTACAGTGTTGTCCGATTTTGATAATTCTTTTTTTATTTGAAAGGGCATACATCCAAGGTGGTCCATCCATTGTCCTCATGTTAGGATCTGATGATGATATCCTGGGGAAATTGAAGGAACTCTTCAAATTTTGGAGGCACGCTTACAGCGATTTCGGTTTTTGACTCGGTATCGGTAGCTTTTTAGCTACTAGTGCCATATAATATACTATGACAGTATAGTACGAGTACGGTACGTGGCGATAAATCACTAAAAAGTAAGAAATAAAAATTTTTAACAAAAATAGAACCGACTCAAAACGCACTAAAAAGTAAAAAATAACTGTGTCATTTAGTTGCTTTAATTTACTTAAGCATATCTAGGAGTCGGTGCCAGCCAAGGTTTCTACTTTCAAGGACGTTACCTAGAACCCACAAACTGCTTTACTACGTAAAATAAATGTTCCTTAAACTTGGCTGGCACCGACTTCATAGATATGCTTAAGTAAATTAAAGCAACTAAATGACACAGTTATTTTTTACTTTTTAGTGCGTTTTGAGTCGGTTCTATTTTTGTTAAAAATTTTTATTCATTATACAACCGCGAGCGTGCAACCGCGCCAGTTTTAGCGTTAGCCCTTAATCGCTTGGCGGTACGTTTTTATCGGTAGGGTGGTAACTAGACACGACCGAAGCCTACCAGCTAGACCTGGACCAATTTAGAAAATTTTACAGCCCAGCCGGGAATCGAACCCAGAACCTCCGTCTTATAAATCCACTGCGCTATGGAAGACGTCATTAAAATTCAAGCCTAAGGTAGTATTTTAGTTTCGTGAATTTATCGGTAGGGTAGTAACTAGACACAACCGAAACCTCCATCAACCAGACCTAGAACAATTTAGAAAACTTTAATCGGTTCAGTCGGGAATCGAACCCAGGACATCTGTCTTATAAATCCACCGCGCATAAGTACCACAGCGCCACGGAGGGTGTTAAAAATATATTGAACCCATTTTGATGGATTAGGTAGGTAGGTATATTTTACTGATATAATGAAAGACAAGTTTATCAGTTAGTTTATTGCTAGTCTTTATAAATAACATATTTACGTAACATTTAAATAATTTACGTAACATCTAAATATTTGAGTCGTTTCAATAACCATTTGTAATCTTTTTTCTAATTATATTATTTATATAAAAAGGACATAGATAACAAATGTATGGAAGTCTGTCCCAGAGATGCCCACAGGTGATATATGTCATTAAATAGTACATCTATGCCAAAGCCAAACTCGATTGAGAATGCTTGTCAACAAACAAATTTAAAATAAAGGTAGAAAATGCATCACATTTTATGCCTAATAAATTTAAAATTATGTTTTGTTATTTTAAAAAATCTAATTTAAAAGATATTGAATATATTAATTAGTTTGAAGCTTATTAATCTAATTTATTGTTATGAATTTGTCATTAACTAGTAAATTAAAAAAAATAGGTGTAAAATGACTAGTGATGTCTACCTTCATTTCTAATTTGTTTGTTGACAAGCATTCTCAATCGACTTTAGCTTTAGTATACTTCTATTTAAATAGTAATAAAGTTACTTGTAGCTAAGCAGTCGCTGATAAAAGTTATGAAGGTTGATAAAAGTTGACTTTTCATACTACGACGACGGTCACGTGATTCAGAACGCAAAAAATTGCGCGGCTTGCTGACATACCACCCTTTCGAAAATATGAAATTCTTTCTAATTTTACTTAAGAGACAAAAATGTCTCATGAAAAAAGATTCAAGCCTTCTGCGAGTTTGTTTCAAGCTCATGACTAAGGACTCCGCGTGGGTTCTAAACTAGTCGGACATACTCCGACAACAGTGACGTCAGTTTCAACGAAAAAAAACGGAGAAGGTTCTCAATTCGACACGTATATTTTTTTCTTTTTTTATTAGAAAGGGCACACTTCCAAGGTGGTCCCATTGTCATCATGTTAGGATCTGATGATGATGTCCTGGGAAAATTGAAGGAACTCTTCAAATTGTACAGGCACACTTGCAGCGACTTCGGTTTTTGTGTAAGTGTCGGTAGCTTTTTGGCTACTAGTGCCGTATAATATACTATGACAATGTAGTACATAGTACGAATACGTTACGTGGCGATAAATCACTAAAAAGTAAGAAATAAAAATTTTTAACAAAAAATAGAACCGACTCAAAAGGCACTAAAAAGTAAAAAATAACTGTGTCAACTACTAACTGTGTAACTCAAGCATATCTAGGAGTCGGTGCCAGCCAAGGTTTCTACTTTAAGGACGTTACCTAGAACCCACAAACTGCTTTACTACGTATAATAAATGTTCCTTAAACTTGCTGGCACCGACTTCGTAGATATGCTTAAGTAAATTAAACCAACCAATTGACGCAGTTATTTTTTATTTTTTAGTGCGTTTTGAGTCGGTTCAATTTTTTAATAGTATAGATTACAGATGGTTACCAAAAACAACTTTTAAATTTTAATATAAACAATTAGAATAAGTTATTGTGACATTTCGGAAAAACTTAAATTAGAAAAAATTTATATATCTAAATAGATTCTTAGATACAACCTACCATTGTTCATATAACCATGTTGCAACAAAAATGGTCAAGTTTGATCCTTACTTCAAAAGGAAAAAGGTCTTGAGATTTTGACAGCCTCCCTGGCGCAGTGGTATTCGCGGTGGATTTATAAGACGGAGGTCTTGGCTTCGATTCCCGGCGGGGCAGATTGAGATTTTTCTTAATTTGTCTTGGTCTGGCTGGCGGGTGGCTTTCGCCGTGGCTAGTTACCACCCTACCGACAAAGACGTACCGCCAAGCGATTTAGCGTTTCGGTACGATGTCGGGTAGAAACCATTTTCCATTCTGCATTCGACTCTCTATAATACCTTCAATTACTCTTTTAGTTATATTATATGGAACAGGTAGGCAGGGCCTTCTTTATCAACTACAAGTTGACCCTTGACTACTATCACACCTGATGTTAAGTGATGATGCAATCTAAGATGGAAGCGGGCTAACTTGTTAGGAGTGGGATAAAATCCACGCCCCTTTCGGTTTCTACACGACATCGTACCGGAACGATAAATCGCTTGGCGGTACGTCTTTGTCGGTAGGGTGGTAACTAGCCACAGCGAAAGCCTCCCACCAGCTAGATTAAGACAAGTTAAGAAAATCTCAGTCTGCTCCGCTGGGAATCAAATCCAGGTCCTTCGTTTTATAAATCTACCGCGCATACCACTGCGCCACAGAGGTTTGCCTTGGTCTCTGCAGAACACTAAGAATTATATAGACCTTTGCGTTTGACTCTATAATACCTTTGATTACTCTCTTTGTTAATATATAAAATAGGTTTTTATATATATATTTTTTCATGTATGACCACGCATAACTTTTTACAGAGCTGTTTTGATAATTCTTTTTTTATTAGAAAGGGCACACTTCCAAGGTGGTCCCATTGTCATCATGTTAGGATCTGGTGATGATATCCAGGGGGAATTGAAGGAACTCTTCAAATTGTATAGGCACATTTGCAGCGATTTCGGTTTTTATGTAAGTATCGGTAGCTTTTTGGCTACAAGTGCCGTATAATATATTATGACAGTATAGTGCGAGTACGTTACGTGGCGATAAATCACTAAAAAGTAAAAAATAACTGTGTCATTTAGTTGCTTTAATTTACTTAAACATATCTATGAGTCGGTGCCAGCCAAGGTTTCTACTTTAAGGACGTTACCTAGAACCCACAAACTGCTTTACTATGTTAAATAAATGTTCCTTAAACTTGCTAGCACCGACTTCATAGATATACTTAAGTAAATTAAAGTAACTAAATGACACAGTTATTTTTTACTTTTTAGTGCGTTTTGAATCGGTTCTATTTTTTGTTAAAACATTTTTTTAATAGATAATTTAACTAACAACATTAATGAAGTATCTAAGTATACATTTATACAAATGGTAAAATAATCACAACTTATTATTACAAATACATTAATTATTAAGTTAATTAAAATTAAAAATACATTTAAAAAATAACTACATCAAAAGCTCCTTATTTGTGTAGGATAATTTCAAAAATATGATTAAATTCATTTGGTTGCTCTCTTTTAAAAGGCCCCATTGGTCTAATGGTTAACTTGTGGCTTTGAATGACAAGGTCCCGGGTTCAAATCCTGGGCTAGCCTGTAAAATATTAAACTCTTCTTTCTTCCACGAAACTATTAGTCAAAATTTTAGCCTGGAGTTAGAAACTTAGTGTAACAGACCTGTGCCTGTTTTTGCTTTGTATCATTACACAATCTCACTTGATGGTAAGTGATAATGCAATCTCAAAAAGAAAGGGGCTAATTTTTTTATTTTATCGACTACAAGTTGGCCCTTGACTGCTATCACACCTGATGTTAAGTGATGATGCAGTCTAAGATGGAAGCGGGCTAACTTGTTAGGACTGGAACGAAAATCCACACCCCTTTCGGTTTCCACACGACATCGTACCGGAACGCTAAATCGCTTGGCGATACGTCTTTGTAGGTAGGGTAACTAGCCACGGCGAAAGCCTCCCACCAGCCAGACCAAGACAAATTAAGAAAAATCACAATCTGCCCCGCCGTGAATCGAACCCGGGACCTCCGTCTTATAAATTCACCGCGCATATCACTGCGCCACGGAGGTCGTCAAAATGGTGACAATACCAACCCAACTTTTGGTTCAGAATTTTTCTAAGAATTTCTTGGAACTAAGAAAGTCAATATTTCATAACCCAACCCAAGACTTCATAATCCCAAGCCACAAGCTAACTACTAGACCAACGAGGCAATTATTATTATACTTTATTTGTACAGCACATTACATAAAAACCATACAGAGATATTATGAAGGAAGTTGAGGTACAAAAGGTGGCCTTATCGCTTAGTAGCATAGATTAAAGACTACTAGATGGAGTCATAACGCGGCTGTAGGTTCAAGAGCGTGACAGACTTATTTCATTCGGCCTTTGTTAGAAAGTGACACAAGATTATTTTTTGTCCCTTTCAGAGTGTTCGTTTTTATTGTTTGTCAAGAGTGGAGTTTGTGACAAGCAAGGGACATATCTGAGCAATTATTAGCTTTTTATTAAATTTGCTGATAAATAATATAACTTTGCGGTTACGATATTAATTTAAACGTTATCGTGCTATGGTGGGTTGTAATATTTTCGGCTGTAACAGTCGCAGCAAACAGAAAATCGAAGGAATTACGTTTCATACGTAAGTAGGCATAAACTTCATTGAATGATGATTTAAAGCTTAGATATGTTATTTTTTAGCAAATTACATGTATTATGCGTTTGCTAAACTATCTTATATAAAGTAATATTTCGTATTTTACGATATTTTAAAACATAACGTTTTATGATGTACTTTAAATGTTGACATGTCATGTCAATAAGTCTGATTTGCTGTCTCACGAGTGGACACGCTATGGGCTCTATCTAGTTGTCTTTAATCTATGCTTAGAAGCGATTTCTTCCAGGCAACCTTGAGCTTAGGAAAATATAAGGACCAAACAATGAAATATTAATACCATTGACATATTAATACTATGGACTTCGGGTCAGCGCTAAAAAGTGTCCAAACCTAAAGAGGGCTAAAACGCGAAAAAGATTCCAAATCACATTCAGTCTCATATTAGCTGACTAACAGAATACACATCAATAATGTTATAGAACAACGACTGCATAGAGTTATTTTGTTGTTTAATATTTGAATTTTTTAATTCCTTCATTTTTTAATTGAAAATAATTTATATTATTAATTAATAAAATATTTTTTAGTATTAAATTAATTTTTGAATATTAATCAAAAAAGTATTACCATGTCTTATTTTCACGAGAAGCTGCCATGGCAGCCTTTTTTTGACATGGCAGCTTCTCGTGAAAACCGTCAGTCAAAGCTGATTACTTATTGCAAGCATTTAAACCGTTGCAAATTAGACTGTATAACAATAACATAAGACATATATTACAGTGTTTTACTTTGTTTATAAACATACAAATACATTCTAGTATATATAAGATATCTCGGGACACTTTTGTCGTGAATTTTGCATTACACCCGAAGTCCATAGTACTAACTATTAATATGTCAATGATTAGACATTTATAGACAATAAAGAGCTTTGACAGTAATGTTGTATATCAGCTGCCAACTAATACAACAGTTTGTTATTTTGAGTATTTTGAGTTGCCTACAACTTAAATCAAAAAATACAAAATAAGTACATTAAAATTATACAAAAAATGCCATGTCTTGGTACATTGAGCTACTCTTTTTAGTTATTTAAACAACTTTATTGCAATATACATTTTTTTTTGTCTATAAGTTGGCCCTTAACTGCTATCACACCTGATGTTATTTATATACCCCCCTTTATCTAAATAAATATATTTTGACTAATGACCTATCTGTGGGTCATTAGTCAAAATATTTTTATGCCCCATGGGGCATTCACATACGATGAGTAACTCAACATGACCCACCGATGGGGCATGCATAGTGAACGTGTTAAAATGCATAGATAGCCATGTTTATCATAACAAATCTTCAATTTCATGCAATCATATAAATAAATAAGACCATTTTATTCCAGGTCTAAGACCAATAGAAGAAAGTAAAAATGAAAAGAAAAGAAAAGTATTTAACCAAAAAGGATTTTATGTTTGGAACCTGGTGCACTCTTATAAAATACAGTGTCAGGGGATATTCAAGCAACAACTTAAATAAGTTCATTTTTTGAGCTCATGATTCAGTATGAGTTCTAAACTATACTAAAGCCAAACTCGATTGAGAATGCTTGTCAACAAATAAATTAAAAATGAAGGTAGAAATCACTAGTCATTTAAAAATATATGGTCGAGCCGAGGATCTCAGAAAAAACCAAATTTGCTTATATATTAATTTATTAGGAAGAAATTATATCTAATTTACAATTAATTTGGATCGACCGCCTACTCCGAAGTGAGGAGTAAGAGTGATGATGGATTACAGAATAATGCCCTGGAAACATAGGTGTTGCGAAAGACATTTCGGGTGACGCCCGTGTGAACCGATCGAAGTGCAAGCATGCACTTTACGTAGGGTTGGCTCCCGTAACAGGGCTGCCTCGCGTAACAATATTACACCTATTTTTTTTAATAAACTAGTTAATGACAAATTCATGACAATAAATTACATTAGTAAGCTTAAAACTAATTATTATCAATCAAATCAAATCAATATCTTTTAAATAAGATTTTTTAAAATAACAAAACATAATTTTAAATTTATTACGCATAAAATGTGTTGCATTTTCTACCTTAATTTTTAATTTTTTTGTTGACAAGCATTCTCAATCGAGTTTGGCTTTAGTATAGTTGGGCATACTCCGTCAAGTGACGTGACTTTCAGCGGTTTGTAAATATAACTGTTTATAATAATATAGAAAATACTCACAATACTTTAAATTGTAATGTAAAAAATTTAAATTCATTGCTCATTAAGCTCACCAAGACATAGACAATAGAAAGCACACACACAGTGCCGTAACTAGATCAGTACCAGCGGTTCCCAGGCACAGGGCGCAGAAATAACCATACCATATACAAACTATACCTTATTTAGAGTCAGTTACAAGTCTGTAGGGCGCAGTTACGCACGCTGGCACAGGGCGCAGAAATGACCAGACCATATACAAACAATACCTTATTTAGAGTCAGTTACAAGTCTGTAGGGCGCAGTTACGCACGCTGGCACAAGACACATAAACTACTGGTTACGGCTCTGCATACACAGTGCCATTAATGCTAAAATCTAAACTAAAACCTAACCAAGTAATCATAACCGCTGTTTGTGTATCCTATTCAAATGCATCAGCAACGACTGTTTGGCTTTGAACTTTAGCGAACAGTGACTGCACTCAAAAGTCACATTTTTGTATGTATGTTTATTGTTGATATGTTTGACGAGGCTGTCTTTGTTTGTGAACTTCTTCTGGCATTTCAAACACGAGTTTTCAGCTAGTAATTGCTTTAATTTCATATGGCGACGTAAACAATATCGAGATTTGAAAGTTATCGCGCACGCCTCGCATTTAGACTTACTAGTTTTTTGGTGATGGGTCTGGCAGTGCAAATCCAAATTTGACTTCTTGTTGAAGATAATTTGACACTCGTTGCATTCAAAAGTAGCTTCCTTTTGTTGATTCTGGTGGTTGGAAGACATGTGACGAAAGAAATGACTGTTATGCGTGAACTTAACTAGGCAGAATTGGCAAGTGTAGATCAAGCTTTTGTCTTCTTTCGATAGCTCCTCCTTCTTTCTGTTCGCTGGTCGCGTTATACGGATCCTCGGACCAGTTCTGGTAGGTTTTTTATTCATCACTAAGCCTTTTTTCACTGTAGAAATGTTATAGCATCTTCGATACACAATCAAACACGTAAGCAAATTATTGGTGTCGAATTCAATTGTTGTTGATTTACTTAATGTATTGATGCACTCGTTTATTGGTTTTGTGATGTGTAAGTGATTAACCCGTTTATTTTGACTAATTTGTGTGGTTTAATAATATTTTTGTAAACGTTTTTTCGCTTTCAGCTTGATGTATCATCAGCTAATGTCAAAGTCAATTTTGTAAACGTCAAAACACTTTGGCAAATGTAGTTCGGAAATCGATTGGTTTTACTTTCACTACTTTTTTGATAATTTTCAATGATACCAATTATCTTTTTCCTTAAAGATAAAAGAGAATACATCTCAAATGTTAAATACAACAACTTTTGCGGCAGTTTCTTATGAACAGTGAATAATTGATCTATTTTGTTTTTTTCTACAAAATACCGAGGAATCCAGGAAAGCTCATTAGAGAAAAAAAAAATCTCCTTAAATTAAACTTTGGTTTTCTTACAAACTTAGACTTAACAAAACTTAGCATTAGAATATCAACGTCGTTTTCAGCAGATTTTTTAACGCTTAAGGTTTTTAGCTCACGGGAAATAGTAAAGTATAGTCTCATTAAAAATTTCTTTCGTTTTTTTTGATACCAAAGTGAAGGACATTTAAAAAAAAGTTCCCGAGGGAAGAATCAAGATTACTAAATCGAAACAAAGGCTAATTTTTGTATGGCAACGTTCATTTTATTAGCTGGTAGGAAAAACCGAATACAAAAATGTATTTATTTTCATTTAAACTTATTGAGAACTAAGTACGCTACCTAAACACCTAAAACCCAGGACAGTATTAGGTACTTATCACACAAACTAACTGTGGACCTCATAAGAATGCTCTCAGCAGGCAATGGGGCTAGCAATGCTCGGAGTATGTCTGCGTGATCCAATCAGAAGTAAGATCCGCAGAAGAACCAAAGTAACCGACATAGCTCAGCAAGTCGCTGAACTGACGTAACAATGGGCGGGGCGCGTGATTGGAACAGCTGATTGACGTTGGGGGCCCAAAGCGCTAGAATGGCGAGGCTAGGTGGACTGACCACATTATAGGTGTCGCAGAGAGCGGAAAGGATTGTTGTGTTTGCGTTGATGATGAAACCAACGAACTTTCCGATAAGATTTTGTTGGAATATTTTTCAAAAAATATAATTAAGTACTTAATTGATTTGCTTGCATCATGTCACTTGATTCATATATTTTCACAGAATTAAAGCTACTCGCACACTATCTTCTAGTCATGCAAACCTATAAAGCAATATAGTTGAAATATATAAATAAACGAAATTTTTAACAAAAAATAGAACCGACTCAAAACGCACTAATAGCCTAATATATAATATTTACAATAATCTTATAAAATAAACTTTAATTTACTTAAGCATATCTATGAAGTCGGTGCCAGCAAGTTTAAGAAACACTTATTTAACGTAGTAAAGCAGTTTGTAAGTTCTAGGTAACGTCCTTAAAGTAGAAACCTTGGCTGGCACCGACTTCTAGAATATTATACGGCACTAGTAGCCAAGAAGCTACTGATACTTACACAAAAACCGAAATCTCTGCAAGTGTGCCTATACAATTTGAAGAGTTTAATTTTCCCAGGATATCATCATCAGATCCTAACATGATGACTATGGAACCATATTGGAAGTGTGCCCTTTCTATTAAAAAAATAATTATTAACATCGGACAACTCTGTAAAAAGTTATGCGTGGTCATACATAAAAAAAAATATACACGTATCGAATTGAGAACCTCCTCCGTTTTTATCATCGATTAAAAATGAAACTATATAATAAAAATGTTTATTTGATAATAATGGTAAGAAATAAAAATTAATGTATTCATTAATCTTATAAAAGCTTTTTTCTAACAACCATTCATTTAATTATTTTTTAAAAGTTTGGAGAGACGTCGCCTGAAATTTAAAGGGTACCTACTAAAGGCCATTATTGCCATAAAATAATTATTCTTTTTTTATATATCTGGATCACATTTTGGTAAGTATACAAAGTATATTAAGGAATCATTGATCATTAGTATCATGTATCAGTAGTAGGTGATACAGATGAATTTTTAAATGACAAAGAGTTTGAGAGGCAATTGGATCAGCTTTCAACTTCACACAGGTAGTAGAATAAATAATTTTATGTAACAATACAGTTAATATTGTAATAATTAATGATTTTAAAAAAACAGTTGAGTTTCTTGAGTTACACACACAATACACAAACGGAGTAAAAAACATACATATATAGCCGAAGACAGAACGGGAACAGGGGGAACAAATATTGAGACTATTTGAAAGTCGGTTGAAAAGGTAATGTGCGACAAGCCTAATATGTGCTAATACTATTGAATGAATAACAATTAACATTATCTATTACTTAATAATTACATAAACATCTTCAAGTTCAGTAATCTTTTATCATATACAAAAATCACGTACAGGTTTCTTAAATTACCAATGTATCACGTGCTGATAAAAATATAACAAAATTAAAAAAAACGTTTTTTGGTTATTGAAATAAGGACTAAATTAATTTGTATTAATTTATTTTGCACTGCATAAATAAATTTGTTTAATCTGTCAATATAAAAGAAGGTTTAGAAACAATTATTATAGTTTTAAAATCAATCGTATGGGGAATGGCTGCAAACTGTCAAACGTTCGTGTTTGCCGCCATTTTGGGCGCGGTGTTTTCGTTCGAAAACACGCAGATCGTTCATACGACAGAAGGCAAAATTGAAGGTAGTTTGTCTGAAAATGGTATTTATTACGAGTATCTCGGTGTTAGATATGGTGTTCCTGTTAAATTTAAGGTGAGTAGTAACATTTTTTTTTTATTTTTATGCCGTAATACTCTAAACATCATTTAAATCTGACTGTCTCATTCTGTCTGGGTCCAAATTGAGATATTAACGGCCCATTACAAAGCCAGCCCTCCCTCCTTATAGGAGCGTACAACCACCACGCTGCTCCAATGCGGGTTGGCGCCTTGGATGATAATATTTCATTTATTAACTATCAAATGTTGTTGATAGTGACCGGGACCGACGGCTTATCGTGCTTTTCGAGGCACGGGGGTGTAACACCACCAACATTCCGGCTTCGGGCTTGGAATAATTTTTTTTTTTTTTTAATAATATGTCTAACCACTAGACCAACGACGCAGTCATATCATTCCTTATAAATCTGGTTATCTCATACAAAAAAATTTTCTGATTAGTAGTTCCAGAGAGCATTACCCGTTTAAACACACAAATTCTTCTATACTAAAGCCAAACTCGATTGAGAATGCTTGTCAACAAACAAATTAAAAATGAAGGTAGAAAATGCAACACATTTTATGCAACATATTAAATTTATGTTTTGTTTTTTTATTAAATCTTATTTAAAAGATATTGAATATATTAATTAGTTTTAAGCTTACTAATCTAATTTATTAACCGACGAAAAAAAACGGAGGAGGTTCTCAATTCGACACGTATATTTGTTTTTTTTTTTATGTATGACCACGCATAACTTTTTACAGTGTTGTCCGATTTTGATAATTCTTTTTTTATTAGAAAGGGCATACATCCAAGGTGGTCCCATTATCCTCATGTTAGGATCTACTGATGATATCCTGGGGAAATTGAAGGAAATCTTCAAATTTTGGAGGCACGCTTACAGCGATTTCGGTTTTTGACTCGGTATCGGTAGCTTTTTGGCTACTAGTGCCATATAATATATTATGACAGTATAGTACGAGTACGGTACGTGGCGATAAATCACTAAAAAGTTAGAAATAAAATTTTTTAACAAAAAATAGAACCGACTCATAACGCACTAAAAAGTAAAAAATAACTGTGTCATTTAGTTGCTTTAATTTACTTAAGCATATCTAGGAGTCGGTGCCAGCCAAGGTTTCTACTTTCAAGGACGTTACCTAGAACCCACAAACTGCTTTACTACGTAAAATAAATGTTCCTTAAACTTGGCTGGCACCGACTTCATAGATATGCTTAAGTAAATTAAAGCAACTAAATGACACAGTTATTTTTTACTTTTTAGTGCGTTATGAGTCGGTTCTATTTTTTGTTAAAAAATTTTTTGTCATGAATTAGTCATTAATAAATTTATTTAAAAAAATTAGGTGTAAAATGACTAGTGATTTCTACCTTCATCTTTAATTTGTTTGTTGACAAGCATTCTCAATCGAGTTTGGCTTTAGTATAGTTTATAATTGTAAACAAAATATTCATTTAAATTTCCAGGCTCCATTACCGCCACCGAAATTCTCAGACGTCTACAAAGCCGACAACCGGAACATCCTGTGCCCCCAATTCCCAACCCACGACCCCCTAGCTGCCCCCAGCGAAAACGAAGACTGCCTCATCCTTAACATATTCGTTCCATCCTTCCTCAATACCACATTCCCTGTCATGGTCTTCCTCCACGGTGGAGACTTTGGTGTAGGATCCAGTTCTTCAACCTTTTACGGACCAGAGTACCTCTTAAGCCATGGCGTAATTGTAGTGACAGTTAACTATAGATTAAACGTCTATGGCTTCCTAAACTTAGGTATCTCTGAAGCTCCAGGCAACGCTGGATTAAAAGATATCAGAGCAGCTTTAAGATGGATTCAAGATAACATAGCAAACTTTAACGGAGATCCAGACAACGTAACAGTTTTCGGTCAAGGCAGTGGTGGTATTGCAGCTATTTATTTAACTCTAACAGACTCTACCAAAGGATTATTTCACAGAGTCATATCTGAAAGCGGTACACTGTTTACGCCGCATTCATTCGATCCAAAACCTGTAAAAACAGCTAGCCAATTAGCTAAATCATTAGGTTTCAACACCAAAGAAGTAGATAAGCTACTAGAAATCTACACAGACACAGCAATAGACAAAGTAGAAGAAGCTATAAGCAAGCAAATGAATGCCAAATCATATTTTCTACCATCTGTGGAAAAAGTCTTTGAAAACGAAGAGGCGTTTTTGACAGATACCCCATACAATATTCTGGCTGGCAAAAAGCATAAATCATTCAACCCTGTGCCAATTATAATAGGCATAAACACAGTTGAAGGCTTAACAAGTACATTAGACTACTATACTATAACAAGTCAGATGGACAGAATAAAGAACGAAGACTTCTCCGCTCTAGATCAGAGAAGTTTCACAATACCAGATGACGAAATAGAGGAATTCCGGAGTACAATTAAAGATACATACTTCAGTAATATAACTAACGATGAAGTTGTAGTTGGGGGTATTGTAAACTTAAACACGGATTTCTCTTTTGTGGGGCCTTTGTCTTTATTTTCGGAGTTGTACAGCAATGCCACGGATGAGCCCTTATTTGAATATATATTCAGTTATATAGGGAACAGGAATGTGGGTAGATTGCTAACGAATTGCAGTTTAGAAGCTACCGCCAATAGAGATGAGTTGTTCTATGTGTTTGAGCTAGAGAGGATGCCTTTGCCTATGGATGAGAATGACGCGAGGATTGTCACGTTTATGACTATGATGTGGACTAACTTCGCTAAGTTTGGGTAAGCTGTATTTATAATACTTTTACCCGACTGCGTCAGAAGGAGGGTTATGTTTTTTTTTTTTTAATGACTACAAGTTGGCCCTTGACTGCTATCACACCTGATGTTAAGTGATGATGCAATCTAAGATGGAAGCGGGCTAACTTGTTAGCTTAAGGTTAGTTAACTTATCGGTTTCTACACGACATCGTAACGGAACGCTAAATCGCTTGGCGGTACGTCTTTGTCGGTAGGGTGGTAACTAGCCACGGCGAAAGCCTCCCACCAGCCGGGAATCGAACCCAGGACCTCCGCCTTATAAATTCACCGCGCATACCACTGCATGTTTTTCGAGCGTATGTATGTTTATCCATTTCTTTGGCACGCGCTACAGCCTAAACGGCTAAACGGATTTTGACATGTGAGATGTCGTTGAATTTGTAAAAATTGTGGCAGTGACATAGGCTATATAAATTTTTAAAATCGCGGCTGTAAATGGGGGGAAAAAGGGGGGACGTGTGTATTTCTTTCTCTTATCTTAGCAATATGGTTGTCAAATGAAAGGTCGTAAAAAGACCATTTCAAAAATATAAATAATATATCATGTTTATATTGCCGTTTTAATAAAAAATGGCAAAGAGTGTACCAAGTGTACAGTCTCATTTCTGTATCATAAGCTAAAACTAAAAAGTCTCAAATAAAATTATTATTATAAAAACAAACAACCTGACTGCTTAGAAGTTATGAACTGAAAAGAGAAAAACAAGGATCACTATATCTATATAAAATTATAAATACTTTATGGTGCTTGGAAAAATATTTACTACCTGGGAAAGAAAGACCTACTAAAACTACGTTTGTCCGCGCCTGCAGCACCATAAAGTATTTAGAATTTTATATAGATATTGATCCTGTTTTTCTCCCATTTTTACAGTCAGGTTTTTTGTTTTTATAATAATTATTAAAAATAGAAAAGTACGTCTTTCTACCGAAAAGCTACTATTTCCGTCGTTAAATAGAGAATACTTATATGTATTTTTTTTATATATGGGTTCAATTGTAAATTCATTATCACTACATTAGGTATATATATTAAGGGCAATGTTGATAAAAAAAAGAAATGGCTGAAACTCACGTCACTACATTTTTAAAAAATTTATTTACTATTCTTACTATATCGCGGGTATATGTATAATAAATTGTAACGAAAAAACCTAACATATCAAAAACATAATATCAAAAGCACAATTTCGGCAACGACGTCATTGCGGAACCTGGTTTACGGTACTCAAATGTCCTATCAAATAGGTTGCCTGTAAGAGATTGTTTCAAGTGATATTTCAAAAAGTAATTTTTGTTTAAAAATTTATGACTTTTTGCACCGATGACGTCGGTAGGTAAACATGTTTATATTTAAATCCTTTTTTTTTGTATCTGTTATATCTATAGTACATTAATTGGCGGTTACACCTCCATGCCTCGGAAAGCACGTTATGTGCAATAAAGTGTTTAATAAATTATCACCACACAAACATTATCACCCTAACCCCGCCACACCGCATACGCTCCATACTTCTTCTTTCTTCCCCTCTCCTATAAGGAAGGAGTGGGCCGTTAATAGGCAGATAATGATGATGAATGATGACTTTTTGTCCATAGATCCCCAACGCCAGATCCCAGCAACGGGGAATGGCTGCCATACCCCCACCACCTGGAGATCAATCTGGAGCCCCAGTACGTCGCCCCGTTGACACCTGATAGAGCACATTTTTGGCGACACTGCTATTATAAATATGGCGCTGATTTTCCTGAAGAACTGCGTATATCGAGCCGATAGTTTTACCAAAAAGTGTTTAGTTTTGTAATAATTTATTAATTTTTATTGAATTTTTATTTCGATGTTATTGTTTTGATTAATTTATCCATCTTTGCTTACTTACATCCTTTCCTTACATATTATGAAACTAAGTCCCCCGCCGCATCTGCTTGTCTGTGATTTGTCTTTCAAAGCCCTGCAACATCGAGTTTGGATAGACTATAGATGGAATCGTCGAACACAACTATACTAGAGCCAAACTCGATTGAGAATGCTTGTCAACAAACAAATTTATAATGGATGTAGAAAATGCAACACATTTTATGCCTAATAAATTTAAAATTATGTTTTGTTATTTCAAAAAATTTTAGTTAAAATAAATTGAATATATTAATTAGTTTTAAGCTTACTAATCTAATTTACTGTCATGAATTCGTCATTAACTAGTTAATTTTAAAAATGGTCTAAAATGAATAGTTATTTCTACCTTCATTTTTAATTTGATTGTTGACAAGCAATCTCAAAATGGTGTAAAATGAATAGTGATTTCTACCTTCATTTTTAATTTGTTTGTTGACAAGCATTCTCCATCGAGTTTGGCTTTAGTATAAGTAGTATTTGTCGAACACGGGATCATTTTCAAAGGGAATAAAACGTTTCATACAAAACTTTATAATTTCATTGTTAACTGACAACAATGAAATTAATTACAAGGATATTAATGAAAAATACAACATTTATTTCTAACAATTTTATTAAAAATCTATATAGGATAATAAAATACAATATAAGATACATTAACATTACGGAATAGATTATAAGGCACCTACTAAATTACTTATTTGTGCGTGCTAGGATATAATATTTAATTCTATCATTATTTTCATACTATACCTATTGACAAAAGTAAAAAATATATTATTCTTTCACGCAAAAACTACTGAATTGATTTTGATCACATATTTTGCTTACATACAGTATAACAAATAGACCACATTTTATCCCGGAATTCTCACGGGAACGCGGTTTATGCGGGTGACAGATTTCGTAATTTTTCCATTATCTGTGCTATGTGACGTTGCTTCGTACCAAATTTCAAGATTTTAAGTTTACGGGAACTACCCGTTAGGTTTTGATTTAGTTGTGTCTAATTGTGAGTTAAATATGCGGCTTATATTGCTATATCCTTTGACTGTGTTGACTTAGAAGTTTTATTTTGTTACAACTTAAAGGTATTATAGAGCCAAGTATTTGATTTGAATTTCAATTTAATACCTCTACGGGTTTATGAGAAAAGGGGGTAAGCTTAAAATGATTAAAAGCATTATTATTATACGATGCAATTAAAAATTTACAGTTTTCGTAATTTTTCCATTATCTATAATATATAACTTTACTTTGTACCAAATTTCAAGATCCTAAACTTACGGGAACTACCCGTTAGGTTTTAATTAACTTGACCGTGACGAAAATTGGGGACCTTTTGATTGCCTTGGCCTAGAAGCTTCATTTTTTCACGACTCTAAGGGACAGCAGATTTGAGTATTTTATATAAATTTCAGCTTAATACCTCCACGCGTTCCTGAGAAAAAGGGTTCCGTTTTTTCCTTATTACGTACGGAACCCTAAAAATGGGATCTGCTTCAACCAACAGTAAACATATGTACGAACTAACGTATGTATATACGAACTAACTTCACTGTGTACCGTACAAGAATGCTGTCCCTGTTTCAGGCGCTTGAACCAACAGTGACCGTGACTGCATAACAATTAACCGATTAAGTTCGGTCCATCCAGCGACGTCATCTCCTGGATAAGATTGTTGCTATAGTTATTTTAATCAACGGTCTTATAGCGGAGCTTTGACCAACATTTTAAGAAGCTTTCGATTGGCTGTTGGATCAAAGGTCGGATACAGAAGGCAGTGATTTTTGAGACGGAGCATATTGTTAGGAGGTTCCTCACTCTGGAGCCCTGAACACCGAATGCTTGGGCCCCCAGACCCTGCAGCAGGCGGATTGGTTTTTTTTATAATATTTTAATAGTGGTTTTTATAACTTGTATAAATAAATGATAGAAAATACAATATAATAATTTATCATGAGACATTTGCATTTCAATAAGCTTATATATATAATAAAATAGATACATCTATCATAGTCGTATGTATGTATGTATTATCTATGTGTAATCTACGCAATACCATAAAAATACTTTTCTAGCAAGTCCTATCAAACTTTTTTAGCGTAACCTACTTGCAACCTTTAATTCAGCTATTTTATACACTTATTACTAATTAAAATTTTAATCTGTAATACAACAACAATATTTTAAATCATTTTAAACATCTTCATCGGAATTCCAAAACTTATTTTACATTATCATTCATATTTTATAACGACATTAAAACATTTCCAAAATATTCCTCCCGAACAAAGTTATGCTGTATGGCTTTTATAAGAACCATAGACAACAAATATTTTTCTTATTTTAACCTTCCAAATCTAGAGAAGGTTCAACTCGAACTGTCAGAACTGTCACTCGATTCGTGACGTTTCTTCTTCTTCTCTTTTTGTCTATCGCCGTGTTTGTCTCTGTGCTTGCGGGGACTGCGTTTAGGGCTGTCCCTACGTACCCGATGATGTCAAATCCCCGAATCGTCTGTAGTGTGGTGAACATTGTTGAGCGATTCCTCCGAGGACTCAGACTTTTGTTTCTTTTTCGATCTGAAAAATAGAATGTGTGCGTTATTTGTTTTTGCCAGTAGGGTAGAGGTAAGAAGAGCTATGATCTAGCGGTTAGCCTACGTGGCTTCGATCATGAGGTCTTGGGTTCAAATACTGAGTATCATCATCGTCAGTAGCAGCCGATGGACGCCCACAGCTGGACATAGGCCTTTTTAATGTCTTCCAAACACAACGATCCTGAGCTGCATGTGGCCAGCAGCTCCCTGCGACGTGTTTGATGTCATCAGTCCACCTAGTGCGAGGTCGACTAACACTGCACTTTCTGGTGCGTGATCGCCATTCTCGCACGGTTGTGAAATAATTTCTTTCCTCTCAGTAAATTCCAAGTCCAGAGAAAGTTGGTGGTTTTGACGACCTCCATGGCACAGTGGTATGCGCAGTGGATTTATAAGACGGAGGGCCTGGTTTCGATTCCCGGCGGTTCAGATTGAGATTTTTCTGAATTTGTCTTGGTCTGGCTAGTAGGAGACTTTCGCCGTGGCTAGTTACCACCCTACCGACAAAGATGTATCGCCAAGCGATTTAGCGTTCCGGTGCGATGTCGTGTAGAAACCAAAAAGGGGTGTTGATTTCATCGTACTCCTAACAAGTTAGCCCGCTTCCATCTTAGATTGCATCATCACTTAACATCAGGTGTGACAGCAGTCAAGGGCCAACTTGTTAGTCGATAAAAAAAAAGTGTTACACCCCCGTGCTTCAGGCTCACGTTAAGTTGTCGGTCCAGCCACTATCATCAATAACTGATAGTGATTGTACACTCATAGGAGAAGCGTGGTGGGTCTACGCTCCATATCCCCTCTCCTACAAGGAGAGTGGCCTGGCCTTGTAGGCCGTAATGGGCTGATAATGATGAATGAATGTTCATTTATTTATTTATTTGCATTCCAAATTTATACGTATAGTTACGGATGACCCCTCGGAGGAATTACGAAGTAAAAGAGTTTATAGTTGGAAACCTCATTTGGATTAAAAGTAAATGCAAGTAAAAAAAAATTTTAAATAAAAAAAGAACCGACTCAAAATGCACTAAAAAGTAAAAAATAACTGTGTCATTTAGTTGCTTTAAATTACTTAAGCATATCTATGAAGTCGGTGCCAGCACACAGGTATTTTTTACTTTTTAGTGCGTTTTGAGTCGGTTCTATTTTTATTTCTTACTTTTAAGAGATTTATCGCCACGTAAAGTACTCGTACTATACTGTAATAGTATATTGTATGCCACTAGTAGCCAAAAAGCTACCGATACCGAGACAAAAACCGGAATCGCTGTAAGCGTGCCTCCAAAATTTGAAGAGTTCCTTCAATTTCCCCAGGATATCATCATTAGATCCTAACATGATGACAATGGGACCACCTTGGAAGTATGCCCTTTCTAATAAAAAAAGAATTATCAAAATCGGACAACTGTATAAAAAGTTATGCGTGGTCATACATAAAAAAAAATATACGTGTTGAATTGAGAACTCCGTTTTTTTTCGTCGGTTAAAAAGGAATAAGCTAAAAGAATGGAACCATTCAAATTTATTTCGTGTGCAGAACAAAGACTAGATTCCGAGAGTTCAAAGCGAGTTATCGTTGAGTCAAGACGGTTGAAGGAATGTAGGGAGATGTTCCTGAGAGTGTGCGTGTGAGGACGATGGATCTGTAGTGGTCCCCCAGTGAGGTGCCGAGGCAGATCATCGTCGCCGTGATGGGTTCCTTCAGGATTAGAAGCGTGAAACGACGGCGTCGCAGCGTGCTGCATCGAACCTTGTATACCTATCTATTTATTGGTTAATAAACGTCTAGTTCTCCCTGTTGTGTGGTTGTTCTTCCAATCCCCGACCCCTAGGTCGTAACAATGTCAAATTAGTATTATAAATAGTATGTCAAATTGGAACCCCGTCAGGGGCACAACAAATGGCTTAGAAGGGAGACGGCGCCATAGTATCATTTAGGAACTCGTCAACTGTGTAATATGCTTTATTTAGCAAGTAGTCTTTGGCAGTTTCAATAAATGCTTCATCGTTTCCAATGTTTTTTATTTTGTGGGATTTTACTATATGTTTTTGCACACATTGAATTTGGGCCGGTACTATGTATTTTGAGGTTTGATCCCTGTAGTTGTAAATGTTTGTGTGCTTGTCGTAAGTTATAGCGCCGCGGGATATCTTCTAATTTTTGAAAGTTATTGTAACGTAAGGGTTTGGGTTGAAAAGAAACCGCCTTAGTTAACACAAAAAGAAAGTATATTAATAGAAAAAAAAAAGTTGAGAGGTGTCAAGGGACACCTGGATGGAACGAAGTTCCTTTCGATTAATTAGTGAAGGAATTGTAATAAAATTTTATTTTTTTTAAGTAATAATAATATTTGTTGTTGTACACCGAAACACCAGACGGCGCCACGAGAGCGCGAGACAGCATACAGCGCGGGCGCGCCCCGCCGCTCACGCGCACACACATCAAAGGCGGCGGCAAGATCCTTCGATCAAAAAGTGTCGTGACAACTTTTCGTACGAATTTTTTCCGTCTAGCCCCCTTTCACAACGCGCGATAAGGAACTTCGTTCCAATATGGGCCGTGGGTGTAAGGCCCGACTGGCTCCAGGGAAGTACCGGACTGCGTGAGGCTTAAATAAGGCGGGCCTTACACCCACGGCCTATATTTTTTTATTAATATACTTACCTTCTTTTTGTGTTAGCTAAGGCGGTTTCTTTTCAACCCAAACCCCTACGTTACACTACTAATGTTTTTACGTTACACTATTCTATTTGGCTGCTTACACATAAAGATTGATTCTAGTATGTATATGCACGTCAAAGTTAATATTTTTAGGGGTTTAAAATGTGGTACACAAGTTTCCCTTCTCTTCTCAAGTTTTCCATGTTCTCGCTTGGGTAGAGCGAGCTTATTAATCTAAGTTCGATGCATGTCAAATAATAACCGCATTCAAATCCTTTATTTTGTTTTTTAACCGACGACAAAAAACCGAGGAGTTTCTCGATTTGACACGTATATATTTTTTTTTTATGTATGGCCACGCATAACTTTTTACAGTTTCAAGGTGGTCCCATTGTAATCATGTTAGGATCTGATGATGATATCCTGGGGAAATTGAAGGAACTCTTCAAATTTTGGAGGCACGCTTACGGCGATTTCGGCTACTAGTGCCGTATAATATACTATGACAATATAGTACGAGTACGTTACGTGGCGATAAATTACTAAAAAGTAAGAAATGAAAATTTTTAACAAAAAATAGAACCGACTCAAAACGCACTAAAAACTAAGAAATAACTGCGTCATTTAGTTGCTTTAATTTACTTAAGCATATCTATGAAGTCGATGCCAGCCAAATTTTAAAGAAACATTTACTTAACGTAGTAAAGCAGTTTGTGGGTTCTAGGTAACGTCCTTAAAGTAGAAACCTTGGCTGGCACCGACTTCATAGATATGATTAAGTAAATTAAAGCAACTAAATGACACAGTTATTTTTTACTTTTTAGTGCGTTTTGAGTCGGTTCCATTTTTTGTTAAAAATTTTTTGAAATGATAACTTCTTATGGCAGGGTAAACAGCTTAGTTAATGATCATCATCATTATCATTGCTAACGGGCCACTACACTTAGTTACGTAAAGCTATATTTTTTAAACGACTACAAGTTGGCCCTTGACTGCTATCACACCTGATGTTAAGTGATGATGCAATCCAAGATGGAAGCGGGCTAACTTGTTAGGAGTGGGACGAAAATCCACACCCCTATCGGTTTCTACGCGACATCGTACCGGAACGCTAAATCGCTTGGCGGTACGTTTTTGTCGGTAGGGTGGTAACTAGCCACCGCGAAAGCCTCTCTCAATCTGCCCAGCCGGCTATCGAACCCAGGACCTCCGTCTTATAAATCCACCGCGCATACCACAACTACACCACGAAGGACGTCGAAATGGCGTTAATATGGCGTCAGTCTATCTGACTTCCCTTTCTCTCACGCATACAGCAGCGGTAGATAGGATCCTCCTATGACACTCTAACCTACAGCCGTATTTAAGTTTTAAGCCGCTTCTGCGGGGCGTCCATTTTTATATTATATTTACTTACGATTTCTTCTTTTCATTGTCGACTGTGACTTGGTCTTTAAAGAACTTGGAAAGCTCCAACTCCTTGATCTCATCGGAGTTTGTGAGGATGATTGCCCTGTAACAAATGCACAATAAAACATTTAAAGGTTTCGTCAAACAGCGGATGTGGCAGCACGGCGACACGGCGTGAGCCGTTATATCCTTAGGGCTAACGCTAAAACTCGTGCGGGTGCACGCTCACGGGTGTATAATGAAAAATAGTATGGACAGCGCGACGGAGCGCGGGCGCGGGTGGTGGATTCTCACCCGCGCGGCGGGCGGCGGGTACACGGCGCGGGCGCCCGCGACGGGCACACGCGAGCGGGTTTGTTTCTACAAATCAGTCGAGCGCCGCTAGATGCCACGGTCACACGCGTCGGAGTTTAGGCACAATCATGAACATCGATACAGAGCGCGTAATAATTGAGGTACGATTTAGTCCAGTATTATGGGATATGGCAAATGAATTATCGAATTCTCCGCTGAGTAACCTACTTATCAAGAACAGGTTATGCAGTCGACGTTGTTTTCGTTGACGTCTTTTTGCCAAATAATAAATTAGTAAATAATCCATGGTAATCTACTCCACACAACTGTACACGCTCGACATCAAAATTATACTAGCAGCGCTAACTGAGACGGGCGCACGCGACGGGTGCCCGCGCGCGGATTTGTGGCCCGCGGCGGTCGCCCGCCGCATGCGCCCGCGCCCGATTGAACAAAGTTCCCCGCCGTGTCTGTCTGTATGTCTGTTCGCAATAAACTCAAAGACTACTAAGCGGATTGTCATGCGGTTTTCACCAATAGATAGAGTAGTTTCTGGGGAAGGTTTAGGTACATAATTCGTTATGGTTTTATGTTAATTAGGTGAAATATTACGATAACTAGTAGTAGTAGTAGTAGTACTAGTAGTACTAATATACTATGACAGTATAGTACGAGCATGTTACGTGGCGATAAATCACTAAAATGTAAGAAATAAAAATTTTTAACAAAAAATAGAACCGACTCCAAACGCACTAAAAAGTAAAAAATAACTGTCATTTAGTTGCTTTAATTTCATCATCATCATCATCATCATCATCAGCTGATGGTCGTCCACTGCTGGACATAGGCCTTTTTAGGGACTTCCAAACACAACGATCCTGAGCCGCATGTGCCCAGCGGCTCCCTGCGACCCGTTTGATGTCGTCAGTCCACCTGGTGGGGGGTCGACCAACGCTGCGCTTTCCGGTGCGGGGTCGCCATTCTACCACCTTGGGCCCCCAACGTCCATCAGCTGTTCGAACCACGTGCCCCACCCGTTGCCACTTCAGTTCTGCGACTCGCTGAGCTATGTCGGTTACTTTGGTTCTTCTGCGTATCCCACTTCTGATTGGATCACGCAGAGATACTCCGAGCATTGCTCGCACCATCGCCCGCTGAGTGACTCTGAGCCTTCTTATGAAGCCCGCAGTCAGCGACCAAGCTTTGCTTTAATTTACTTAAGCATATCTATGAAGTCGGAATAACTTTATCCATTTTTAATAAAAAAGAGAGATTACGTACATTTTTTTAGTTTTTTGATAGCTACTACACGACTGCCTCGTTGGTCTAGTGGTTAGCCTCCTTCGACTCCTGGGTCGGGCCACGGAATAATTCCGAGTTTTTCATTCTTCTATGAAATTCTCAGTAAATTCTAAGCCCGGAGTCGGGAAGTTGGTGGTGATACACCCCCGTGTCTCGGAGAGCGCGTTAAGCCGTCGGCCCCGGTCACTGTCATCAATATCTGATAATGATCGTTAATACATGAAACATCACCCTAATCCCGCCAACCCGCATTGGAGCAGCGTGGTGGGTGTACGCTCCATATCCCCTCTCCTATAAGGAGGGAGGCCTGTAGTGGGCCGCTAATAGGCTGATGATGATGATGATGACTACACAGACTACTTGCAATGCGGGCGAAGTCGCGAGCGTCCGCTAGTTATATACTAAAATCATCCTTAGGAACCTATTGGTGAAAACCGCAAGAAAATCCGTGAAAAAGTCTTAGAGTATTGCGAACAGACTGATGGACAGACGCGGCGGGGGATTTTGTTTTATAATATATAGTTGTTAGAATGTGTAAACAAAGCTTTATAGGGAATGTAATTTAATCTATATTTATGGTAGCATTGTATAAAGCGGCCTTATAATCTTTGAAATAAGTCTATGAACATTATGGCCTTTGCCTATATATAGTCTGTGCAAACTAACGCGAGCGCGCTCGCCCAACCCCCCCGGAGACGCCGCTGTGGTCCCGTATGGAGCCTACGGCAATTACTCAATCAGAAAAAAAAGACGTGTGGCACTCGGAGACTGCCGCGGTAAAGCTATTGCATAGCATTTTTTAACAACTTATGTTTACCTACCGACGTCATCGGGACCGTGGCCTAGCGGTAAGGCACTCTAAGTGCCCGGATTGCCGACGGGATTCGAACCTGTGTCTCTCTGGCAATCCAGGCACTTAGAGCGCCTTACCGCTAAGCCACGTTCCCCGATGACGTCGTTGCCGAAATTATGCTTTTGATGTTATGTTTTTGATACTCAGGGGGTGTTAGGCTTTTTCGTTACGGAATTTCTGTATTCGGTCTCCACGCTCAAGGCCCGCGATAAAAGCTATACAATAGCTTAAAATGTTTTTCTCTTTAATCCGACGGGTGCATCCCAGTAGTACCCCATACCGTAGTTCTATAGAACTGTTAGGATATTTTCCGTGCTGTCAAATTATATCCCAATATAGTACTGTAGTATAGTTTTCGCTCTTGACTTTACTTATACTGTGTAAGTTATAAAATTTATATTATTTTGATTGATATTTCATTTTGTTTTTAACAAAAAAAAGTCCCTTGCGACAAAAGCTAAGTTGTTAAAACCAAGTAGTAGTTGTGTCTAACAAATATTGTCTTATTTTAGAAGTTACAGGGGGACACATTTTACCACTTTGGAAGTATTTTTCGCGCAAACTATTCAGTTTAGAAAAAAAATATATTAATAACCTCAATACCATTTTAAAGACGTTTTGTGCAATTTAAGCAAAGCTGTATTCGATATAGTATGTTTATAGATACTCTCAAATTTAAGTGGACATTTATTATTACAATCAAAAGAGATTCCATATTACACTTATAAAAACTATAGATATTTTATATGTAACGTACAAACAAGATGTTGATATCGTCATTTCTTTAATTTTGTCCCATTAGTTCTATATAGAACTAGAACTAATATGGTGTATCAACAGTTCTATAGAACTAAAATTAGGGGGTACTACATGGATGCACTCAATCCAACCATTTAATCTGTAACATAGAATTGTCCGTAGCCCGATCTGATATTTTATTGCTCCAACTTTAATTAAAACAAGTGTATTGTCTATATATTAGTTTTATTCCTAACCATAACTCTATCAGTAGTGACTATTGCTATAAAATAGGTACAAATTAGTCAATTACAGAGTCGAGTAAGTGTTTGTAATGGCGAGTGTAGTAAAGTGTAGTAATGACGCCCTCTGGTGTAGTTGTGGGCACATAGTAAACAAGCTGCAAATGACTGAGCACATATCGTTATCAGTCTAATGAAGTACGTGGAAAATTACTTTAGAAAGTTATTGCTTTACATTTCTAGGGATCCGTTGTCAAATGGCAAAAAATCATACATAAGTTATGTTGGCGTAACGCTCTTTTCCCCAACGTATCAAATGTATTTCCACGTAGAACTATACTGAAGCCAAACTCGATTGAGAATGCTTGAGAACTAACAAATTAATTATTATTATAAAAACAAAAAACGTACCGCCAAGCGATATAGAGTTCAGGAACGAAACGAGAGAAAACAAGGATCACTATATCTATATAAAAGTTCTAAATACTTTATGGAGATCACTTAACATCAGGTGTGATAGCAGTCAAGGGCCAACTTGTAATCGATAAAAAAAAAATGATACATGATTTATGTTGGCGTAACGCTCTTTTCCCCAACGTATCAAATGTATTTCCACGTAGAACTATACTAAAGCCAAACTCGATTGAGAATGCTTGTTAACAAACAAATTTAAAATGAAGGTAGAAGATGCAACACATTTTATGCCTAATAAATTTAAAGGTTTTGTTATTTTAGAAAATCTTATTTAAAAGATATTGAATATTTTAATTAGTTGTAAGCTCTATCTTATCGACCACCTCCGTGACGCGGTATGCGTGGCAGTGGTATGCGCGATGGATTTAGAAGACGGAGGTCCTGGGTTCGATTCCCGGTGGCGCAGATTGAGATTTTTCTTAATTTGTCTTGGTCTGGCTGGTGGTAGGCATTCGCTATGGCTAGTTACCACCCTACCGACAAAGACGTACCGCCAAGCGATTTAGCGTACGATGTCGTGTAGAAACCGAAACGGGTGTGGATTTCATCCTACTCCTAACAAGTTAACCCGCTTTCATCTTAGATTGCATTATCACTTAACATCAGGTGTGATAGCAGTCAAGGGCCAACTTGTAGTCGATAAAAAAAAAGCTTACTAATCTAATTAATTGTCATGAATTGATGATTAACTAGTTAATTTAAAAAAATAGGTGTAAAATGACTAGTGATTTCTACCTTCATTTTTAATTTGTTTGTTGACAAGCATTCTCAATCGAGTTTGGCTTTAGTATAGTTAAGATAACATAATATGTAACTTGCTCTTTGAATAAACGCTGATACTTCAGTCTTGCACTAGCATCTGCGTAGAGCGGTAGTCCAGTTTCGTCTTTTCATTTTGTAATTTCCATTTTAAAAACGCACTTTTCCGATTACGTATTAACCCGTGTCACCACGACCGTTAACTCGTGTCACAGCCTTTTTTTCCAAAACTATAAGAACTATACTGTTGAAATTCGGTAAATAAATGTATTTTGTAATACACATAAAGATTTTTACACGAAAGGAAAAATAAATATATAAATTTTGAGGGCTTCCCATACTTAACTCAAAAATTAGATTTTCTTCAAACTAAGGTCTTCAAAAATGATATTGAGATTTCTAACAACATTTTTTTCTAACTAAAAAGTTTGGGCAAGAAACCCCCCCCTCTAACTTCTAATATAAGATTTTTTTTTATCGACTACAAGTTAGCCCTTGACTGCTATCACACCTGATATTAAGTTTTTTATGTATGCCCACGCATAACTTTTTACAGAGTTGTCCGATTTTGATAATTTTATTAGAAAGGACACACTTCCAAGGTGGTCCCATTGTAATCATGTTAGGATCTGATGATGATATCCTGGGGAAATTGAAGGAACTCTTCAATTTTTGAGGCACGCTTACGGCGATTTCGACTACTAGTGGCGTATAATATACTATAACAGAATAGTACGAGTACGTTACGTGGCGATAAATCACTAAAAAGTAAGTCGGTGCCAGCCAAGGCTTCTACTTTAAGGACGTTACCTAGAACCCACAAACTGCTTTACTATTACGTTAAATAAATGTTCCTTAAACTTGACTGGCACCGACTTCATAGATATGCTTAAGTAAATTAAAGCAACTAAATGACACAGTTATTTTTACTTTTTAGTGGGTTTTGTGTGGGTTCTATTTTTTGTTAAAAAATTTTTGAAATGATAACTTCTTATGGTAGGGTAAACAGCTTAGTTCATCATCATTATTGCTAACGGGCCACTACGCTTAGTTACGTAAAGCTATATTTTTTTAACGACTACAAGTTAGCCCTTGAAAATCTAAAATAGAAGCGGGCTAATTTGTGAGGAGTAGGATGAAATCCACACCCCTTTCGGTTTCTACACGACATCGTACCGGAACGCTAAATCGCTTGGCGGTACGTCTTTGTCGGTAGGGTGGTAACTAGCCACGGCGAAAGCCTCCCACCAGCCAGACCGAGACAAATTAAGAAAAATCTCAATCTGCCCCGCCGGGAATCGAACCCAGGACCTCCGTCTTATAAATCCACCGCGCATACCACTGCGCCACGGAGGTCGTCAAAATTATGAAACTAAAAAAATATATTATGTACATTATCATGCACACTTCCAAACGAAAATTGTTTTGAACGAGATCTAGTAACTATACTAAAGCCAAACTCGATTGAGAATGCTTGTCAACAAACAAATTAAAAACGAAGGTTAGTTTTTTTCACTAATTATAATGTTACTAGCTTTTGCCCGCGACTTCGTCCGCATGGAATTAGTTATTACGGCAGCCTAATTTTTCTGAGCTTTGAATGTCATATTTATTAATATCTAATCAACTGCCTAAGAAATAGGTCTTAAGCTTTCAAAATGACGATACTTTCATACAACATTTCATCCCCCCTTTAACCCCTTACAACCCTTTTTTCGCATTCAAAAGTAGCCTATGTCCTTTTTCAGGCTCTAGACTTACTATGTACCAAATTTCATTTAAATCGGTTCAGTAGTTGTAGAGTGAAAGCAAGACAGACAGACAGACAGAGTTACTTTCGCATTTATAATATTAGTTAGGATTACCCTTTACTTCATGAATACGTCAGAATTTAAAATTAAAACTCACACTTGCATCTAAAACTTTTACTACAGGTTCGTACAGAACCCTCGATGCGCGAGCTCAACTCGCACTTGGCCGGTTTTTATTAAGTACACAGTAATGACATTTATTACTTACTTCAACAAAATAAACATTTTTTATCACTACTTAGATACCCTAACCAATGATGATGTCAAGATGAAAGCGGGCTAACTTGTTAACAGTAGGATGAATTCCTCCCATTTCGGTGTCTACACGACATCGTACCGGAACGCTAAATCATTTGGCGATACAATTAGAATTCATTAAATTTTGACGGCCGAGTGGGTAGTGACCCTGCTTCTGCGTCCTAGGCCGTGGGTTCGATTCCCACATCTGGAAAATGTTTGTGTGATGAGCATGGATGTTTTCCAGTGTCTGGGTGTTTATCTATATATTATAAGTATTTATCATTGACATATTAATACTATGGACTTCGGGTCTAATGCAAAATTTACGTCAAAAGTGTCCCAAGATATTTTATACACACTAGGATGTATTTATGTTTTTATACACAAAATAACATTGTAATGTATGTCTTATCGTATTGTTATACAGTCTAATTTGCAACGGTCTAATTGCATGCAATAAGTAATCAGCTTCGATTGACGGTTACCATGGCAGCCTTTTTTTGACATGACAGCTTCTCGTGAAAATAGGACAACATAAATGGTGTGGAGTCGGTAGCTTTCAAATTTTTTTGGCATCTTATATTTAAATATTATATTTACAGCAAATTTTAATTTATATTTACATATCCCTGACCTCTATATGCTGGGATAAATCTTGTACCAAATAATAATTGTTGTAATTATCTTGTATAAAATAATAATTAGTTATAATAATATTTAATTACAAATCAAATCCACAAATGTACAAAATGATATGCCACTCGATATAGTTCTTAACTTTGAAATTTCAAGTTCTCGATATTTTCCTCTTTTTATTTAAACTGAAAATATATTTTTTTACTTCAATGACGTTAGATCACTTTTTTAAATAACTGTTCCTAATTTCATGTAGATAATTCTTATAGTTATCAAATTAATATACCATTATGGTCAAAGATATTTGATTAATATTCATGACATAAAAAATAAAAGTTGACATAATAAATAAAAATTTTTGAATTGAAAATAATCTAATTATTTTAATTCAATAATTAAGTAAGTAAATAATTCAAATGTTAAACAACAAAATAACTCTATGCAGTCGTTGTTCTAAAACATTCTATTGCTCACGGCAGATCCGAACTAAATGTGGTTAATTAGATAAATATATTGCACTCCTTCTATCCTATACGCGGGTAGCGTATGGGAAAAGGACAGATAGATACTTGTGTTCATTTTGGTTGGTTATGCAATTCGTTTCTATAGTTTATTAAAATTTTAATAAAATAGCCTGTTTCAAAGCAAAATAATACTTTAAAATCATCAGTAAATATTTACTTACTGAAAATATGGTACATCGTCTTCTTTTCTCACCTTACTCGGGTAGTTCCTACAAGTTTTTCATAACACATTACGGCATTATTGACGTGTATTCTGTCAGTCAGCTAATATGAGACTGAATTGCGATTGGAATACATTTCGCGTTTTGGCTTACTTTTGGTTCGGACACTTTTTATCGCTGACCCGAAGTCCATAGTATTAATATGTCAATGGTATTTATGTACAATATATATAAAAATATTCATCAGTTATCATAGCATACATAACACAAGCTACCTACGCTTACTTTGGGGCTGTATAGCGATGTGTGTAATTGTCCTATAATATTTATTTATTTATTAAAATAATCCAAATCCTAACTAATATTATAAATGCGAAAGTAACTCTGTCTGTCTGTCTCACTATGACGGTAAAATTACTAAACCGATTTAAATGAAATTTGGTACACAGATAGTCTATAGCCTGGAAAAGGACAGCTTACTTTTAGTTGCAAAAAAAGGGTTGTAAGGGGTTAAACGAGGGGGTGTTGTATGAATGTATCGTTATTTTCAAAGCTAGGCACGTATTTTTAGGCAGCTAATTAGATATTAATAAATATGACATTCAAGGTTCACAAAAATTTTTAATAAAAAATAGAACCGACTCAAAATGCACTAAAAAGTAAAAAATTTACTGTGTTATTTAGTTGCTTTAATTTACTTAAGCATATCTATGAAGTCGGTGCTAGCTAGTTTCAGAAACATTTATTTTACGTAGTAAAGCAGCTTGTGGAATCTAGGTCTAGATAATGTCCTTAAAGTAGAAACCTTGGCTGGCACCGACCTTTTTAATTTTTAGTGCATTTTGAGTCGGTTCCATTTTTTGTTAAAATTTTGATTTCTTACTTTTTAGTGATTTATCGCCACGTAACCTACTCGTTCTATACTGTCATAGTATATTATACGGCACTTGTAGCCAAAAAGCTACCGATACTTACAAGAACCGAAATCGCTGCAAGTGTGCCTATAAAATTTAAAGAGTTCCTTCAATTTTCCCAGGATATCATCATCAGATCCTGATGATGACAATGGGACCATCTTGAAAGTGTGCCCTATCTAATAAAAAAAATTTATCAAAATCGGACAACTCTGTAAAAAGTTAG